>UESW01003859.1:489028-918089 GCA_900491605.1 Calamus simplicifolius
GGCCACCTCGGCTCCAGCTGGCCCCGGCTCCTCCTAGCAGCCCCGGCACTTTCCTAGCCGGCCCCCTACGTCTCCAAGCTGGCCGGCCCCGACACCTTCCCAAGCGGCCTGGCATCTTCCTAGCCGGCCCCCTACGTCTTCAAGATGGCCGGCCCGGCACCTTCCCAAGCGGCCGACATCTTCCTAGCCGGCCCCCTACGTCTCCAAGCTAGGCGGCCCCGGCACTTCCCATCCGGCCCCGGCACCTCCCAGCCGGCCCGACACCTTCCTAGACGGCCCCTACTTCTCCAAGCTGGCCGGCCCCGGCACCTTCCCAAGCGGCCCGGCATCTTCCTAACCGGCCCCCTACGTCTCCAAGATGGCCGGCCCCGGCACCTTCCCAAGCAGCCCGGCGTCTTCCTAGCCGGCCCCTACGTCTCCAAGCTAGGTAGCCCCGGCACTTCCCAGCCAACCCCGGCACATCCCAGCCGGCCCCGGCACCTTCCTAGCCGGCCCCCTACATCTCCAAGCTGGCCGGCTCCGGCACCTTCCCAAGCGGGCCCGGCGTCTTCCTAGCCGGCCCCCTACGTCTCCAAGTTAGGCGGCCTCGGCACCTCCCAGTCGGCCCCGGCACTTTCCTAGCCGGCCCCCGGCGTGTCCAAGCTGGCTGGCCCCGACCCTTCCTGGTCGCCCGGCGTCTCCAAGCCTGCCGAGTCGGCCCCGACCCTTCCTGGTCGGCCCTTCTCGGCCCCGGCGTCTCCAAGCCCGCCGAGTCGGCCCCGTCCATTCCTGGCTGGCCCCTCTCGGCCCCGGCATCTCCGAGTTCTCCAAGCCCGCAGAGTCGGCCCCGACCTTTCCTGATTGGCCCTCCTTAGCCCCAGCATCTCCAAGCCGCCGAGTCGGCCCCGGCCATTCCTAGCCGGCCCCTCTCGGCCCCGGCATCTTCGAGTTCTTCAAGTCCGCCGAGTCGGCCCCGACCCTTCCTGGTCGGCCCTTCTCGGCCCCGGCATCTCCAAGCCCGCCGAGTCGGCCCCGGCCATTCCTGGCCGGCCCCTCTCGGCCCCGGCATCTCCAAGCCCGCTGAGTTGGCCCCGGCCATTCCTAGCCTGTCCCGCCCCGGCACTTCCTAGCCTGGGAGGTCGGCCCGGCCGCCCCTGGCCAGCCGGGTTCAGCCTCGACTCCCCGAGAGGGTCAAGGTGTCCCAGTTCTCCCCAGCATGGCCCTAGCAGTTCAAGAAACCGCCTCTCTGACTCGCGCCGCCTGACAATGCCAGGTCCACTACTACTGGCCACGTTGTTGATGGGACTAGACCCAACTACCCAACAGCCCCGCTAGCTGATGGGACTTAGCCCACCAACCGCCGCTTTCTTCCTTTCCGATGAGACAGGACCCACCAACCAGCGCAGATTCACGCAACTCCCAAGAACTCCGTAGACATTCCTCCTCACGAAATCCCACGTGATCATGCCAGGGTCAACCCCTATAAAAAGGTGAATCCACCCAGTAAACAGGTATGCGCGATAATCCCCAAAATCGCTGCCTTAGCATTCAGGAAGGAATCCCTCCTCCCTGAGACCTCCTTTTTCACACTAAAAAGGGCTCACTCGAGCCCCTCTTCAGCTGTGACCTCAGTTGCTAACTTGGGCATCGGAGGGTCCCACCGGAGAACCCTCTCCGGTCCTGGGACTTTTCTGCAGGTAACCTGGTGAAGAAGAGCCTGGAGAAGCATTCCGTTCCCGACGTCCAGGATATGTGATTGAGCGTCATCAGATTGGCGCGCCAGGAAGGGGGGTAAGAAAAAGTAGCGAACGTTCTCCCTGCGCTACATCTCGGTAGGCGAGACTCTCTCCCCCTCTTCTCTTCGAGAAGCCATGGTGGTGACGCGAGCTCAGGATGCCTCCGTCAGCTGTCCAGCGGGGCTCCCCCGCCAACTAGGCAGCAGGAGGCCAATCCCCCTGCTACCAACCCTCCAGTTACCTGCCCGCCGCCGGAGGCCTTTGATCAAACAGCGGAGCGGCTGGCGACTCTTTCCCAGCAAGTCCAGAATCTCACCGCCATGGTCCACGGGCTCTAGCAACAACAGTCCGTGGCCACCCAGCATCAGACTGCTCCCCCGCCAGTCAACAGTCGGTGAGGGGAGGTTCTCCTCGGCGGGAGGCCGGTCGGCGAGAGACCGGCCGACGTCAGGTTTCCCCTAGGAAGCCTCGACGCGAGCCCTCCAAGCGGCCACGGTCCCCTGACCACGGCCCCAATAAATTTTCTCCCGAGCCACATCATCACAAGGAACCCAGGCGGAAGTCCCGACTTCCATCTCCATCTCCTTCTGCCTCTTCTTCTTCTTCCTCCGAGCCATCTCGGAGGGCCCCGACGATCAGCCGCCAGGCGGAGGAATGCCTGGAGGAGTACAACAGGCGTCTCGACGAGCTCGCCAAGAAGATCAACCATCAGCCGGAGGAAGAGTTCGACACTCGTCCTCCTTACACCCACCGGATATTGGAGGAACCAGTCCCCTCCAGGTTCCACTTTCCTCAGATAGACCCGTACGATGGTACGACGGATCCTCTCGATCATCTCGAGAGTTACAAAGCAATGATGCAAATTCAGGGCGCTTCAGACGCCCTTCTCTGCAAAGCCTTCCCCACTACCCTGCGGAAGGCCGCCCATGCATGGCACTCACGCCTGCCCCCTCACAGCATCGACTCCTTCCAGGAGCTGGAGAAAGCCTTTTTGGCACACTTCGACGCCTGCCGGCGAATCCCAAGGGTGGCCGACAGTCTTTTCTCCGTCCTTCAGAAGGAGGGAGAGTCTCTGCGGGACTTTGTGTCCCGGTTCAAGGCCGCCGCCCTCGAGGTCTATCATCTCGACGATGCGGTGGCAGCACTGGCGTTGAAGCGGGGACTCCTCTCGTCCCGCTTCACTTTCTCCTTGGATAAGAAGCCCCCAAGCTCTTATTCCGATCTCCTCCTCCGAGCTCAGAAATACATCCGCACGGATGAAGCCGAATTCATCCACCGGGAATCTTCAAGAAACTCCAGCCACAAGCCTGCTTGCCCGAGCCCAGCGGGCCCCCTCGACACAGGCGAGCTGACCCGCCTCGTCGTTCCGAGAACAGGCGTCGAAGCCCCATCCCCGACGAGAGTAAGCTCACGCCTCTTCTAGCCCCTCGATCCCACATTCTGATGGAGATCGAGGGTGAGCCTTATCTCCAATATCCTCCTCCCATGAAGAAAGGTCCTCCCCACGACAAGAGCCGCTACTGCCGTTTCCACCGGGATTACGGCCACGATACCGATAGCTGCTACAACCTGAAGTGGGCCATCGAGGAGCTCGTCCAGTGGAGCTACCTCGGCAAATATGTCCAAAAGGCGCCGCAGCCGCAACCAGCCCTCATGGGGGCCCCGCCTGTCCAAGCCCTGATCGACAATATCCCCACTGAGCGGACGGTCGGGATGGTGTCCTGGGGATCAGCTTCTGCACCTAAACGGCCGAGGGGGGAGGAGTTGCCGAGTAATGTACTTCCTGGGAGGGTCCCTACCGCATCACCGAAATACTTCACAGGGGGGCATACAAATTAGAGGAACTCGACGGGAAACCCATTCCACGTACCTGGAATGCGGATAACCTCCGCCAGTATTATCAATGATGTATTCCCCTGGAGCATGAAGTAATAAAGGAGGCCCTTTCTGACAGCAGCCTGTTCTCCCTTGCGCCAGAGGACCAAGTCTCCCAAAATAAGCTCACCGGCATCGCGGCCCATGGGACACTACTCGGCCCCGGCACAGCGATGCCCCCGAGTAGGTTAAGACCCTAAAGGCTCCATAACCGGCTGAGTCGCTACTTGGGCGGCACACAAACCCCAAGTTGGTTCAAAAGGAGCTCACTGGCATCGCGCCCACGGGACACCACTCAGCCCCAGCACGGCGGTGCCCCCGAGTAGGTTAAGACCCTAAAGGCTCCGTAACCGGCTGAGTCGCCACTTGGGCGGCACACAAACCCCCAAGATGGTTCAAAAGGAGCTCACTGGCATCGCGGCCCATGGGACACCACTCGGCCCCGGCACGGCAGTGCCCCCTAGTAGGTTAAGACCCCAAAGGCTCCGTAACCGGCTGAGTCGCCACTTGGGCGGCACACAAACCTCCAAGTTGGTTCAAAAGGAGCTCACTGGCATCGCGGCCCATGGAACACCACTCGGCCCCGGCACGGCGGTGCCCCGAGTAGGTTAAGACCCTAAAGGCTCCATAACCGGCTGAGTCACCACTTGGGCGGCACACAAACCCCCAAGTTGGTTCAAAAGGAGCTCACTGGCATCACGGCCCACGGGACACCACTCGGCCCCGGCACGGCGGTGCCCCCGAGTAGGTTAAGAACCTAAAGGCTCGTAACCGCTGAGTCGCCACTTGGGCGGCACACAAACCCCCAAGTTGGTTCAAAAGGAGCTCACTGGCATCGCGGCCCACGGGATACCACTCGGCCCCGGCACGGCGGTGCCCCCAAGAAGGTTAAGATCCTAAAGGCTCCGTAACCGGCTGAGTCGCCACTTGGGCGGCACACAAACCCCAAGATGGTTCAAAAGGAGCTCACCAGCATCTCGGCCCATGGGACATCACTCGCAACGGTTCACAAACCCCCCGAGTGGTTAAGACCCTAAAGGCTCTGTACCCGGCGAGTCGCCCCTCGCAGCGGTTCCCACACCCCCGAGGCGGTTCAAAAGGAACCTGACGACTCTCAGCTCTTAGGTCACCCTCCGGAGTTCAAAAGGCTTCCGGCAACCACAACTTACCTCAGCGGTTTCAACTCTGTGTCATCGACCGACGGCCAATCGGCCTGACGGCTCTATTTCTGCTTCGGCAATTTTGTCGCGGCCTCAACGGCTTTATCTTGGCAGCCTCAAGCCGATGGATAGCCATGAAAGGACTTTCGGACTCCGCGTTGGGAGAGGATTACTAGCTGCCCTCAGCTAGCTAAAGAAGGCATGCAGATGTCCATACAAGGCAGCGCAAGAGGAAAGGGGTTTCCCCACCTAGAAGGAATCATGGTTGAAGTTAACATGAAAGAGCATATACCAAGGTTAAAGTTCTACACTCCTTTCGCTTAGCTGATGCGGGGCGCGCAAGCTCAAGGAGTGTGGGGGGCATTTGATGGGGCCAGTTGATCCCATGAAAAATAAAGACAATAATTTTTGGACGACCCACCTTGACAGCGGCGTCGGTCTCAATGTTGGCTGCGGCCCACTTCGACCTCAACGTCCGCGACGACCCACCTCGGCCTCGGCAATCGACCTCGCCCCACTTGGCCACCTCGGCTCCAGCTGGCCACGGCTCCTCCTAGCCGGCCCCGGCACCTTCCCAAGTGGCCCGGCATCTTCCTAGCCGGCCCCCTACGTCTCCAAGCTGGCCGGCCCCGGCACCTTCCCAAGCGGCCCGGCGTCTTCCTAGCCGGCCCCCTACGTCTCCAAGCTAGGCGGCCCAGCACTTCCCAGCCGGCCCCGGCACCTCCAGCTGGCCCCAACACCTTCCTAGCCGGCCCCCTACTTCTCCAAGCTAGCCAGCCCCGGCACCTTCCCAAGCGGCCCGGCATCTTCCTAGCCGGCCCCCTACGTCTCCAAGATGGCCGGCCCCGGCACCTTCCCAAGCAACCCGACGTCTTCCTAGCCGGCCCCCTACGTCTCCAAGCTAGGTAGCCCCGGCACTTCCTAGCCGGCCCCGGCACCTTCCTAGCCGGCCCCCTACGTCTCCAAGCTGGCCGGCTCCGGCACCTTCCCAGCGGCCCGGCGTCTTCCTAGCCGGCCCCCTACGTCTCCAAGCTAGGCGGCCCCTTCACCTCCCAGTCGGCCCCGGCACTTTTCTAGCCGGCCCCCGGAGTGTCCAAGCTGGCTGGCCCCGACCCTTCCTGGTCGGCCCCGGCGTCTCCAAGCCTGCCGAGTCGGCCCCGACCCTTCCTGGTCGGCCCTTCTCGGCCCCGGCGTCTCCAAGCCCGCCGAGTTGGCCCCGGCCATTCCTGGCCGGCCCCTCTCGGCCCCGGCATCTCCGAGTTCTCCAAGCCCGCTGAGTCGGCCCCGACCCTTCCCGGTTGGCCCTCCTCGGCCCCGGCGTCTCCAAGCCCGCCGAGTCGGCCTCGGCCATTCCTGGCCGGCCCCTCTCGGCCTCGGCATCTCCGAGTTCTCCAAGCCCGCCGAGTCGGCCCCGACCCTTCCTGGTCGGCCCTTCTCAGCCCCGGCGTCTCCAAGCCCGCCGAGTCGGCCCCGGCCATTCCTGGCCGATCCCTCTCGGCCCCGGCATCTCCAAGCCCGCCGAGTCGGCCCCGACCATTCCTGGCCTGTCCCGCCCCGGCACTTCCTGACCTGGGAGGTCGGCCCCGGCCGCCCCTGGCCAGTCGGGTTCAGCCTCGACTCCCCCGAGAGGGTCAAGGTGTCCCAGTTCTCCCCAGCATAGTCCCAGCAGTTCAAGAAACCACCTCTCTGACTCGCACCGCCTGACAATGCCAGGTCCACCTACTACTGGCCATATTGTTGATGGGACTAGACCCAACTACCCAACAGCCCCGCTGGATGATGGGACTTAGCCCACCAACCGCCGCTTTCTTCCGTTCCGATGAGACAGGACCCATCAACCAGCGCAAATTCACGCAACTCCCAAGAACTCCGTAGACATTCCCTCCTCACGAAATCCCACGTGATCATGCCAGGGTTAACCCCTATAAAAAGGTGAATCCACCCAGTAAACAGGTATGCGCGATAATCCCGAAAATCGCTGCCTTAGCGTTCAGGAAGGAATCCCTCCTCCCTGAGACCTTCTTTTTCACACTAAAAAGGGCTCACTCGAGCCCCTCTTCAGCTGTGACCTCAGTTGCTAACTTGGGCATCGGAGGGTCCCATCGGAAAACCCTCTCCGGTCCTGGGACTTTTCTGCAGGCAACCTGGTGAAGAAGAGCCTGGAGAAGCATTCCGTTTCCGACGTCCAAGATAGGTGATTGAGCGTCATCACTCAACATTTACAGGTACTTGTCTTGAATAAAGGCCACATGAAAGAATGCATACATCCAACTCTAATTACATGTTGATTACAAGAAGTCATTGGGTGCTTAACATTTACAGGTACTTTGTCTTGAATAAAGGCCAACGTGAAAAAATGCATACATCCAACTCCAATTACATTGACAAATGCTCATTCTTTTCACTATGTTGGAAGAAATTGATTGAGGATCTACTCACATTTTTAGCATGGCAATAAATATATTAACAAGAAATCTCTACTTTTGGAGGATCTACTCATTTTTTAGCTCAGAGATTTGAATTGAATTAAGAAAAGGGCATGATGACAAACATGTAAATATCAAGTTGAGAGGAAAAACAAATAGAAGACAAAAAATAAATATTTCAAGAAAATGATTAGCTAATGAACAATATCGAATGCAGTATTTGGGATGACCCTGGTACCATACCACCAATCCAACCTACGACATGTAGAACACACCAAAGAAAACAAGGAAATATAGCAAAGAGAATAGATGGGGACTTACAACATAGGCATCATGTATGTGTTCTGAATGATGAGGTTGTATAAAATCATCATCAATGGCATGCCCTAGCAGAACTGGGACAAAACAACACTTCGCTACCTACAAGTAATCCAAAAATTATTGATTTGACATTTGAGCATAAAGCATTATAATAAAATTAAAGCAAGTTTTCATGCAGAAATATCCAAAACATATGCTTTATGTTACAAAATTAATGTGCCAAGCATGAAATTAATATAATAATCAAATTAAATGCTTTTATTCACTTTCAAATTACATATTTACATTAACAAAGAAACAACATTAAGGTCCTTAAATATTGCATACATGCCATAAATATGGTGAAAGATGTAGAGAAATAGCAGCACCACATACCGAAATTGCATAGGAGGCTATTGACTAGCAACATGCTAGAATTTCAGTGCAACATGCTGAATTGTATGCACAAGATGCAGAAAGTATGAAGATGCTGTTTAGTATCAGCTACCAGCAAACAGAGAAAATTCCAATATTAATGCTCCCAGTTTGGAACATGCTTCTCTCCCATTTCCCATTCCTATGCCCTTCATTGTAAATCAAACTAACGGATCCTCCAAAACAGAAAATAAAAAATTCTCCACCTCTTAATTAGTTTCTTTGCCAAACTAATGGACCATCCAAAAAAGCAAAGCCATTTATCCATGGCGTTTAGAGAGAATATGACCATTTAGAATCTAAACGCAATGTTTACAAGAGACAGAAACCTGGACAAGTTTTGGCATCCACTTACACTAAAAACCTCTTCACCGCTTAAAAGCTGACCCTTCCTCAATTCTCTAAACTGCTCCAATACTATTTCATTTGGTTCTGGTTCAAATTTCAGCAAAACAAAAGAATAACTGGAAATTCAGGTATTTTATTTTCTCAAGGGATGTTGGTGGAAAAAAGAGATTGGTTTGGTGGAGAGCAAAATAAAAAGTGGAAGAGTCGTCTTCTCTTTCTTGCTCATCAATAGGCAAGCAGTCAGTCTAATTGTGATGGTTCTAGATTGACTGATATAAAATTAGTTCAATTTCAGATTCAATACAGCATTCAAATTGATAAAGGCAAATGTTACTCTAGCTACTCCTCGACAGAAAACTGGAGTTATCTTACCATCCTTCCAAGATAAGAATAGTGATTCAGCACAAGATGCCATAACCATTATAATGGTGCGATGATGATAGTCACTCCCAATGGCTAAAATAGAATAGAAAATCTCCTTAACTATTCACTGATGATCTTGAGAGAAAATAATAGCCAAAGTTCAGGATGGTTCAATGGGAAGAAAATGAAAGAGATGGACAAAGTAATTCTACCATATAAATTGCAGATAAGCATATCATCTTCCACATATATAGGTAGTCCATGCCTCAGATGTGAACAATAAGGATGCAAATGGGCAGGACTATGGTTGAACTAAGATCAACTCAACCTGACAATAATAAGTTTAGTCTTTATATGGGCACTACTTGGCCAAGTGAACCCTGGCTAAACTTGATCACATATTAGATAGACCCAAACCCAACTTGGCCAGCGCTGTTCAACCACTAAGCACATTAATAGGCTAGGTAATGGGGGAAGGAAGAGAGGTAAAGGAAGAGTAGAGGGAATGGGGTGGAAAATGCAGAGGGCAAGAGAGCGAAGGAGAGAGAGATCAGTTCAATACTCTGTTGAGTTTAATATTCCTACTGCATACTTGGTGCCTGACGCTACCTCTCACCATTAGCCACTATAATCACCACCTCCTACAATGCCTTCAGAACCAAGAAGAAAGAGGAAATAAAAGAGGAAGGGATGACGAGAGATAAAGCATCACAAAATGGAATATATATATATATGACTAAAACATGGCATTGATCATCAGGTTTTTGGCTTGACTATGAATGACTCAGGCCAACCGAAGACTTGGACCTAAAATACAACTTCAACATGATTCAAGTTGCCATAACACTACACCCAATGCAACCATCAATCGAATGGGCCAGTTGGTCAAGAGGCCAAGCTAGCCTGTCTACAACCCCAGTGAATATGCAATAGCCTCATAATCCTTGCTTTGTAAAAGAATCTCCAATACAACATATTTTTTAAGAACCATCTGTGATCATAGCAAACACATGGCTTGCCTTTAGCATTCCTAGCTAGTGGAAGCACCTAGCAATGGTCAAATAAAGATATAAATCACAGATACTTGAGCCAATCTTCACCATAGACTTGAGCTTACTTTCTTCAATAAAATCACTTATCATCAAGCAAATAAAATTGCTATATAGAAGGTCCAAAATTGCAACTCTTCCTCTTAAATTTAACTATCTCACTATGAAAGTTTGTCCTGAATTCTTCCTCCCACATATCCTATAATTTATAAACTATTATAGAAGACCAGCTCCATATCATATCTTTCTTGAAGATCTTAGATGGTAAAACAATCTTTTTCTAAGTTTATCTGACCCAAGAACAAAGTTTTGGCGGAATCAACCCATATCAACCAAGACATATTGCTATTGACCTGAAATGCAAGTACTTCATAAGGACAAAGGAAGACGATCAAACAAAAAATATTCTAGGATAATTGATAGGATAGCATGGACCCTAGTAATAAACCAAGATTAGCACAGTTATATGATGTTAGCAATACAATATGCGAATATAACAAGACTATGAGGACAAAAAGCATATAATTCCAATCAAGGTTTTAAATTCATGAGACAGGATCGTCCTAGTTGAATTATGGAACAGGATGCACCACCTAGCACATAGGATGTCCCAAGATGCAACAATTAAGACAGTGGAACATGGTGGG
The DNA here is from genome assembly GCA_900491605.1 of Calamus simplicifolius. NCBI lineage: Eukaryota > Viridiplantae > Streptophyta > Magnoliopsida > Arecales > Arecaceae > Calamus > Calamus simplicifolius. Next base: position 499,347 of record UESW01003859.1, read on the forward strand.
ACAGTCCCATCCCAACAACACCTGGGACAATAACCTGTTCCAGTATCCCATAAGACGTCCCACTAAGATTTGAAACCATGATTCCCATGACTAAATCAAGATTTTGAACAAAAAGAGATCAGAGTAAGAATATTTGTTCAAAGCACCATGGTAATTTAGTTAAATGAAATAGAACCTGAATCGTGTCTAGATCCATGATGTCAAAGTTTGCTTTCTTCTTGATAATCCTCCGCATATGTTGTATTGCAAGCTTTACCAAACAAGAAGCATTAAGAAAGTGGTTAAAATTTATTTGCCCAAAGGTGGAATTGCATAACACATTATAGCATACAATGGTAAAATACATTTTGACTAAAGCTCATGCATAGTTTTCAATTCTAATCTAACAAAAGATTTCAGACAACCATATAATGTTATAAAATAATGGATATCCTGGCAGGGGATGACTTCACCTATTACAGTATCAAAACAGCAGAAAATATATAAAATAAAAGGATATAATGATGATATAGAGAAGATAGAAGAGAACTAGGAGAAAGGAAGTGTGCAAGGGAGGTAGATTAAGAAGAGACGTGAGGAGGATGCCACACAGTCTTAACTGATCAGTATCCATTCTAATTAAATGGGAGCCCAGTAGCTCATAGAGTTAAAAGGGTAGAAACAACCATAATAAGTGACAGGTCAAGCATACTGTCTGTTTGGATTAATATGGGCTCCAATAAAGGCACAACAATAAGTAAATAAGATAGAAATAGTCCAATAAACATAAATACAGCAGAATAAATGACACATATTTAACAACTTAAATTTGAAGCATCAGCGAAAATTTGTTTCAAAACACAATCCTTCCAAAGGTAAAAAGAGTTTAAATATATAAGATGGAAGGAAAAGAAAGAGCTTGAGAAGATGGGCAAAAAATTGAAAGAGAAAGGAATCTACAACTAGGTCATGTCAGATGTACGCTCCCCCTTTTTTCAATGAGTTGCCAATGCCCACTCCCTCTTTTTCCTTTTCTACTCTCTTTTACCATTTAGCATTTATTCTAACGTACATCCTTTTCTTTATTAAAACTATTCACTATAACAGAGGTTGTCTAGAAACTATATGATTTTTGATGTTGACTCTATACATAATGGGTATATGCCTCATTGCATGTATCATGCAACAGCATTTACAAACACATTTAATGTGATGTACAGAGATTAAATTTTTGTAGATCAATCAACATTCTTCTCTAGCTGCCCAAAGCATATTTATTTATTAACTATAGATAATTTAGAGTAATTTGTTGTGAGTGGTGCATGTCATAATATCTTGTACCATGCCTACTCAACCAACACATAATCTGAAAACAAATTTGCTGAACACATTTGTGCTATGGGAATGGGAACAACCATGGTATATCATATTGGTACATACTGCTCCATATGAAGCATACTATGCCATACCGTACCAAACCGAGACCTAACATGTTGAGTGTACCGAGTCTAAATACACTGAACCGACCAGCATATCAATAAAAGGGCCAGTATCGAGATAGAGAACCTTGGGAATGATAATGGAGATGCCCAAAGTTTAAAGTACTAAGAAATGACAATTTAAGCAAAAAAAAAATCAAAATAATTTCTAATATTAAGATCAAATCTAAACGTTGGAATACCTACAAGTGACGTCAATTATAATATTTTGTATGTTTGAAAGGTTAATCATAACCAATATAAATGAGGTATTGATTGTTTTGGATTAAAAAATAAAAATCATCCTTTCCTCTCTTTTTTTTTCCTCCTTTCCATGTTTCTTTACTTTCTATTTCTGCTCATCCTTCCTTTTCCCTTCTTTCTACAATTCTATTGAAGTAATTATTTAAGACAGAACAGCCCAGTTCCTGGATAGAGCTTTCAACAAGGAGTATGGTATGCTATACCAATGTGTACCATACCATATCAAGCATACTACACCATACCATATCAATATCGAACCAAGACTTGGCATGGGAGACTTATCAAGTCTCGATATACCAAATCATCCCCCATATTGGGCATCTCAGTGCTACATTTGCGAGGTACCAACACAGGGTCCAGCACCGAGAAAGCAAACCTATAGGGAGCTTAGGCATATACAAGTACCTAATTTGTCTGCATGGCCTCCATTTAGAACAACACATTTCAAGCACCTGAAACTTACCCTCCCAATAAGATACATGTCTTTTTCAAGGACCCAAATGTACATGATTTGATTGCAACATTCAAATTGGAGCAAAAATTTTATATTAGAAACAAAGCCTAGTTTGCACAAGTGACTTCTGCACTTAGATATCTTCTGGCACATGATATTCTTCTAGAACGTGTACGTACTGGATATTTTAAAGGGATATGAGAAACCTTATAATGGACACAACAAAATTCAAGGCCTGTACTGGCCAGAACATGGCACTTGTACGAGCTCATATTGATAAAAGTGTATATTAAGTTGGCCAGCACCCCTGGTCAATACTGAGCTGCACTGCAGTGTGTAACGTACCTGGCTACCAGCCATGATTCATGTGAGCCCATACCTTAATTTTTCAGATCCTGGGATGCAAGAGACTTAAGGGTGCAATTTCAGGGGAAATAATGTTGTGAAGAAATGTTGTGCGCTAAAGGAGAGAGAACAGAAAATATGACTCAGGTGCTTCAGTGAAAGCAAAGAAGATGATCTTTTTCACCACTTCATTTATCAGTTCTCATTTTAATTAGAAATCTTTTAAAAAAGAGTGATTTACAAAAATGGTACAGACTCATAATAAAATAAAGAAGAGGAAACTAACGCATCTACTAGTACAGAACAAAGATTAATGCATGGAAGCCAATAAGCCAAATAACATGCTACATGATATTCACTGCCACATGTATAACAAAGGGGGTAAGGGACACATAATAAAAGATAGCCAGATAATATATATATAGAAACAACAAAGTTTACCAACCTCGCAAAAATGTTATTGACAGAATCTAATTAATAAACCTAACTACTAAAGAAGAGATTAGCAGTGAGATAAAATTTTAAAAAATAGAAATAATAATAGCGACAGTGAAGCCAGAATACTAATGCAAAGTGAAGAAACTATGCTGTTATCTGTGCCTGATAATATTTACAATGCAACAAAAGAATGAAACATTTTCATGTCAGAGAAATACAAGAAAATATCTGCAGCACATGCCCTCGATTTGTCAGCAATGCTTACAGTGAATTTTGGAAAGGGATGTATCTACAAGTTCCATCATCAAGTCCACCAAATTAGAGAATGGGCTATCAAGTACCATTCCTGCGATAGATGGATCTTCCGCTCCATACATCAAGCTGTGAAAAAGAAGTACAAAACTATATATAGAAATAAACCCACAAGGTTGCTCTAGATCGAAGTGCATACAGTAAACAACCGTGGTAACATCATAAACAATATATATATATATATATATATATTTTCATGTATGCATGGTCTTTTAAAAGATAATTTGTTTTATACTTCTCCGAAATGAGGGAAATAATACAAAGACCATGAACAAAGTAATATATTGTCTTTAATTTTGCAGAGAAAATATTTCATCTATGACAACCTTCTCCATAAACCCTGATAAATACATCACCAAGGAACTTACTTTTAAATCTATTAGCTTCATACCGTTAGTTTAATATCCCTTGAACCTTTTATAGCTGACTCGCCCAAATAGATGTCCCATAATAAAGGTTGCTTGTGAAAAAGCAGCACATCTATGGAAATATTAACCTATGTTATAATTATGCAATTCTAAGAAATTTATATATACTTTACAAACGTAATAGTACCTATGTTAAGAGAGCAAAACTAAAAGTATGGTATGCCAAACCATCTTGAACCAGGTAGTTTGGGATGAACCAAACTGAACCAACCTGTAACTGGAATGGTTCAACCTCTAGGCTCGGTACATGGGACGAACCGACATAAACCGATGTACTAAACAAGACCGAACTGCCAGTTAGGCCCGATTTAAGATGGTTCATGAGTTGAGACCTCTTGGTGCACCTAGCCATTACATCACCGGTTCAATACGACACTCCTCATATCGAATTGTACTGGCCCAATACCAAAATGGTACCGGTTTCCAATACTACAAACCAACAAATTCCAAAATCAAAAGCCTACATGGACCTACATTTAAGGAGATCAAAACAATTTTCAGCAATAGCACATCTATTAGACCAAGGTTTCCAAAATCATAAACCGGCACCGAGCGAGTTTGGTTCAGTACTAAACCAGCAGTGTAACAACAATTCGGGTTGATTTGCCATTTTTTCTATTTTTATTTTTTAAAAAACTTTTTTTAATATAATATACAAGGTTGAGAGCCCCTGTGAACACTCATCTCTCTCCTCTCTCTTATTTTCAAGGAAAATTAGTTGAGTAAATGTCATCTTTTCTCCTCTTTAAGAGAAAAGATGATGACATTTACTTAAGAATTCTCATGAAAATAAGGACATACCCATCCCAAAAAAATAAATTCAACAAAAATATTAAAAATAAATTTCTTAAGAATAAAAAGTAACTCTTTCCTTCAAGAATAAACTAAAAGAAGTTCAGAAAATTCTGATTTAGCAAATATCAAGTTAAGATACTTTCAGTATGGATAAAAATTCTAAAAAAACAATTTAACTTAAAAATAATGAAAAATAAAATATAAAAAATTTATCTTAAAATATAATTTGTAAGACTTTGGTCAACACTCAATCAAACTTATATGATTATCAAACATTGACAAAATCAAATTGGCATAGGATAGTGTGAGGTTCATTGTTACTGTGATTCTATCTAAGTTTGAAAATCCTATCAATTTGATCAAGTGCTAATGAAAGCCTTGCAAATTATATTTTAAGATAATTTGTCCTGATACTTTGTTTTCTCATCATTTCTTAGTTAAATTCATTTTCAAGGATTTTTATTTGGAGTGAAAGTATCCTAACTTGATAATTGCTAAACCAATATTTTTTAGAATTCTTTGAATTGTTCTGAGAGAGAGGTTTCACTTTTTATTCTTAAGAAATTTGATTTTTGATATTTTTGTCGAATTTAGATAAGGATATTTTTCTTATTTTCATTAATTACTTAAATAATTTTGAATGTAAATAAGAAATTTTTAGAATTCTTTCAATTGTTCTTGAGAGAGGTTTCACTTTTTATTCTTAAGAAATTTGATTTTTTGATATTTTTGTCAAATTTAGATAAGGATATTTTTTTATTTTCATTAATACTTAAATAATTTTGAATGTAAATAAAAAAGTGGAGAGAGGATGAGAGCTCATGGAAGGATCTCACCCTTCCCCTCTTTCCCTGTTTTTAAGTAAGCTCACAAAAGCTCACATCCCAGCCAGCCCATCCCCATCCCCACATGAACCAGCCCAATAGTTTGGACGAGTTCATAAGCAAAACCTATAGGAAGCTGTTTTTGAACTGGTTTCTGATTGGTTCGGTCAAGTTCTACATTCCCTAATGCCAATCAATAATGAATGTCAATAAACAAAGGATTTAAATGCAACATTCTCATCACTAGAGTCTACCAAATGGAGATGCTTGAATAATCTAGGTTGATCATAGTATATGGATGATTCAGAATGTACATCTCATCATATAAGCAATGTTTTGGGGTACAAACTTTTCTAAAATTGCCACAAGTCTACGTAATACGTATATAAATCTAAAGATACATGATGGAACAACAAGATCGTGGATATTTGGAAGATGAAAAGATGCATTAAGAGGATTTAGATAATAACAGATTTCAGCACGCAGGACCATGAAGACATCACTACTGTCAGTGTAAAATCATGTTAAAGGGTCCTAGATACAGTAAGGGTAGAATACATGAATAAGACCTGGTAACAGCACCCATTGATCGCCCCCACAAACCAATGCAAGAAACATTTCCATCCATCCGCAGATAATTGACCACAGCCTGAAGATCATCTTTCTGCAGATAACAACTACTATCATCAGAAGAGATTTTTAAATAACAGTAAATCATCATGCAATATGACCAAAGGCAGAACTAAGAGGAAATTTGGTTTAGTACATTATAAATCGAACAACAGACATGCTCCATCGTAAATCAAATCCAAGTATATCCATTTGTGAGGTCAAAGACTAACCAAATAATCCATATGATGCAAATCACTAGATCCAAATGAGGAAAACTAAGTCTATACCCTTATCCGGCTATCAACCTCCCTCCCCACCATTTATGATATAGGATAAACAAATTAGAACTAAATTTTTTATTGAACTATCATTTATTTTGACAAAAGAATCTTAAGGGAAAAAAGATATTTATTTGGATCTAGGAGAGATAAGAGCTAGACTCAAAAGCTGGTACAAAATCCTAGGTAGAAGATCCCAACTGCTAAGTTCTTAAGTTGTTTTAGATCATTTTTTTAAAAAAAATAACCATAATGTAGATGGTGTTCTGCTTGCTGGTTTAGTCCATGGTCATAATAATTTCCAAATACAGCAAATCTAAAAGTCCTAATAATTCCAGGCGTCATATTTAACATCATACTATGCGAAGGGCCAGGTTGCTCCAACATTTGAGCAAGAACATTCAGTGGCTACTTTCAAGAACATGACGCTTTGCAAAAGAATCATCATATTGCGCTTTGGCTGTATTTTTTCACATTTAAACCAACCAATATTTTATCCTGATCCCTTCCAGTCTCTATACATGTCTTTTTTTAAATAAAAGAGAGAAGGAGGGGGAGGTTCTGGTAATAAAACACACCTCACTTTCTTTTGCTTTTCTTCCTTTCCTTATTCCCTCCTTCCTTTTTGCTTTCTTTCATGCTCTCTTTCATGAATTAAAGTGCCAATCCATGTCTCCTTTATCTAATATTTAAGACAGGTCGATAGTATTTGGACGGAGCCTTTTTATCTTAAAAAAGAAGGATGCTTAAAATAAGTATCAGAGACAAATCTCAGCCAAGGATTTAAGTGTCATTGGCATGGTTTGACATCAAAAAATAGCAAACATTTAGAAACAACATAAAAGCCCTTTTTCAATTAAAAATATTTAATAGATGCCATGTTAACTAGTGCTAGGTAAGCACTAATCCACCACATTACATGCTGATACATATGGACCAGCAGTTGAAAGTTGAACTCTTGATTCTAGCCATATAAAGAATCAGTATCCTATTGTATCAAATACAGGCACAACATGCAATTAGGAGTATATGCGTTCCTAATAGGGAGCTTCATTAATTTCATTTCCTCAAGGCTCTTGTTTATAGGATTTGAAGGCCCAGTGTGTGTAATTGGTCTGGTAACATCATGAAATAGTCATTCTACATCTGCTCAATGTCCATGAACAAAATATTAATAATTTCTTTATTTAGTTTTGTATTTATACAATCAAATCATGCTTTTTCTAGCATTAAATAATTTATATGATCCTGGTAGTTTCTTTAACCATGTATCCAAGGGTCAACAAGACAAGCATAAGAAATGGAGCTGTATCATTTATAAGCAATTTCTTGGACTAGAATATTAGCATCCCCCACAAATGTTTATTATGAATTTGAGGGTGCAGGAAACCATGTTACGTGAAAAAAATAAATACTTAATGGAACCTCACATAATAAACTAACTAAAATTTGCAATGCATATGTTACATAACAATTAATACATATATCTAATGACTGGGCTTGAATGACGCAAGCAATGACAGCAGGCGCAACACTGAAGCAACTTTGCACTAAAAGAGGAGTTGTGAGTGCGAGAGTTGGAATGCCCATGAAAAAGTGATCAGCCAAAGTTCTACCTACAATGCTCAGGCACTAGCAGGACCCATCAAGTGGATAGGACAACTGGTTCTAAGAATTTTAAGTGTTACTTGCTCAATATAGAAAATAAGCAAGCTAAGAACTAGAATGTTAGATTAAATTAGTTAGTAGCTATAACTGATGAGTGAAGGTCTTCATTGATGATTGAAATCCACCAGTGCCTTCAAAGTGTTGTTCACAAAGATTTGAAATCCACCTGCTCACTATCAAACAGCCCCAGAAGTCTACCAAGCTTTCTCCAGTCAACCTGATTTTGCATGGAATCCACCATGCAGAGAGAACAAATAGGAGTGCACTTAAAGAAAATTTTATTCACTTCACTAGGATCAAAGTTGATGACAACAGGAACTCCCAAAACAAAGTTGATGACAGTATGGCATATTTACAGGTTCCAGGGTCCTTAAATGAAGGGAATCCATGGATCAACCAGAACCTGACACAAACTAGGAAAACTACCAATTAGTAACTATTGCAGAGGATATTTTTGGTCTAATGTCAATTACAAGAGTTGAAAGTGCTGTCAATTGGCTTAAAATGACAGTCAACCTGCTATCAAATTTCCTTTGGAAGACTTGCTTGAAAGGTCCATTCCTAAGGTCTGTGATGACCTCAATCCTTTAGGAATCGTTCATTGAGTTGATGAGATCTGACCTAACCAGCCTTCTTCCACATCAGTGGAAATCCCATGAACTCCATTTTGAAAGGTGGGAGTAGAAAAATTACGTTCTTTGTCTATATTGCACCATGGATGCAACTGAAGCTAATCTAACATCAGGGAATGAACAGTGAGTTCACTGTCATCTACTGGATCTGATGGGTCATGTGCTGCCATCCGTTTATTCATGGCAGTTTTGGGCCTCTTTCAACTTCATTGCTTCTCCCAATGCATCTTAAATTAGACCCATAATTGACCAGTTTATGGGCTCATGGCCTATAGGAAGTCAAGGGTCTAAGCCTACCATACACCAGTTTTGGTGTTAAATTTATTGATTATTATAGGTCAAATTTATTTGCTCAGAACACTTTTCAAAATCTTAAGAAAAGGGAACAAAATAAAGCATATCGGTTACAGATATTCCAGTACTAGTGCATGCCAAGTGCAAACATAGTATGATAACATTGCAAAACATTAGGCTATGGCTAACATGTGCAGAGTACACAATATTTTGACCCGTCATTCCATTGCAACATATCCTCACATGCTTCACTCTAAATATTTTCTCTCTCGGGAACTAGGATACCTGGAAGATTTTGCCACTTTAAGAGGCTTGAAAGTCTGGTGTCAATAGTTAGATCAAAAATATTTTAACACAAACTGTCCATTTCTTTGTGTTCATAAAAAAAAAATGAAACGAGAAAAAGATGGCTAATTTATAAAATACTAGGATTGCTTTATTTATATGTAATTTGCACGTTTATGGCTTACATTTATACATTTTTATGACATAACAAGATATAATTACTACTTAGTGACAAAGTCCAACTTTAGTAAACTAATTCTAATGAAGTTTCTAAATCTCATGTCCAACTAAATATTCCTTTTTTTTTGAATGTTATCCTAACACAAGGAGGGGGAGATTGAAGAGAAAGTTATTCACAAAATTAAAACAAGTTGAATAAAATGAAAAAGTGCAACAACACATCATGTGATCACAGGACATCTGCCAAGTTGAAAGAAAATTTTATATGATGACCATAAGATCATATATATATTTTATAACTTGGACGTTGAACAATTAGAAAACAACATGGCTAAAGATAAAGGTGACCAAAATGAGAATGTTGATACGGATGGATGGTAAAGAAAAGGTAAAATAAAAAGTAAAGATATTCAGAGAAAAGTAGAACTAGCACTAATTGAAAACAAATTAAGAGAAGGATTAGATAATTTGAATATATACAACATAGGCCCACAAATACACTGGTACAAAGAGGTAATTTGATACATGTAGAAGAAAGAGGGATATCCAAAAATTATATGAGAAAAAATAGTAAAGAACTAGATATCTACGCATTCAAAAAAGTATTGCCCTAAAACAAGTAGAAAGGAAGAAATGAAATCATAAGCCGATCGTAACAAATTGGGGATCGAAGCTTAGTTATTATTGTTCTTGTTTTTGTTCTTGCACATTATCATGATAAATTTATTGGATTAGGGACTGTGATTTAATTAATTTATTTGGCATGATCCATGTATCCCAAAAATTATTTCCCACTATGATATTTAACATTATTGAGTGCTCCTCCAAGTTCATTCAAGGGTCAAGGTTCCCAACATAATGGAATAGGCGTGTTTTTAGCATCAATATACATACTAATCTCATATGAAATATGTGATTTGTTTAGAAGAATAAAAGTATAGATTCATTGTAAAGATACAAACTAATCAAAAGGAAAACAAATCTTCAAAAGTAGGGAAACGACATGTGCAAAAGATGAGCATCGCTAAATGAGAATGTTGATATAAATGTATTACACGTAAAGATGGAATAAGAAATCAATACATTTGTAAAAGGAAAGAGGTAGTGCCATAGTTACCAGAAATGGACTAAACATCAACACGATCGAGGAACTAGGTCAATGGTTTAATGGTTCAACTAGTGAGTCAGTGATCAAACTACATGAATAATTAAATATATTTTAAATTAAAAACATGATATAATGATGAATAAAGATAATTTCTACATAAAATTCAATTAATTTAGTAACTTTAAAATTTAAATATTTAAAGTAAGTTATTTAAACTATAACAAATATAATATTCATACTAATACTTGAAATTAATCTTGAATTTTTGAAAAAAATAATAATACTAGTTTACAAGTATGATAAAAGTATAACAAAGATACAAAACGTCCCATAAAGTTCATATCCACAAAGTAATCAACAAGTTAGATGAGAAATAAAAAGAGAGATTTAAGCCTAAAATATGAAAAAGCCTCTAAAAAGTAGTACTTATATTTAAATAATATTACTTAAAAATAGGGCTAGTTGAACTATCCTAAATCAGGCAATTCAGGCTGAACCGAACCAAACCAGAATGGTTCAGCCTCTCAGTTCGTTATAAGAGGCAAACCTTCCTTAGCTGCCACAAACTACCAGTACTGCCCCATACCAAACCAAGTACAAAATTGGATCGATGTAACTTCATTCCAAATAAAATGAGAAGAGAGCCTTTCCGCCTCACAAAAATCAGATCCAAATTAGATTAACTCAATACAATATGATCCAATCCAAGCCTATTAATAACCATCCATATATAGAATCAAATCCAAGACATGGTGTTCAAGCATAACCCAGTCCAACTTTGCCCACTTGAACTCCTAGGGCATTATCTTACAATTATCATGTCAAATTCCTACATTTATGCTATCACGTTTCTTCCATTTTCAGTCTCGATGTCAAACACCATACCAGAGTCTTGCCAATAAGGATCAAATCAGAGGTTAGACAGTAATTGTATCACATATTAATACAGTGCTATCAAGTTCCCATACTGTACCGGTGCCTTATCAGGCTGGTACTGTCCATCCCATACTGGATGGTACAGGTTGGTACAGAAAACATTGATTGCATCATATTGAGATTCCCTATCCTAAATAAGAAACAATGTTTGCACAGTAATTTTCACCATCTTTAGTGGAGCATTTGATTTGAAATTACAATACTAGTCAGACCTCATGAAATCATAGAGATCTGATGATGATAAATAAAATGCTTGAACATATGTTTCAAAGAAAATCATATGATAGTCTGTTGAAGGTGATGACAAGCTCAAGTTACTCAACCAATGCAACTAAAAAATATTTATTCTGTTGTTCCTTAAAAGGGAAAAAAAACATTATGTACATGCAGCAGTGAACTATGCTACTGTGATAATAAATATGATACAGTTTGTTGAAGTGATCAACAAACTCAAGTTACTCAACTGATGCAAATAAAGATTTCTTTTGTTGTTCCCTTAAAAAAAAGGGTTAAGTACAGCAGTGAACCATGTTACAATGATAATTGAATGTTTGCAGCACCACAAAATTTCAAAGGCTTAAGGAACCCAAGTTATTTGCATCCTTTTTGCATTCGATGCATAAGTCTCTTTAATTAATCAAGTAGGCACTTACTTCGTTCCACCCAAGAGTGACATGTTCTCCTTCAGAAAGTCAAGAACCTGAAAAATCAAGTGTGAAAACTGTGATGTTTGAAGGCAGCAAAATAATGGCAGCTTCACTAGCATCAGCCCGGCACCCACTGTCAAATAAGAAATACAGGATGTTAATGAAACGTTTTTAACTATCAAATTCTATGCTATAATTATTAATCATAAAGTCCTCTGTGTGCTCAAAATACAAAACTCCACCCTTTCTCCAGCATTAACCATATGCAGACAAAGCCATTGCGTAAGTGGAAAAGTATTCTGCCTGTAACTAGACAATGAATAATCATTATCAAGCCAGTCATAGTTTATTGATTTAACATGTGCAATGACGACTAGAGATTTAGTTACTTGTCCTACAGATTCAAATCAGCTAAAGTTATCTGCAATTAGTTATACTTGCATTTTAGGAAGCCCATGATGCAAGTAACACCAAAATGTGACCCAAGCATATAAAAGTATAGCTTACTCATGAACAAACATCATTCTTTTATCTTTCCCTTTTTTTTGTATAATTTGGACAGGCATACAGAACTATTTGTACTTTTAATGTGCAAAATAGTTGTGCAAGAATTAATTGAAGCTATCAAAGCACATATTTGTTTAAGAAGTATTATGAAACCAGATTCTGGACATTGTTCATATATGTGAAACTATTAATGTTGAGAAATTAAAATCATTCTATGTTACGAAAAAAAAAAATAGTGAACATCTTGATGTACCAAAGACATATTGTAATTATTTCTGGAAAAGGTAGCGTTTACCCAAAGTAAAAGCAGTTACCAACTCAAAATTGCCTTTTTTTCATGCTTATCAAATCTACAGCTGAATTCATAGCTTAAATAATAAATACTTATTCATTTAAAATAAAACACATATTCAAACTCCATTTTGACATGCTTCAGTCATACACTTCAAGTTTATCTTGTTTTACAAGGAATCAAATCGTAGCAAAGTTTTATTTATGGCATTGATTAGGTACGGATGTGATGCAGTAAAGTAATCAAAGAATTGCCTTCACAAAGGCCACAGATAGACACAAATGGAAGAAATATGAAGCATTTACTGCTAACACATAGTAGAAAAACCCTGCAATCGCAATAAATATAAATCTATCATAAAACATTCACCGTCAACTGAACAACCTGCAAATAGAGGTATATCATCACAATATAGTGATCGTAAACAGTGAGCCTCATTTGACAACATGTCCTTCTCAATTGGCAATGTGCAACAAGGGTGGTTTGCATATTCTCCCAATGCTCCTGTTCATTTGGCCGTGGTGTTTTAGCGCACTCAATTTTGCACGATCAACAAAAATAAACCTTTGCACCTCCCTGATACGCTAGCACAAGGTATAATTAGGTGTAAAAAGCAACCACAGAGCTACTACATTCAGGTTCTTATGTATAAGAAAAAGGGAAATTGAAGCATGCAAGAGCTATCTTTCTTAGACACTGTTATACCCTTGATATATTAGCCATGAGGATGAAATTCTTCTCTAATTTGAGTCTTGTATTGTTAACCTTGAAAGCCCTATATCACATCAAAATAGCTATTAAAACAAGCAGAGCATTGCGTTGGATTTATTGCATGTGTTCCAAAAATTCACATAGGATTTAGTTGCTGCTGAAAAAAATTTATGCTGGAATTATGCATACCTCTTCCAGCCTAGAAGCCTCAACCTGCAGCAAGTCTGACATAAATTACAGAAAAAATAGAAACTATTGTAGCAGTAAGTTGGGACACTGTATTGTAAGGTTTAGTATTCAGAGTAAGAGATGGATTAAAAAAAGGAGAGAAAGAATTGAATTGATCAATGTTAAATTATTTACAAAGAATAGGGGGAAAAATACTCAATCCCATTAGCGCCTCTACTTGGAGGCCGACATACAAGTCCATGAACTGATGGGGGTTTATTTACAAATCACCAATGGGGGTTTAATTTACAAAGCACTACAGCAGACTTGAAACATTTCATCAAAGGACAACTCATTTGAAAAAGAATACAGTGGCTGTTCCCAACAAGACCTGCTCCCAAAATCCTGCAAGCCCAAATTGGGCTTCATAGGTTTATCAGCATCGGTCTTGCAGACTGAATCCATTCCAGAAGGATCCAACACATAAGCAACAGAGGCCTCTCCAGCTCTCAAACCCACCAGCCGCCAATTGCAGATCCGCCTGAAAATTGTAACCCATCTTGGAATCATGTAATAAAGTGAACCATGTAGCTCAAGACGGGCACCTTTCTGCACCATCACACTTGCCTCCTGAACAGCTAGATTCCAGTTCAACAACTGACTGGATTGGGTAAGGTACTTGATCAAGCAATCTTCAAAGGCTAACTTTTGATTTGGAATCTGTGAACCCATATGGGAACCTTGGCTCAGAAAAGATAGGTCGTAGGTAAAATTTGGAAGTTTGCAGCCCTTTATTGCTCTGGTGAGGCTCAATCCTTGCAAGTGAGCTCCATCCGATACTTGGCAAGAACATGTCTGCTATCATTCTTTCACTGGTCAAGCCCTCAAGCATGGCAATTTCAGGACAAGGCCAATGGATTGGGTTCATGGATGCTGCATTCAGAATTTCCCCTGCCACTCGATCAAGGGCTTGATTGAAAGCCAAAATGCAACATTCTGGGCTCACTTCAGAGGCATTACAGTTGTCAAGATCCCTCAATGAAGATCTCAGATAGCTGAAGACCAGTTCATGGGTGCTGACAAGACTAAGAGAAGGTTGAAGGGGAGAACAGTATGCCAGCCACTGTAGACCCTTTCTCAATTTATCATCATTTAAGAAACCATTAAAGTGCTCTTGGGGGAAAATAACTGAAAACAAGTTTACCCGAGTCTTGTCTGCATCAGGAAGACCAAGTCTCTCAATTATTGTGACCGAAGGATCAGCAATCTCTTCTTTGCAAGCATCACCAACTACTATCAAAAGAGGTAGATTTGATCCAGAGGGTATAGATGCTAAAAGGTTCTGCAGCCGAACCCTCTGAATTTCCCATGAAACGCTTTCTGATACCAGAAACAGAATACAGCTTGTACCAGAAGTGATATCATCCTTGGGAACTTGCTGCTGATGGTCAAACATTGCCACCCTAATGACAGACAAACAGCAGGTTTCAGAAGGACTACTTTTGTTAATCCATTTCTTCCATATTGATAAGTGAGGCGATGAAACCATCAGTTCATCATCTTCCTTCCCAGACCCCATGAGTTTTGAGAGCAACCATCTGGAAGCCAAAAGATTGGTTTGACCCTCTGTGACATTGTCCTGGGCAAAAATAAGCAACTTCCAGCAAAGGCATTTGGCATTGGGATTTTTTTCACTTAAAATTGGTGCAACCAGTTCTGAGATGTTCAGTGTTGACCATGATTTCTGATATCTTTTATCTCTCTCTCTTGCAACATAATCAATGTTAAGCTCACAGCTGGCATGTCTGGGTGGCTTCTTCATTAAAAGATAAAAGTAAAATCAGAAGCTAAATTAAACATAATATATAACTTTACAAATAATTTGTGGATATCAGACATATCAAGGAGGAAACTTACTGCTTCAATTGGTCGCATAGGTGGTCCTGCTGGGAGTGAACTCAATGCTGTATTTGCAAGGAACTTTCTTTGTTCCTGCGTTAGCGTCGGCCATCTTGGTCTTCGCTTCCATTTTCTGGTAGTTCATGGTGCAAAGTGTCACTGTTAGCTCCTGTTTGTAAAACACTAGCAATGTAAGAAAAACGAAAAAGAACAATGAAAGCAAACCTTATAAAGAGCTTCCGCTTTTCACTATCGACTTCATTCTTCTGACAGAGAATGATTTTTGATGCTTCATCATCCAGGCTTTTGCCTACTTCGGTCATCATAACATCATTTTCTTTATTTACAGTAGCTGGCAGTAGCCCCCAAACAGTTGTTTGGTTTGTGTGGCATCCCTAAAATCATTATCGGATTGGAATCATGAACCTCTTCATTGATTGTATCAACCTGATTTTCTATTTTGGATGATTCAGTTCTCTGATCAATGCTCTTTGGGACAGCTGATATAACTGTTTCTGCAGAGCGGTCTGAGATGGTAGGAACAGAACAAACATTATCATAATCAGATTTGGAATCATGAACCTCTTCATTGATTGTATCAACCTGAACTTCTGTTTTGGATGATTCAATTCTTTGATCAATGCTCGTTGGGACAGCTAATATAACTATTTCTGCAAAGCTGTCTGAGATGGTAGGAACAGAACAAACATCATCATAATCAGATTTGGAATCATGAGCCTCTTCATTGATTGTATCAACCTGATCTTCTATTTTGGATGATTCAGTTCTCTGATCAATGCTCTCTGGGACAGCTGATACAACTGTTTCAGCAGAGCGGTCTGAGATGGTAGGAACAGAACAAACATCATCAATAATCCTCTTTGACTTCTTGAGGTGCACCAGTTCTGCACACTTGGTTGGGAAATACATGTCACTGTTAAGAAAGGGACCTTCCTTCACCATATACATCTCATCGTACTCTTTAAAACATATCCATGATATTCCAGAAGACCCTCAACATCATCCTCCTGAGCAGGGTAAAGAAATTGTAAGACGATAAAGATTTTTAGAAACAAATCTGATTATTAACCCGAAGCTAAAATGGCATAACTTACCTCCATGGCTAGCCAGTCTACAATACATGCAATGGGAATTCCTTGGTTATTCTGAATGCCACTGTGCAAAGTAGCAAGTGCCTGTGTTCTTACCTGGATGAAAAAAAAAAAAAAGTGTTACTTAAACAACATGCATTCATAATATTTTATGAACTATTGTATAAAGCTTGAAATAGCAAAAAAGATAAATCATGACATGTTAATCCTGTCTTAAGTACATAGAGCATATAATAAATAAAAAATGCAAGACACAATTGAAGTAATGGTTGGATGAAACCATCGTCAGATAACAACTGTAATGAGATTAGGGCAGTAACCATGCTGTGTGTGGATGGGCACATCCAATCTGAATCGTCTTAGCTAACTTGGGGCATGTGTGTCTGTCTGTGTGTGTGTGTGTGTGAGAGAGAGAGAGAGAGAGAGAGATCAGCAGCTTGCGTGGTGTGGTTAGCCCCTTATTGCTTTCAAGCTCAGCATCTTTTCAATCTGTACCTATGAAAATATCTCAGACACAAATTCAATCCAAAAACAGTATCTTCTTTTAAAACAACTTAGCTCCTTTTGCTGAAACTGGATGCCACAAGGATTCATAATTTGGTATTATAAGGGAACTAAAAGAAGACATTCACTATCAAACTAATTGATATATCAAGTTAACAACGTCCTCAGATTAAATTTTGAACTTGTAACTATCAAACAGTCCCATGCCAACTGCTCCCTTGATAACCCTAAAAAGCCACCCAAAATTACTTTGCAACTCATTTCTTTTCTGAAGCCCAATTGGTTGCATAGTAGAAAATAAAATCTCATGCAAATTAATTTTGATCAGGACATCATCATCTTCTGTTGGCCTCAACAGTCTTTAACATGAGAAAAGATGACATGTTTGCCTTGCCATTATGAGAGATTTCTTGATCTTGCAGCCAGGGTAATCTTTGCTTTCTCATTTGTACTAAGATCCATAGCCCATCAACAGAAGGATAAATCCATTCACACAATTACATGCATGCTTCTCACTAACAAAAGATGTATTTATTAGAAAAAAATTGAAAATAATGCATTAAAAGAACTTATTATCATGCATGATGACCAGACAATGGCAGTTCATTTAGCCATGACACAACCATATGAATTGCATTGATGAGAAATGTAGATTATGAGGAAATATAGTTACCTTGGCAAAGTGAGCATGCATCAAGCAGGCTTGCAGGTAAGTTGCTTTTCTTGCAAGACGAAAGAAGGCAATATAATTACCTATTCTATGAGCTCTGCAATAGCAAAACCATAGGGTTTTGTTATAATTCATTGTTTCTATATTTTAAAAAAAAATGACTGCCAGTATGCATAAATACCTAGCCACATCTCGAGCAAATAAAATTTCTGGAGTGCGTCTTATCTCAGGAGTCATCTTGGAAAGGTCAAGTGAGAGTTCTGAAGCTTCCACCTAACACAGCAAGAGGCTCAAGATAAAGGTAAAAATTAAATATGGTTTAAGCAGATAACAAAATTGAAAAACAACTTACTTTGTATCCTATATGTTTATCCAACTTGAGAAGTGCATAATAACCACGAAACTCCTTTTCTGTTGGAACACTGATTCCTTCTTCCTGTGGTCATTGTACATTTCAAACAACTCAATAAATGTCTTGATCATTTGTTCTATGTTCAGGTGTTTATCAAATCCTTCTGAGAAACCCTTGCTTTTCTTGCATTCACACAACTCATGCATAGCAATAATGTGGAGTCTTATCTGGTGTCAAAAAAGAAACATCAATTATTCAACTTGTATTATGTAATGGCAGCAATACACAAAAAAAAGAATAAATACAAATAGAACTGAATGGTACCATCTGTTCAAGCATCATGATAGCCTGTTTGTTGAAAATATGTTGCATTCTGAGGTCTATCCTTATCGCTCGCATTCTATCCCACAAAAAGTTATAAATACTCAAAAAGTTTTCATTATAAGGTTGATCCAGCAAACTAAGAAGATAATCAACTGTCTTCTGCAAGACTGGCATAGGCCTTATCCAATCAGCTTCTTGCTTAGCTGTCTTATTATACTGTATGAATCAAATAAGAACTTCCATTATGCTTCCTCTTATAGATGACGAAAGGTAATTTCACAACAAAATCTATCAGGTGCATATAAGATGAAGATTACTCATCAACTACCTTTTTAACGGCAAGAAATTTGTTTGTTTGGTTCTTTTGTCCATCCAAGCGCTCATACCTATCAAGATCTCCTTTCCTCTCACGCTCCATCCGTTCAGATTCTGAATCATAACATGAATCCAGCCTATTACTCAAAAAATGGTTTTTAATACTTTTCAAGTTTTGGTGGAAAAGGACAAATATGAAGTTCATTTGAGCATCTAATAATTATTATGATAGATAAATACACAAGATTAAGCTATCTAAAACCTAGGACATACCTGGACACATATCCAAACAAAGCCCAACCACAACATGAGATGATTCTGGGCCTTCACTATCAAACAAATTGTCACTTAAATCACATGCTAATTCGGACTGCTCGTCCACATTGCATTTTTCTAAAGAAGCTTGGTTATGCTTATTTTCTGAAGGTTTGCTCTTAACACAGTCATGCAATTTCTGCATTGGTTGGCTTCCTTCAACATTGAAAAGGACTTGCCGCTTCACCTTTGCTTGTATTTCTCTGCATTAAAATTTGCTTCAGAACCTATGGAAAGCATGAGATATACTGTAGTTGTTTCCTTGAAGAAAGCCAAAGGTAAGCAGAATAGTAAAAAATACCTTTCAAAAAGCAAGGAATTAAAAAATCATCATCATCAACATCATCATAAAAAAAAAAAAAAAACTAACCTTTGTGCTTCTTCATGAGAAAAAGCACGCTTTCGGATGAAGCGCATGCTTTCAAAAGCCAAAGGCGGTGGCCTTATTCTTTTCAAAGTTTCAGCATTCCCATTGTCAAGCTGCATGTTTGCATGAGGCTGCAATCTATCAATAGGAATTAAGAAGAGAGATCAGACACCTCAACACACTTAAGACAATTGAACATTTTGAATATGAATAATGAGCTATGAGAAAGCTGAAAAATGTAGCCAATGATGCTCTATGTGAAACAAAGTGCCTTGATGCAGGTATGCATGGTATACAAGAAACTCGGGACTGATAAATAGGAACCCAGAAAATTCTTATAAAACAACTGAAGGACATAGTAACAAATCAACAAGAGTACATCAGATCACCATATTATGATGCAGAGGCTATCTACTATCTTATCAGCCATGAATGATGTGCACAAAAGACAATGATCCTTCATAACCTTGAATACTATAGTAGTAGAGCAGATAAAATTAGTTGATTCATACTTGTTCTTATGTCTTTACCAAAGACTTGCCGAAGAACTCAACGGTTATTGCTCGATCTTACATGGGTTCTATAGATCAGATATTATAGCTAATGTTGTTAGGATAGGATGTGTTGTAAATTGTAAATGAGGTGCAATTGGATGAGATCACCAATTGCAAGATTCCATTTGATTTCTTTGAAACATAAAAGATGGCATTCAAACAAAATGAGGTAAGAAGTATAATTAGATTTGATGGAACAAATAATGAGTATCATCATTTGAGGGCGTAAAAGGTGCACTTTCCGACAACCATTATCTCATAAATATCATATCCAGGAAAATACATTATGTTGAATTAATTAAAATGGTTTTATCACATCATACAAGTCTACAGAATATCTTAATTGAGTTTTTGACCCAAAATATTTATAAGCTTATTAAACTCAACTCTCCTTAGAAGTTTGACGTACGAGATTTTAGAATGAGTCAAATTATTAAAATTAGAAGAAGAGATAACTCCAGGACTTAGGTCAAAAACAACAAATCTAATTTTTAAAAAAACTCTTAATGGTTGAAAATTATAGGCAATTGCTTCTTTGATCTTTTGAAATTTTATCAAAGAAGAATTGGTCATCATAAAAGTCAAAAAAAAGGAGAAGAAATCAATATCAAAATATGGATACCCTAATAGCTTTAGTATGTAAAAAGATGACCTGGATCTGGACTCTACTATCCAAATCCGGATCTTAACATCCGTATTGATCCTAAATCTTACCATCCATACCAAGTCATGTAACTTGAGAAGGAATTTGCATAAACTCATAGGACTTTTGTTGGTCATGACCATTGAATAAGAACTTATCACTACAAAAAAAAAAAAAAAAAACATGCTTTATGTGAACTGAGGCATCAATAAGGTGATGACTTAACTAGGCGAAATAAAAGTGCTCATAACTGCTAGCATTTCATAAAACAACTTCATGTTTTTCTTCTGAGTAGGTTGCCATGCTGGTCAAGAGAAAGTGGATCTTCTCTAGATTAAAAAAAAAATCTTGTTGAAATCTTTAACATGGGATTGAGTTGCAACTGGCATCAAATTTACTTCTGAGGCTGCACACAAGGCTTGTTGCTTAACATAAACCAGCCTCTGGGTTAGCGTTAACACTTTTTTCATATTGTGCTAGCAGGCAGTTGACAAAGAAAGGCATGAATGATTACGAGAAAAAGCTTTTTTCAAAATCCTCTTGGTAATAGCTGAATTGACCTAAAAGAGAAAAAAAAACACTATATAGAGCCATATTAGATTTTTATTTTATCCAGTGGAGAACTAATTATGAAAAACAACTATCAGTCTAAAGTTGGAAATTAACCACATCCCAAGAAGGTAACAATTAGCGGGTTTTTTTTTTCAAATAGCTAACCCATTTTTATCTCAGTAGCAAATTGTAGTAGCAAGACCATCCAAACATCTTCCAGTTAAATTGTTTATTCAAAACAGTCCAAGTAATAATTGTGAAGTGTAATCTGATAAAAATCCTCACATATGGATCAGATCTGTGCTCATTTCTGCAGAACTGCAACTTGCTTTGCTGCTACTAAGCTACTAAATTGGCAACCCTACCTAAGGTATGACCCAATCAATACTGCACTATTAATTTACTACATTGTGACAGAAAGTTATATAACGGGGGATACTAAGCTGCTAAGCTAATCCTAACACATTAATAATATCAACCAAACTCCTCCCCTGGCAATAAACTGTGGCAGAAAAATTAGTTTTGTTGCAAAATTTTATTGTCTACAAAATAACTATCAAATTAGCAACAACTGAAATGAGGAAAAGCAACACCAAGGAGAAAAAAGAAGACATCGCCAACAACTCTGATGAAATATTCAATAGTCACTCTAGCAACAACCCTGATGAAATATTTAAGGGTCACTCTAGCACAGTTTGATACTGAAGCTGCATGATCTTGTTACTTTTGCTAGCTTGCATGCAATGAAACTCAATAAGCACATATAAAATATGCCTAACTATTGTATATTAATCAATGTAAAGAATTAAAGAACATAACAAAAAAGACAGCCCAATTGGCATGGCACATGTGCCTTCTATTATCAGCATCAATTGGATTATAATGTTCAGAATATCAGAAGAATTTAGCCTCTATATAATATGCTGCAACACAAACTCCAACAGGAGAAAACTTCAAGAATTTTCCGGATAATCAAAGTTACCATTCTGGCTCATTTTTCCAATAAGGAGAAAGGGCAGCTAGCCTTCATTGGAAAACAATTACGATAAGAGCACCAACACTTGGACTTCTAATGGCCAAAAGCATAGATGAAAGCTATCTAAACAATCAGAAATGGAACATTTGCCTAGGTATTTAACTTTCTAGATATATTTCCATTATATCTATTTCACCTTACTAATTGCAGCAAGAGTGTCAAGATATCTAGCACTAGGTCAGGCATTAAGCTATCTTGAGAGGTTGCATTAACTTTGAGTTGGTATGCGTGAGGGAATCTAAGAAATTTTGAAACTCTAACAGAATTTTTTTCATGAGAAACTAGTAAATTTAAGAGAAAAAGTGGTTGTCAGTCATACTCAACCTACTGAAAAATTATGCTATATGTAATTCAGAAAACCTCGAAATAATTATGGAGATCAACACTCCACATACTAACTGCAAGAAGCACGTATATTCACTTTATCTAATAGCTTTAAACTTCTATGCTGCAATAATTAATTGATTCATTTAATGATTGGTCAAAGCAAAGAACACATGGGATGGCTTGAGAAATACCACTACTTATGCTTAATTTTAATGAATATGTAAGAGTTTCTAATTTACCAATTTTTTTAAAAAAAAATCATGTTGTTATTTCAAAGCTGTCTTTGTACATGGTTTTCCTTTTTCCTATTTACATCTACATTTAGTTGAATTATGGCTACATTTGTATGGTAAAATAAAGTAATAACTGTTTATCCAATTAAATAAATTAATGCCTTAACAATTAATCAACTCTTTCCTTGGTAATTTAGGGCATATCTGAATCCTACTTCACTGATCACTCTACTTAGAGGCTACATGGTATAACAGAGATTAAATTTCCTATTTAATCATGTATGCTAAAAGTTTGTGAAACGGAATTGAATGAATAAATTTCAGTCTTCTTCCAAAAAAACTTTTATTACTTTACACATTACCACTTTGAAATGTGACGATAATCTTTTTTTTTTTTAAATAGCCAGAAATGTCCTGCATTTATCACCTTTTTATCTAATAATCACCAAGTTCTGAATTTTTTTCCTTGTATGTGTGTGTGTGTGTGTGAGAGAGAGAGAGAGATCCGCCGTGGCTCACCCACTAGAACATATATATTATAAACATTGAATATTTAGCTGACAACGTTCAGGTTTAACATCATTCCCCTTGCGATCCTGTTGAGGAAATTATGCTTCCATCCAGTATATTTACTAATGCCATCTCATTCATGATAAAAGAATTCTCTCTGAGAATAGGTTTCCGTAATGACGGAACTGCTCATGCAGAATTTGGGACTGCTAAAGGCTATAACTGAAATCAAGGGAAATCAAGAACAATCGATCTTACTTTGATTTTTAAAAAAAATATATTTTACTATATGGTCATCTTGAGTTCAAGCTGGTAAAAGGACTGCTGTGATTGTGAATTCCCAAGTGCAATCTTTAACAAAAAAAAAAAAAAAGGAAATGGAAAAAAAAACTATGCCATTCCTTATCCAAGAACAGTACCTGTGACCATCTTTTGAATGATTTCTATTTTTTTGTGTAGATGATCTTAGCATCTAGTCTTCCCCAACTGACTTTTTTTTTTTTGCTTGTCATGATAATTAGAGGGTACGCCCATCCACAACTTTTGACAAGAACTCTTCATCTGACTGCTGACCAGGAATTCTCTATATCAGTATACCTTGACCAAGGAGTGCACTCATCATCCATGAAATGTGATAGACCACCTTGTTTCATTTTAAAGGGTGTCACCTGTGTGTTCAGCGCAAACTGGCTACAGAATGTGCTAGAATCTTGAGAATTTATAACATATGATTAATTAGTTACTTAAGATTGAAACTCAACATTGTAGACTATGACCTACGGCATTGAAATATCCAAGGAACCATAAATCATATTTTTAAAGTTTTCTTGTCTATGCATTTAGTGATTAAAAAATAAGTAATAAGGGTCGTTGCTGTGCGTAAAAGATAATCAGAAAGCAAAAGAAGTAAAAGACATAGCTGATATGGATGGAAGTTTTTATTTGCTACATACTTTTCTATATATTCTCATCCAATTGTGTTTTTAACCAGAATTTTCTTACAAGATACATCAAATATCTGATAATGAGACAAATTCTCATTGAATAATCCCCTGACTTGAAAAAAATAAGGATGGAGTGACAAATAGTGAGTAAGATAGGCCACACACTCCTAAATGCTGATTGAACCCTACGAGCAATCATGGGTTTTCCTTGGAGAACAATTAAAGCATCCTGCGCGGTACAGCTAAAATAAGTCAGGGCCAATTTAACCTTTGGGTGTTTCATTAGTGGGATACTTTTGCAGCAACAAAAGAGCACTAAACTAAAGGAGACAGTTATATACTTTCTTCACACAATAAACACATCCTAAGAAAGCATATAGAATATCTGTTTTTTAAATATGTTTTGATCGATATATACAAAGAAAAAATGAAATAGTAGTCCTCACCTTTCCGATTGAGGAGGCGTTTGTTGCCGCTTAGGCAATTGCTGCTGTCGTTTCAGCTGCTGGGCCACCACAGATCGGTTCTTTCTTTCGAAAGGCTTAGGATTTGGTTGAGCTGAGGCAGTCCCAAAGCAGAAAGGCTTTGGATTTGGTTGAGATAAGTCAGTCCAAAGCTAAAAGGCTCGAATGTCATGTTCGTTGGCTTAGGATTTGAGGCAGTCCAAAAGCAAAAATCCTTAAACGAGTCGAAAACCTTAGGATTTGGTTGATATGAGGCAGTCCCAAAGCGGGGAAGCAATCTTGAGACGCTATAGGGCCCGGGTACTTGCTACAATCCTCGAACGCCATGTCCTTTATAGGATTTGATTTTCTTTTTGTCGAAAAAAACGCTTAGGATTTGGTTGAGATGAGGCTTTTAGATTGCCTACCAGTAAAACCGTAACCCAGCCAAAATCCAGACTTCCCTATAGCCGTTGCCGGCCACCGCCTAAAGAGTCCAAGAACAGAGAAAGAATAAGCTGGGGGGGAGAGAATGAATAAAGACCGAAAAGAAGCAGAATTGGGGAAATGGAATACCCAAGAAGATGGCAAAGGTGAGGAGGTGGAAGGCCGAGGACCAAGAAATGGCCGCGAGGGAGGTGGGCAACGGCAGGAGGCGGGGTGCGGCGCAAGGCGGAGGACGCCGGAAAGGGCCGCTGAACGAAGGAGGAGAAGACGGCAAGATCAATAACTCCAAGAACCAGCGAGAAGAACTCGGTGTGTGTCTAAGATCATCCAATAGTTTGTCTTGCGAGAAGAAGAAGAAGTCGGTATCTCAGAGCAATGTATTCTTTTTCGCGGCTCGTAGCGGGGCTTTTAAATAGCGAGAGCCAGGCTGGCAAGGGGAGATAATCATAACCGTTGGTGGGGTTGGACCGGGTTATAATTATATTATATAAAGAAGAATAGTTTGTTTATCGGATGAGTTTTGGACTCTCGGACAATTTAAATGTAAATATAGCTTTCTAATATTTATAAATCATTTGTTTTCTGATTACATAAGTATTTCATTTAAACATTAATTGATATTAATATTTAAAAAATATAATGTTTATAATTACAATTATATTAGCAATATATATATTATTAATAATATATCTAATAAATATATTAATAATAATAATATTTTTTAATAAATGTTATTTTATTTATTTAATATTTATCTATTTTTTAATACATGAATGATATTTATGTAAATATAATAATAAGATATTAATATTTTAAATAAATAGATATTAAAATAAGTGTTTATGCAAATAAATTTTTTACAATATTATGCAAATATTTTTGATATGTAATAATATTAAATATTTTGAACCTTTTCAAATGGATTAATTTTAAGGAAAGATTTGTAAATGACTTCTCAACCCAAGGGATGAAATTTATAATTAAATGATCATTAATTTTAAAAAATTTGTAAATTTTATGAAATTTGAAAAATCTTTTTAAGAGTAGCAAAACAAGAAAATTTGATTTTGTAAATCCCCGCCTCAAATTCAATCAATCCCTCCTGAAAATCTTCATCAAAACACATCGGACCTTCTTCAGGTTCATCATGCATGCAGCTGAAAAATTCCTTTTGCACGGTGATGAAATTAGCACCCAACCGCCCCCCCCCCCGGAGCTTCTATTTGGACCGCTAATAGTACTGAGGAGCCCCCCCCACGCCAAAGGAGTCGTTCTATTGGCACCCCAAAGATTACTCTCCACACCCACACTTACATAAAATTAAATACCTAAAATACCCTAAGATGTAATTACTTTTCTACCCTTGCTTATTTCTATCTACACCCACATGATCAAAACCCCTAATAACATTTCCAAACTTCTCTCCCAGGCACAGCCATCTCCCTTCCTCCTCCCTCTCTCAACGATTGTCTCTGAAATCAGGGTCTAGACAAGGTTTAAAGCTCTCATTTCAACAATGGAGAAGCAACTAGTAATCTGGGAAGGCGACGGTGACGATAAGGTTCGTTTTTAAAAACTGAATCGTCTTTTTTTTTTTTCCCGGAACGCGTTCCGTTCGGCCTACCAGGGCCGAACGGAATAGTTTTGTTCGGCCAGGGCTGGCCGAACAGAAACAATATGTTCGGCTTAACCTGGCCGAACAGATGCATTCTGTTCGGCTAGGTTATGCCGAACATATTGTTTCTGTTCGGCCAGCCCTGGCCGAACAAAACTATTCCGTTCGGCCAGCCCTGGCCGAACAAATCTATTCCGTTCGGCCATACTTAGCCGAACGAAACCATTATGTTCCAAATATAAATTTAACATAATATTTTATCCTTGTAGGATGATGCGTCAACCGAATCAAGCAAAATTGGCTCAGATTGTGTTATGGATTACACAAATGAATTTACAACTTACGAAGTAAGATAATTTTGATTGCAATTGTTGCTGACTTGTTTTAATTGTATACTATACTTGCTAAATTATACTATTTATTGTGTAGATATTCAAGAGTAGAGAAGAATTGTGTAGTTGGTGTCGGGAAGCTGGGAGGAGGAATGGATTAGTTATTGTAATTAAAACATCTGATTCGGGAAGCAATGTTAGGAAACCAAGAATCAAGTTAGGTTGCGAAAGGAGCGGTAAGCACAAATGCACAAGCGGAAAGGAAAAGGAAAAGGGATCAAAGAAGAGGGCTAGTGGTACAAAGAAGTGTGGATGCCCATTTTTATTAAGAGGAAGGAAATTGGACACTGCGGATGATTGGATTTTGGAGGTTATTTGTGGAGTGCACAATCATCCGTCTGCGAAGCATTTCGAGGGACACTCATATGCTGGAAGATTATCTAGGGAGGAGACTTCATTGTTAGTGGATATGTCGAAAACTTTGGTTCGGCCAAAGGATATATTGTCCACATTGAAGCAAAGAGATGCCCACAATGTTACGACAATGAAGACGATCTACAATGCACGCCAGAGGTGTAAGGTTTTAGAGAAAGCAGGGAGATCACAGATGCAACATCTTCTTGGTAAATTAGCCGATGCTAAATATATTGAGTGGCATAGGAGTTGCGGTAGTACTGACGTGGTGCGTGACTTGTTTTGGGCACACCCTGGATGTATAGATTTGTTACGTGCATTTCCTCGTGTATTGATTATGGATTGCACATACAAGACGAATAGATATCGTCTTCCTCTGTTAGAGATTGTGGGGGTGACATCAACTAATCTCACATTTTCTGTTGCTTTTGCATACATGGACTCTGAGCGGGAAAATAACTATACATGGGCATTAGATAGATTGCGCAGTGTCATGGATGCTGATGTTTTGCCTGAGGTGATAATCACAGATAGAGATTTGGCTCTATTGAATGCAATTAAGAGGGTATTTCCTACATCTTCACATATGTTATTAGAGGCATATTAGTAGGAATGTTCTGGCTCAATGCAAAAGATTATTTGAAACAAAGGAGAAATGGGATATGTTTATAATGAGTTGGAATATACTGGTCCTGTCAGCCACAGAAGATGACTATAATGTTCGTTGGAGTGCACTTCAGAGAGATTTCAGTTCGTATCCAGATGATATGCAGATACCTGGTTAGCAAATAGGAATGTAGGCACTACGGGAATGGACAACTCAATAGCAAAACTTTGATTACTAGGGCTGAAAGTGCACATGCAAGGCTTAAAAGACAGCTTGGTTCAAGCCAAGGTACTTTCGAGTCTTCTTGGATATGTTTATTAAAGCCTCATTCGAGAAGAGTTTGACGGTCGTGAAGCCTGCTGAATTCAAAGAACTGGATTCATATCTATATGTGCATTAAATCATATCCTTGCCCATCGAATCGGGCCAATTCAGCTGAGATTCATGAATCAGCTTGTGGGTGTGCTATTCGACGCACACATGGCTTACCATGTGCTCATGAGATTTTGCGGTATAGGATGAAAGGTGCACTTCATAGAGAGATTTGCAGTGTCGTATCCAGAGATGCCTTGCGATATGTATCAGATACTTGGTTGAGCAAATGACAGGGAAAGATTTGGTCGCAGCAGTGGAAGGTACGAAGCTTTTCTTTAATATAGCTTATCGCAATTTGTAGGTTATTCGTCAACGAATCCGGTCACATAAGCCAATGAATGAGGGTGCACATCAGGATGTCAAAGCTGATGGGTGGATTAGCAATTGCTGACTTACTTGGCTTCGGAGAGGAAGATTGGCCACGTGTCAGGAGGGATTTATTACATGAGTTGAACTGTCATATAGAGCACTATCGCGCATTGTATGCTGTCGAGGGGAGGGTTGACGAGATCGCTCATGCATTATCATATTTTGAGGATTGTCCGCCATATGACCGGTGGATGACCATGCCAGATATGGGGCATCTTATAGCATCATGCTACAATGTTGTCCTGTACCACCTCTCCTTGCAACAATGTCTGACATTCTTACCGCTCAGATCGGTGCCTCTTCCTCTTGTATCCCGTAAAGACATTGCAGTGGCCTTCGTTAATAGCAACCATTTGTTGAGGTATTAAATATATTACTCTTTGTCAATTTAAGACATTGCTGTTATTCTTGACGATTTTTTAAACTTGATTACTCTTTGTAGGTTTTCTTGTTGCCGGGTCAT
The DNA here is from genome assembly GCA_900491605.1 of Calamus simplicifolius. Classification (NCBI taxonomy): domain Eukaryota; kingdom Viridiplantae; phylum Streptophyta; class Magnoliopsida; order Arecales; family Arecaceae; genus Calamus; species Calamus simplicifolius. Next base: position 528,704 of record UESW01003859.1, read on the forward strand.
CCAGTACCGCCAATAGCAACCAACTGGCAAAAATACCATTTACCTTGTGCTTCCGGATGGGCCAATTCTTATGAATCTAGGATTCAACAGTTCAGAGAAAATATATCGTCCGATGTATACTTAGCGAGACTGTTGAGTTGTAGAGTGCATTGGTTGTTACAAAGTCAACATTTTGTTTATGTAACATTCAATGCAATTGAAATGAAATGAAAGTTTTAATATCATTTTTTTTATCTTCTTATGTGTGCAAATTGTTTGTATACACTTCGATTAATGTCAAACATTCCATCCCGTGCCATCCCGTTCCATTCGTGCCATCCCGTGCCGGTATGTGCCGGACCAACAATACGCGAAGAAGATCCAAATACTATACTATTCCGGATGGGCCAATAATACGCGTGCCGGGCCATCAATTAGTGCCCCGTGCCGGCCCGTGCCGGTGGCGTGCCAATTTTATTAAAGATTTTGAAATAACTCAATAAATCACTCAATTTTAAATATTGAAAATATAATTTGATACCCTCTTGTCTGCGCACCCGACGGCCCGGGCCCCATATCCTCGGACCCATTCCACACAACCACAAAGCCCCGTGTGCCGAATATATCCTCTGTTCGGTCTGACAGAGCGAACAGAGCAAACTGTTCGGCCCTGTGTGGCCGAACAAATGGCCACTGTTCGGCTGCTATCTGTTGGACCGAACAAAGGCCTCTTTTCGGATAACCCAGTGTGGCCGAACAGATATCCTCTGTTCGGCCCACTGGGCCGAACAGTGGCCATTTGTTCGGCCACACAGGACCGAACAAAGGCCTTCACTCGGAAAACCCTTGTTCGGTCCTGTGTGGCCGAACAAATATCCTCTGTTCGGTCACACTGGGCCGAACAGAGGCTATTTGTTCGGCCACACAGGGCCGAACAGTTTGCCTCTGTTCGGCTCTGTCAGACCGAACAGAGGATATATTCGGCACGAGGCACGGGGCTTTGCGGTTGTGTGGAATGGGTCGGAGGATATGGGGCCCGGGCCGTCGGGTGCGCAGACAAGAGGGTACTCAAATTATATTTTCAATATTTTAAAATTGAGTGATTTATTGAGTTATTTCAAAATCTTTAATAAAATCCGGCACGCCACCGGCACGGGCCGGCACGGGGCTTTGTGGTTGTGTGGAATGTCGAGGAGGATATGGGTCCGGGCCATCTCGTGCGCAGATCGGCACGGGGCACCAATTGATGGCCCACGCGTTATATTGGCCCGGCAAGCGTTTCATTGGCACGGCACGCTTTGATTGGCCTTTGATATTTTTCAATAACCCATGTCATTATATTTTAGAAATAATCAATGCGATTTGCGCGATAATTGTGCGGTGTTAATACAAGCGGCCCGGCACGTACCGGCACGGGATGGCACGGATGAAACGGAATGGCAAGGGATGAAATGTTTGTCAATAAGATAAAAAAATTGTAATTGAAACTTTCATTTCATTTCATTTGCTTTGAATGTTACATATAACAAAATATTGACTTTGTAACAAGCAAAAGTAATACAAATCCCAATCAATCCCCAGCCCGTCGTCGTCGACGCCTATACTGCTGTGTGGGTGCCGACTAGATCCAGGAACATCAGGTCGTGCATGACTGGGTCCAGGCACATCAGGTGTCGCATGACTAGGTCCAGGCACATCAGGCTCAACAGTCGAGATGTGCTGACCCTGCAGAACATCAACCATATGCGACATAACATCGTACATGTAGTCGGTCCCAAATGATGCAATCTCCACCCGACCCATATGTAGAGTGTGGTAGCAATGCTGATGGCATCCTCACAGCGCCGCCGGTAAACGTCAAGATCAACATCGACATCTTCAGTTCGTGCACGATCATATATGCTGGATCGGCTCTCTGGGGGGTGGACAACCAAGTGCGTGATACGAGAATACCAAGCCATATATCCTGGAACACAGTCCGATGGTCGGACAACCGGATGGCTCCTACGACGTTGGCTCAGTACGTGATCCTCCCACTCCTCCCATAACTGATCCAAGAAGACATACGCAATACGGTACGATCCTGCTGTCGGTCCTCTACTGGCTCGCGCAGGGGCTAGTGGCGCGCGAGGGATCGTCTGTATCCGACCAAACTGTCGTAGAACCCTTTCAGGATGATAGGGTTCTACGACATCCATACACTTTAGGCATCCACTGAAGAATGCAATGTCTAGGAACGGACGATCAGCTCGCTGATGACGATGGGGATCCCAAATGACCTGCAACATATAAACAATACCCAGCTAGGTCATATATAGCAAATTAAAAAAACTTAAATATACAAGCGACACATCATGGTACATACCTGATCGGCCCTCAAAACGTCCAATGACTCACGAAGAACAACTAAATGGTCCATCGAGGTACGTGATGGAGTGCCAGGATGCCAACGGTGCACGCGGGGCCTCGCATCAGTATAATCAAGGGATGGATGAGGAGTGAGATCTGGAAAATGCTCATAAATCCAAGCCTGGAGCAGCGTCATGTATCCACTGATCTGTCTAACTGATGCCCTAGACGCAATCCCCAGCTGACGGTACAAGAAAGTCAAGCAGCGGCACCCCAGGAATATGATCTCACTCTATCCAAATCCCTAAATAGAGCAAGATAAGCTATAGGCACCCTCGTTCCACTTTTATCAACAAAGAGTGTGCACCCTATCAAAAATAGCAAATACCCCCGCGCTGCACACTCTATCCTGTGATGACTATCTCTATCAGATACAGTGTGAAAATGACTCTTCAGCCACTCTAACCTAACAGACTGACCACGTACAGATAGAACCTCCTGACGCGCATCTGTATCTGACACACCCAATAGCTCAACAAGGATGTCCTCAGCCTCCCGATCACTCATCCTCTCACATGACACTGAGGAACCCGTGACAGTAATCCCTAAGATGGCGGCTACATCGTCCAATGTAATAGTCATCTCGCCATAGGGTAGATGGAAGGTGTTCGTCTCGGGATGCCATCTCTCTACAAGCCGGAGACAAGAATCTTATCGGTGAACCGATAAGAGGAGTGCACTAGATCTATAAGGCCCGACTGCTCTATGATTGCCCTGAACTTCCTATTTGATTGCCTTGATTCCCACCACTGCCATTCACCTACCTTGGCAGCATGGTTCATGCACTTCAGTGGAGCCCGTTCCTGTAATATAAATGCCATTAATAATTTATATCACAGCATCGTAACGATACATTAAAGAAAGTAAAATGCAATAGCAATTAAATAATACCTGTTGCCTCCAGATCGAGGCTGCTATATGTGTCCTGAAACTACTCAGGACAGACTCATCCTCTGGACCTCCTGGACATGGCCCGACAGCTTCACCCTCAACGTCCATAGCGGGCATGTCCTCGTCTACTGTCTCAGCAGGGGGCGATGGTGCAGCAGGAACCTCGGCCTCAGCATGACCGGCACGACGTCTTCTGGCTGACGCCGTGGGTCTAAATCGCGAGGAACCAGCATCCATATCTGAAACTGAGTATCAGCATATACGTCAATCAAAATGCAAATCAAGTAGACAAGTTATATGACGAAACTGAACAAAAAATTCAGATTTACATTGATGAATTATAAGACTAAATTGATCAAGAATGACAAGCCAATAAGTGCAATTGCCAAGCCAATAAGTGCAATTGCCAAAATTCAGTAGTGTTATGTGCAAGTGGGTTAATAAGTTTACTGTTAACGATCTGGGAGCTCCCATGCCTCCCATGCCGGACAACCCGCCGGAGAGGGAGCACCGGGCGGGAATGCCGCCGGCATTCACAAAAAAAAAAAAAAAAACCCTTAACGGGGAAGGGAGCCGGCGGGGTGCCGGCTCCCTTCCTCGTTCTAATGCCGGACCCGGCATGGGAGCTCCCATGCTTCCCATGCCGGACAACCCGCCGGAGAGGGAGCTCCGGGCGGGAATGCCGCCGGCACTCACAAAAAAAAAAAAAAAAAAAAAATTGCTTAACGGGGAAGGGAGACGGCGGCCGCCGGCTCCCTTTCTCGTTCTCATGCCGGACCGCCGCCGGCATGGGAGCTCCCATGCCGGACAACCCGCCGGAGAGGGAGCTCCCGGCGGGAATGCCGCCGGCACTCACAAAAAAAAAAAAAAAAATGCTTAACGGGAAGGGAGCCGGCGGGCCGCCGGCTCCCTTCCTCGTTCTCGGGCCGCCGCCGGCATGGGAGCTCCCATGCCGGACAACCCGCCGGAGAGGGAGCTCCCGGCGGGAATGCCGCCGGCACTCACAAAAACAAAAAAAAAATGCTTAACGGGAAGGGAGCCGGCGGGCCGCCGGCTCCCTTCCTCGTTCTCATGCCGGGCCGCCGCCAGCATGGGAGCTCCCATGCCGGACAACCCGCTCCGCCGGCATGGGAGGTAAGTAAAAAAAAAAAAGGGACTCACCTGGCCGGAGATCCGCCGGGAGGGGAAGACGTGCTCCGCCGGGGGGGGAGGAGGAGCTCCGCCGGGAGAGGAGGAGACGATCGGTGGAGGGCGGGAGGGGGGATGGCGTGCTGAGAATGTGGGTGGGGTGTGCTGAGAATTTGTGAGGGAGGGGTGAAAGGGTGTGAGGGTAATTTAGGGATTAACAAATATGGGTGGGTGTAGTGAGTTAACATGTGGGTGTACTTAGCAAAAAATTTTTTTTTTTAAATGCGGGTGCTGAGAGGTTTTTTGTGGGTGCCAATAGAAGCTCCCACGCCAAAGCCATAAAATGACCATTTAACCCCTAAAATATTTTGACCAAAATAACCCTATCTACTAAATAGCCCCCCCCCCCCCCCCCCCCCTCTTCAGGAGCCCCCCAAACAGCCCCCAAATGCTCCTGCTACCTTCGTCTCGCCTCCCTCACTTTGGATCTTCGTTGGATCGTCGATTGAAACGATAAGGTTGAAATCAAGCAATGGACAAGTAATTAATAATTTATGAAGGTACTACGGTCGCAAAGGTTAGTGCCTGCGATCCATCGTCAAATTTTTTTTTTCACGGTTCGTGCGTTGTTTGGCCCTGTGTGGCCGAACAGGTTAGCTCTGTTCGGCCACACAGGGCCGAACAACTTTAATATGCTCGGCCCTGGTAGGCCGAACATATTACTTATGTTCGGCCCACCAGGGCCGAACAGAAGAGTTATGTTCGGCCCACAAGGGCCTAACAGAAGCAATCTTTCTTCTGTTCGGAAGAAAGATTGCTTCTGTTCGGCCCTGTGTGGCCGAACAGAATGTTTATTCTCTATTTTTTTATTAATTATAATTAGGATTTAAAATTATTATTTAATCATGCAGGACAATGCTTCGTCCGAATGCAGCGTGATTGGCTCCGATTGTGTGATGGATTACACAAATGAATTTACAACTTACGAGGTAAAATTTAATTGCATTTATTTTCGTATTATTTGACTGAGCAATGTTTAAAATTATCTACCAACATAAAAATATTTATTTTATAGATATTTAAAAGTAGAGAAGAAATGTATGATTGGTGTTGGGAAGTCGGAAAGAGGAATGGATTTGTTGTTATTATCAAAAAATTCGATTCGGGCAGCAATGTTAAGAAACCAAGAGTTGTTTTTTCTTGCGAGAGGAGCGGTACTTGCAAAAGTAAACACATCAAGGAAAAGGGATCAAAGACCAAGGCCAGTGGCACTAAGAGTGTGGATGTCCTCTTCCTGAAGAGGGAAGAAATTGGACACTGCAGATGATTGGATGTTAACGGTCATTTGCGGTGTGCACAATCATCTAGCTGCAAAGCATCTCGAGGGGTACTCATATACGGAATGATTATCTAAGCAGGAGACTACAATGCTAGTGGAGATGTCCAAGAGTTTGGTTCGGCCTAAGAACATTTTATCTACTTTGAAGCAAATGGATACCCTCAATGTTACGATAATTAAAACAATCTACAATGCAAGGCAGAAGTGCAAGGCTGTAGAGATTGCTGGGAGATCTCAGATGCAACATCTTCTTAGTAAATTATCTGAGTGTAATTACATTGAGTGGCATAGGACTTGTATCAAGTCTAATGCTGTGCGTGACTTGTTTTGGGCACACCATGGCAGTATAGACTTGTTACGTGCATTTCCTCGTGTTGATAATGGATTGCACTTACAAGACGAATAGATATCGTCTTCCTCTTAGAGATTGTTGGGGTGACATCAACCGACCTAACATTTTCTATTGCTTTTGTGTATATGGACTCTGAGCGAGAAGATAACTATACATGGGCATTAGAGATTGTGCAGTGTCATGGGCGATGATGCTCTGCCTGAGGTGATAGTCACAGATAGAGACTTGGCTTTATTGAATGCAATTCAGAGGGTATTTTCTACGGCAACACATTTGCTATGTAGATGGCATATTAGTAGGAATGTTTTGGCCCAGTGCAAAAGGTTATTTGAAACAAAGGAGAAATGGGATAAGTTTATAATGACTTGGAATTTACTTGTGTTGTCCATCACAGAAGATGAGTTTAATGATCACTGGACAAAACTCTAGAGAGAGTTTAGTACCTACTCAGATGCTTTACGGTATGTGTCAGAACTTGGCTCCGTATTAGGAAGGATTTAGAGCAATCGCTGACTGCTGGGATTTGGAGAGGAGGATTGGCTCCGTATTAGGAAGGATTTATTGAATGAGTTGCAATGTCATTCAGAGCATTATCGTGCTTTATTTGCTATCGAAGGGAGGTTTAAGGAGATTGAGCATGCATTATCATTTTTTGATAATGATCCACCTTTTGACCGGTGGATGACTATGCCAGATATGGGGCACGTTATAGCGTTCCACTATAACGTTGTCCTATACCACCTCTCCTTGCAACATGTCTTACATTCCTACCTCTACGATCGGTGCCTCTTCCTCCTTTATCCCGCAAAGATATTGCAATGGCGTTCGTTAATGGCAATCATTTTGTTGAGGTATTAATTGAACAACTCTTAATCATGCTTAAGTGACTAATAATTCATTATGTTTACTAATTTATATATTTTGCAGGTATTTCTATTACCGGGTCATCATGTTCTCCCAATAGCAAGCAATTGGCAGAAAATATTATAATATATACTTTATAATATATTTAAATTCTATATACTACTTATAATATACTTGATTATTATAATTATTATTATATAATACTTTATAATTATGTCAAAATAATATATTTTATTAAAAATATATTAATAATAAAAATATATGATTAATTATACTTTAATATACTTGATTATAATTATAATTATAATTATAGTATAGTATATTATAATTATAATATAATATACTATAATACATATTATAATTATAATCTACTATATTAATTATATTATATTTTTAATTGTATAGAAAATTTATTTGATTCCGTTCGGCCCAGATGGGCCGAACGGAATTACGGAATCAAATCTGTTCGGCCAGTTGGGCCGAACGGAATCAACAGTTGGGTCGAACGGATTTAGTTAGATGGCCGAATGGATTTCCCTCTGTTCGGCCTAGATCGACCGCTCTAGGCGGAACAGAGGTTCTTTGTTTGGCCAACCAGGGCCGAACAGAGCTGGAAGGCTTGGCGAGGGAGGATCTTGGGGCTACGGAGTAAAAAAAAAAAGCTGTCGGAATGTAGCGGAGCCATCGAACACATTTAGACGCTGGGAGGAAGGGATCTTCGTATCTTGGTAAAAAAAAAAAAATCTTGGGATGGAGGGAGGGAGAGAGAGGAAGGGAGGGAAGAAGAACTTACCTTACCTGCCGAGAAAGCCGCCGCCGGGAGCCGTGAGCGAGAGCAACACGGGTTGGACGCGGGGGGAGAGGAGGGGGGGCCAAATAGCAATCTTAGAGGGGCTGCTGGGAGGAAAGGTTGTTTAAGATTTTTATAAAATAGGGGCTCCTAGCAAAGGGCTACGGAGTAAAAAAAAAAAATTTGGGGGGATAGCCGTCCCCCCCCCCCCCCCCCCCCCCTGTTGTACTGGTTTTCCTTGACATTGTTTCGAGAACTACTTCCTTCAACCCAAAAAGAGCCCAAGCCCCACGGTATTGTATTCAAGCATAAGTAATGTTAGCATGGTGATGATAACTGGAAGCAAAACGTCAACAACCCACGCAATTCTGGTGTGAACAATTAGAAATAAATGCTCACTAAAGCAGTTCAGTTCAAGGTAGAAAAGTAACGTTCAATGCCGAGCGAGCTGGAATTATGCTCGAGCGGTTCCTGAAGATGAAGATGGGATATAATATATAATGCCCACACACAAATTGACATAAGAAATGCAGAACCCCTTGCAAATAGTTTTATGTTTTACTGAGTTAAGATTTACGCAATTTGGAGACACTTTTTTCATATTCACAGGCATTCATTACTGCATCACTGCGTGCATAGCAGCTGGTTCCCTTTTCCCTTTACAAATAATAAATCAATCACATGTAAACAATAGAGAAGGAAGAAAATGGGGGGAAAAAAAAAGTCAGTCCAACCAGAAAATCAAAAACTATGCAACACTACATTATACAAGAAGTGATTTGGCTACCCACGGTATCATCCTCTCATCGGTTACTCCTGAAAAATTTCAGACCCCAGCGGTGTGCCAATCCATCCATGATGTGGCTTGTGGGTTGCTTCTGTTGTACTATCAATGTGGCTCGGGTGCCAGCTTCCATGTCAGCACCCTGTATTGAGCTAACTCCGTCTAATGGACTACAAGCAGTGCCAGATAGAACATCACTACTTGGGGAGTTCTCAGCACTTGCTGGTTCCAGTATATATGATCCTTGATTGTTGAGTGCTGGATCCTCCTCCGAATTGGTACCCGGTACTGTGGAGCTTGCCACAGCCACCGATGCCCATTAGACCCTGCAGTGCAAGCTTTTGTGGCATCCTCATTGCTCTCCGGCACAGAGGTCCTCGCTGTCTCTGATGGCCCATTAGAATCATTAGTCGTAACATCCGTGGCATCCAATAACACAGATGTTGCAGTCCCTAAACTGGATGGAGGATCTTGAGGCTGCCTCATCTCCAAGTCCTTCAGGGATTCCACGATTGCTTCCATGAACATCTGTATTGGAAGCAAAAGAAAAATGAAGTAACTTTTTTAGTGAGAGGAACAAGAATTGTTCAACTCCAAAAGGAGCCCATTGAATAGTAGCTTATGTCATGCAATGGCAATGACACCCGCCCAATGTCATGAGGCAGGTTTTAGGCTCGGTGTCTCAGCCTCAATGTCATGAGCATTGGTTTATCGCCAAGCATGGCCTTTTGAAACACTTCATTAAGTTGGACCACCCTTGGATGAATATTAGTAGGAAATACACTAATGAGCTTATTTTGATTTAAATCAATGAAAAAGGTCTGAACTCTTTAGACATATCTGGCATAGTTTCTGGCTATGGGGCATCTGAGAAAGACCAAATAAGGCCTGTTTGGATAGGGCGGGACTGGCCAAAGCCCTGCAGAATAGTCAGGAATTTGGTGATGAAGAGCCTGCAGTGGACCAGATCAGGCATTTGAATGCCATATCCAGAGCACCAGCACCCAGCTGGATCTCCCTGATCCCATAGGCCAGGAAAAAGTTCCCGCAAATGATGACATGATAAATCATCAAATAGTAGCATGTAAAAGTTAAGTGGCAATACAGCTAGAAATTTGGCACTCAGAGCATAAACATTGGATGATATATAGCTAACCAACTTACCCTTTCTTCATCTTCCATGCTGCATGGAATGTCTGATAAACTGTCAAATGAATAATCAACATACTCCTCTTCACTTGTGGATGGAATGAGCTGACCATGTTGGCGGCCATTGGAAAGATTAGAACCATAAATTCTAGAAGAAGATGGACCAGCACCTAAGCCACTTCCATTTTCCTGCAGCCACGAACAAAAACATGTGGAATGAACTTGCGTATGAATTGACTCACATACATCACCCATAGAGTGTTTCTACTGTCATTATGATAGTTACTGGTAAAATAAGCTTCCAACAAATAAAAATTGTCAACATCAATTTTAAGTGAACGATCCTTGTGGAAGTAGCTTGGGCATTTCAAAGTAGATGATCTTGGTCTGTCCTCCGGTAGGAAGAGATACTTCATGATTAGTACATATTTGACCACTTTAGGTGACTGAAGAAAACTGGTTCCCTTTAGATTTATTATATTTTTGCATCCTTCATAAAGGCAATAACATTGTTGGTTTTAGAGCCATTTTGGGTATGAATTGTGTTTAGAGTTTCTACCTTGGGGCCATTTGGTTAATCATTATAGTGATTTTCCTCAGTGATAGGATGGACTGATGATCCAACGTCACCTTATTTGGTATAAGATATTTCAATAATCAAAGATCACCAATGATCACAGATTATTATATTTGATACCATAGGAACAGAAGATTGCTATGCAAACAATACCAATAATACCCTTAAAAATTAATTTGCATAATATATTATAATATACAAGTAGTAGTATTATTAATAATACTAAATATATTAAATATTACATATATATATTATAATAATTATACTATAAAAATATTAATTAATATTATACAACTATAATGTTATTTATTAATATATATTAATTATATATTAATATGATAATATATTATATTGTATTATTATATATAGAGGAAAGAGATTGATAAATGTAGGGATAAAGTTGTCCCTATTTTTGTTGCAGGTCACCATCGGATTAAGATTCCCCCCCCCCCTTTCGATAATAACGCAAATCCTGCTGTAATCTGTGAGCACCACCACAATGGTGACACTAAATGGGGTGACCTCATCAACATCCCAAGATCACCAATGATGTTACTAAAGACATACCAAACAGCCCTTTTAGGAATTAATTGGACTAGGGTGTGAAAGTCCAGACATATTGAAGATTTAACTTTGGGCATTTTAAGGTATCTTTTATATAGGATTTTGGCATTATATGGAAGTTTTTTTGGTGTCCATATTTAGACAAATTATTTGTTTACTGAGTGTCCTACATGGCATGTAAAACAAATCAATGGAAAGACTAGGTCTTTGTGAGCTCGCCACTGGAAAGGAGCTTATGCTGGTTATTCTTGTAAAAGAAATGAAAATTTGATGCAAAGTTCGGCCCTCTCTCTCTCTCTCTCTCTCTCTCTCTCTCTCAGCCCCTTCTTTCACTTAATTTATGAGTTATATTACTTCTTTGCTGTTCAGCAATTTTCTTTAACTTATCTTATGCTATGATATTCTTAGATCTTCTTGCACTTTCATATGTTAATTTTCTTCACAGCATGCATCTTTGTCTACAGTTTCATTTTTATCATCCAAAATTTCCTTTGGACCTACACCAATCACCTGTTCAATCCTACGATTTCTGCAAAACGAAAATTCCTAACTCTTACATACCCAAAACAAGAATTCCTAACTCTTACGGTTCATCTACTTGCTAAAAACCATGTGCACTGTTCCATTTTTTGTGACAGGACAGTAAGGTGACTTCCTGACACAAACCCCTGCTTAATCCCTTGAAATTCACAATCATTTTGAAGCCAAACCCAATCGGTCTTGGATCACTTTTAACAATAATCAGAAAAAAAAAGAGAAATAGGAAGTTGGTTTATCAAACATAATAAGATGTATAACTTGTTTATTTTTTGTTCTTTTCGTTTCTTGATTATTTTGGTTCTCGTTAATTTTTTGTTCTTTTCATTCCTTAATGAGTTTGATTTCTCTGATCATGCCAGACGTGGATCCTCCATCTTCCCTTCAGTCACTCCCTTTTTGGCTTCTCTTCCTCTTTCATTTCTCCCCGTAGCCAGAGCCAGGGGGAATCCTGCAAAACACTAGACTAGAGATAGTAACATCGGATGACAGCAGAAAGGAATCATATTATAATTTGTGCTTCATAAACCCAACGGTGCCAATTATTTTCTCCTACAATAGTGGAACTTTCGTTGTGAAGATTTATCCATGCACTAATCCATCCCTCCAAGAAATCTGAAGAGAAATTTTGCATGAAATCCACCAAGTCTCCAATGATAGAGGACAGCCTTACCTAAATAAGAAGAGGACGACAGATAGGGACTTTTGAAGGTCCTGCAGCCCAATTTATCAAGTAGAAAGCCTAGTGTAAGATTCTCTCTTTTAATTTTCCCTTTTCTGCAAAGTAATGGTTCCTTCTCCCCTGCTTTTCATCACATGGAAGAGATGAAATGTCTCAAAGAGGGAGACATTAGGTTAGTTGCGTTCAACAACCCAATGGGTGGTAGGCTTTTTTTTTTTTTTTTCTTGTATAGTTTTCTTCTTTTTGGTTTTCTGTTTCCTAAATTCATCAGCAGGTGGTTATCTTTTTTGCTTTATTTTTTTCGGATTAGAAAAAAAAGAGGAATTTGAGAGGGAGATTTCTCAAATCTTAGTTATTTTAGCATAATTTCAGTAAGACAAGAAATTATTTGTCCATTCAATTTTTTTTTTAGCATTATCCAATTTTTTTCAAAGAATAATACTTCCCCTTGGTACCATCATGTTGGCCTCTTTTTGTATGCGAGAGAGACAACATTGTCTAGCTGAATGCAAAGGCATGCCCCCAGTTTTCACCATGAAAGGATAGAAAAGTGGCAGACATCGCTGCCTTGAACCTGCAAGGGCTTTCACCATTGGGATTTTGCCCCTTAAAGAAGCCTTAGCTAAGCTACTGAAAATACAACATAAATGGACATAACATTTATTAGAAATTAAAAGATTTAAGTTTAATATGGTCTAATGTTTGGCAAAAGATCCTCCACCACTAATGACAACTATGTTTATATATGACCCCAATAACTGCTAGAACAGGTGTCACATTTCAGTTTCAACATCTGTCTCTCTTAGATTGAGCCAACCAACTACCATCCTTGCTTGTAAAGGTAACCATATCTGCCACTATCTGAGGATTATCACTGCTGCTCACATTTAAGGTCTCAGTAATAGCCTAATGGCCAGATTGAAAATTCTCATAGCTTATAGCCCAACAATTTCCTCAGATATTGGTAATGCATATAGGCACCCAATCCAGGAACCCTGTGGATGAAATAGACTGATTGTAGTTTATAGCTCGACAATTTCCTATGTTCTGAGTCTGTAGTCCAAGAATTCAGCTTCTCAATCTATATCTTCCCGGGGGTTAGTCTTCATCCTAGTACTTGGGTATGCCTCCCTCAACAAGGATGCAATTTTTCTCAAACCTCTTTTAAAGTTAGCTGGTGTTTGTTAACATCCCAAATCTGACTCCTGGTAAACACATCTCCATCACTCCCTCCCAACCCCACCTCAAACAATAACAACTCATTTAATCAAACGAAGTTTACTTTCTAATTCATTTTTCCATTCTTATGGATCTTAATGCCTATAAGTCTCGTTTAGGTTTTGTTTCCAAAGCTTGTTATTAGAGTATAGGTCATGGTATAGGTTCTCATAGAAACTTCTACAATTTTTCCTCAAACTTTATTCTTGGAGTGCATGTACATATATATAACTTGTGATTCAATACTTATTTTAATTTCTATTTTCATATTATGATTACAAGGTTGCCGACCCCATGTAGTTGAGAAAAGGCTTAGATGAGTTGAGTTGAGTATATTATAATTACAAGGTTCTGTTTTTCTCTTCACCATTGTCATTTGCTTGTTTACCAATTTTTCAATTTTCTTTAAAAGAAATTGATTTCTTAATAAATTGATTTTTTAATCTATTCTTAGCAGATATTTATATTATCATACTTTGTTCTTATTATTTTCTGCTTAAATTGAATGGTTTGAAATAATTAATTAAAATATTTCTATTTGATTTTTTGATCCATGTGTAAGTGATATCAAGCCTCTCGAGTATCAAGGACCTATCACATGGAGTCAAGGATGGATGCTGTGTGCAGCTGTGTGTCTAAACATTAGATCCATTTAATATTTGCTTTCTTCATGTGAACCCATGTCCATGCATCACAACAATGACCATGTTTAAGTGTTGGATACGGGTACCTTAAGCTAAACCAAAAGATCTAGGCAACGGAGTCGATGAGATGCTTGCTTGGAAAAGGGTTATAGTCCAGTTTATCACAATCTAGGCAACGGAGTCGATGAGATGCTTGCTTGGAAAAGGGTTATAGTCCAGTTTATCACACAAATAACTCTCAAAAGGAATCATGAGACTAAATAAATTTGAAGTCAAATGTGCAATTGATGTGCAATTGAATGATATGCAGTACCGAACAGAGCAATTATTCAATATCCACACAAAGTGAAATTGAAAAATCTTAAGCATTATATTCAAAGAAACAGAGTGCCATTCAGAGCAGAAAAGAAAGCTATTGAACATTATAGGACATATGGATGATCGAGCACATATAAATAATTAGAAGATACCTCAGCTCCGAAAAGATTTTCTTGGGAGGAAATATTAGATGGGACCTGAAAATGGTTCAGAAATGCACATTATTAAGAAATTTGATGGAGAATAAAGGGAGTTCTTCAAAAGCGTGGACAAAGTTCAGTGTACCCAGTCAAGATAAGCACCTGAACATGCAGAATATCATAGCTGTCCATGCATACAAAAATTGCTTTCAATGTGTAAATATCCTAATGGGGACTCCATACATCCAAACGTGAACAACATATAAATAGGGCAAGGGGTAAATAGAAATATATGTACAAACCACTAAAATAGAAAATATGTTGAACTCAAGAAGGATTCTGCACCATTAGTTCAGAATATAATAATGATTATATCCAGCAAGCCTTAAAAAGTTGTGACAAGCCCTTGGTTCACCAATCTTTCAATTTAAGGATTATACTCACTACTGATGTGAGTTTCTTGACACTATAAACCTCGAAAATACTTGACTTATTCTAATGCCAATAATCGAAACATTTCACAAGGATGGCCAAAGGATCATATGAATCATGAGTTTTCATCAGTCAATGATTGGCAACTAAAGGAATCATAAACAACTGAGAGTTTTGTGAATTACACAACTTGAGGATCCAATAAACCACGAGAATTTTCATCATTCTTAAGAGTTGGCAATGGAAAGCAGCAATCAGACCACAAATTTGATATGAGATATAAATCGATCAATAGGGGTTTTCTAGGGTGGGATTGAGAGTTTGCTTGAACCGAGCAAAACCCAAGTAGCAAAGGAGTATTTATGTGCTACTAAGCAGACCACATTATCTAGAAGTGGCAACTGATTCCCCTTTTTCTCCCAAAATAAGAGAAAGATGCGGAAATTTTCTTTCTAAATCAGGTGTCTTGGTACTTTTAAATTGGATGTTTAAAATTAGTTTCTTACTGGCTCTCCCCAAAATTGGTAAGTGTTTAAGTCTCCCTGTTTTTTATTTCCCAAGAGGCAAAAACATGACAGCACTAGTTGGAGGTCCCATCTCTCAAGCATAACTGCGTAAGAGAATACGCTGCTTGATTTTCAGTTTAGACAAAATATTTGGGAGTAGATTTCATCCAAGTTTTGAAATCTTTGGGTTGAAATGGAAATGAATAGTTAATTCTTCTCAACAAGATGTCATTGAGTAACTTCTTCCAAGATTTGAAGGCCTATCCCATGCAAAGAAGATTATTTTGTCATTTTCCTTAGGCGTTCTCTCTAGAATGGAATAACCAATTATTAGGCCTGGTAATGTAGAACCTGATGCAGTGTGAAGAATGAAGAGCGATTCCACAACTAGGAAATAAGATCCAAGATCAAACACAAGTTGAAAACTAACTAGATTGAAGAGCCCTTTGATCATTGAAAGAAGTTCACTCTGAAAATTGTTTTATTAATATGTCGATAGCAGCCTTCATACAACATATTAGAAGCATATATAGAATATTACTCCTAACCCTCATGCAGTCCATAAACCCGATATGGAATCATACTAGAAATAGAATTCAACAAAAGGAAACATGCTAGAATTACTCCAAGTGGTCAAAAATTGAACAGTTTAGAATACACGAAATAAATACATGTTTTCTGACCACTTACTACATAGGCTAAAGGACTCCAAACCAAGATCCATCCTATTATATCATACTAACCTGTACCAACTGTACTGTACCAATATAGCACTAAGTTTTGATTTGGTATGAACTGAATCAACAAACCGACCCATACCACTTGATACCGACCTAAGCACTGAGTGCTTAAAAGTAAAAAAAATGACATCCAATCATGATACAGAATGTGTACCATATTGTATCGAACCTGTAATGTACCGGTATGAGTCTTGCTAGCAATTTTACAGACTTTGCTCCAAACTATATGATCTTTAGTATGTAAGTAGTTTATAGGTAATATATCACATCAAACATCCCAGATCATTGATGTTGGACCCTCATTGTCTAAATCCAAAAAGGTGTAGCTTGATCCTCTAATCCTATACGTACACATACATTACACACACACACACATATATATATATATATATATATATATATATATATATATATATATGTACCCTCATTGTCTAATTCCAAAGAGGTGTAGCTTGATCCTCTAACCCCATATGTACACTACATATACATTATATATATACACACACGCATATACATTACATAACAATTGAGAGGATCTCTACTTCAATTTGATCATATCTAAATTTAGATGATGAAAATTCCACGTCAATCCAAATTGTTGAATGTGATCTACTTCTAAAATACTTGCACACTAAAATCATATGATTTGAAGACCCATCGCCCATGCATTAAGAGTTAAAAAAATATACTGCTTATTGTTTAGGCTGTCCAATTTTTTGACCACTTTATGCATTAACTGGGTTCTCCAAATCACATGATTTTTTTGTCTGTGAGCATTTTGAGTCAATGGATTCCATCTAACAGCTCAGATGATTAATATGAAACCCCTCTCGTCTAATTTGGATACGATCAAATACGAGTGGACAATCCACTCGAGAGCATGCATATGTGTATCTACTCAACTCATCTAAGCCTTTTCCCAACTAATATGTCTATGTAAATGAATGCAAATTAAATTTGTAAAGCATCTCAATGACTGCTTCACTTTCAGGCAAAGTTGGTGACCATCTTTCTGGACATGAATGACAATTTGAAGTATCAAATTCTGAGAAACTCACAAAAAATCTGTTGTAAATCATGAAGACTTGGCACATGAGGATGAAATAATCAAGACATACATGCATGCAACATGGAAACATAATCTAGTACTATTGTCATTTCAGGATATCACAGAGGAGAGATGTTTAGGAAGTGTTCGATTAAAATATCACACCAATCAATCAGTGGAATGTGAGCATCTTCAACCTGTGACAAAGTGAAATTTTTGTCCGTAAGTTCTGATATAAGTTTTGCAAGCCAAGCATGTCTCTCCTATTAAATTAGAAAAAGCAATCTGATGCTTAACACTTTCTGTTCTATGTTCTAGATGTTCACCATGTCACTAGTAAAGAATATATCAAGTTCAATACAATAACCATTGACCCTTAAGTAGCTAGCATTCTTCAATTTCAATTATCTTCCAGTTTGCATCTCTGCATGCATTCTTTCATCACAATTGTCTCCTGGGCTTACCAATTTGATAGTTTCAGAATCAGCTAGTAAGTCCTTTATAAAAACCAATCATCAAGTAGCTTTCTTCATAGTAATCATCTCCCATGTTTACCAAATTGATAGCTTCAGAATCATCTAGTAAGTCCTTTTTATTCAGAAGACCTAGCTAGTCTAGTTTTAATACCTCCATACACCTTTGAGTAATTTTGTGCTTCTGGGTGCAGAATTGTTCAAGCTACTTCAACTATGTTTTACCATTAATATTCTCTGTACCCAAAAATAACTTTCCTTACTAGGTTTTTGGTTAGGAAAATCTCCCATGTTCAGTCAACATTCAATCATCCTTTCTGCATTTCACAATGTCTCCAGGTTAATTAGCAGCTTCTGAATCACATTGATTTCCATGTCCTCAGCATTCATCATCCCTCTAATGTTGCTACTGTATGAACTAATTTATCACCCCTTCTCTTTAGTCTATCACATATTTATTCAATGACCTAATATGCAATATTGCCCAGAGGCCCCAGACTCCATTCACATTATCCCAATACGGTTGACTTGCTTCGCCGCCATTTTTCTGACTTCTTTTCTTTATTTTTCTTTCATATTTTCTTCTACTTCTGTTCTACATATAGTTCCATTTACTCTTTTTTGAGGTCACAATATTTAAAATGTTGAAGGATGAAGATTTTAGACCTCTACAGATTGAAAATTAAGGACGCATTAAAGATCATATCTATATCTATTCATGATCTCAAAGTATTCCAAGTTTATCAGTCAAGGTGCCCATCATAAAAGAATTCCATATGCTTAGATGAACATGCTTGAAATATAATGACAGGGGAGGCACATGCTGCCTCACCCATCAAAAAGAAGTTCACACAAAATTCTATGTTGAAACAACCAGATGAAGTTCGTTTGACTCATTGATATGTATTATGTTCAGTAAATTGTACATATAGACACATGCTATTCAAGGTCCAAACATCTAATATATTTATTTCATGACTTCCTTTGGATCAATTCTAAAAAATAGGTATCCGTAGAAAGTAGGAAATTGTTTTATTAAAATTTCAGTCAATTGCTAGGTAGCACCAATCAAGGTTTCAAATCTCATGAAATAGAGGTTTCTCAGTTTTTCCATGTAACAAGATGCCCCATATGTCATCACATGTCAGTACCCAACCCGATCATGCATCCCAATACTTGTTTGGGATTTTTTCTTAAAAAATTATTTATAAAGTTTTAGAATTTTATTCAATTTTTAAATCTATTTGAACTTCAAAAGTTATAACTTGATGATAAATTAGATCTATTTAAAATTTACATAATAATGTATTATAATCATGATAGGACGGCTAAGATTAATCTCGAAATCTCTTACAAGCTGTCCCGCTAAGAATTGAATCACTGGCACCAACCAACAATTGATGTGAAACTAAAACAGCAACTCATAATTCTTCTTGCAAAATTAGGGAAAATAAAAAAATCATACAATCATGCTAGTTTCTTGTAGATTTCTTGTAGATTATCATGAAACTTCATCATCAAAGACACTGATTAATTATGACTATATTACCGACCTCTGTGCGACTCATAGGCCTCCTGGATCGAAGTTGAGTAATAGCATCTTCTGTACTGCCAGTTGCGAGTTCTGCAGCCATAGACAGAGGACGTGGAAGGGGTTTAATCAAACAAATTCAAATAAAATTTACATAGAAATAATTGTTAGAAAAACAGCTTCATCATGATCAAAGCATAGCATTCGCCAGTCTTACCTCGGAGAGGTTCCTCAAAATTGTGGTTTTGATATTCTACCCCATGTATGTTATGCCAATTATCCTGTGGATGAATGTTTCAAATAGAAATTAGAACAAATACAAAAAGCAACATATCCAACAAACAGGAATCTCTAGAGTCTAAATTTTTTCTACCTGGTCAAAATAGTCATGCATTGTGTGAAAATGTTGTTTGTCAGAAACATCCTCCGGAGGATTTAGTACATTATGGAAGAAAATGGTTATTGAATCAAAGTAGAACTGCGGGCGTGGAGAATTGTGATCCCCATCAAATTTGATTATGTTTTTATCTCCCTGCAAGTTTACAAATTTAGTGATACACAGAGATTAAGAAGTATTGGAGATTATTTTAAATCGATCAAATCCATTGACAATCTAAAAACAAAAGTAAAACAAGTACATCCTATAATTTAATACAAAACTTCCAGAACAAGAAGAGAATCCTGAATTTTAAGAAAATTTAAGATGACAATGCTCATTATGTTACACATTGTATTTTTTGTTCTTTCCAATCATTAATGGAACATAATCGTGTCAAAATAAGTTTGCAAGCCATGCGATCACCTCATCTCTAATGCGCAAGCAGCACAACAAAGTATCAATTGACTTCACAATTGCATAATTGTCTGCAATGTAAAGATGATGATGGCAGAGTGACATATAGGTCTTACTTGCCCTTCAAATTCACTTGTTTTGGTTTGTTAATCGTTGCCCTGTCCTCTAAATGATAAGAGGTAATATCTATAATCAAAATCAATAGTGTTTGACATAAATCTTAGTGTTCCTGGAAGGCAGGAAGGCCAAAATTCTGATTGGGGTATATTCCAATGGTCACATCCCTCTATCTATCAACCACGGATTCTAGGTTTAAGGCTAGGATGAGGCAAAATGCAAGGCATCCTGGTTTACAATGATCTTAAAAATCTTAAAAATTTAATATCACATCATGTAAGATGTATGTATGTTCTGATTGAGGATATCATAGATGATGATATATCAAGTATTTTGAAGGTAAAAGATCACAATTATGAAGATTTGTATGAAGAGTGTTCATGGTGAGATCAAGCCACAACCAAAAAGCCAATGATGAAGATTAAGCAATATAAATATCCATTCTTGACTAACTGTTTGTATTCAACAAAGATTGCCATCAGAAGCATGTTCCAAAGCAAGCAATGGACATCAAACCAACCAACCAACCAATGATGCAGAAAATTTTATGTAAACATTTAGCGTCAGCTCTTGGAAATTCAATCATGGATCAAGCTTGTGAGTGGCATCATGAAGTATATCAAAGTTGAGATCCATGCAACAGAAGCTAATGATGACTAATAAAAAAGTTTAGTTCAATTTTTTATGTTTTCGGAACTCTTATTTAAGTAATTTTAGAAATGGTTTTAGAGTCTAATTTTAAGTTAAATTGGCATAGAGGAGTCTGATATTGGGTAATGTTAGGTTGGACAGACCAACAAATCATTAGGGTTTGATTTTTCTTACAAATCAACAAATCATTAGGATTTGATTTTTCTTTGTTTTTGGCATCCTTTTATATGTGCTATTCCAAAAAAAAATTTGGGAAATATTTTGGGGACTAGCTAATTGCCTATTAAAAGTCCTAATTTGCTTGGAAAATCAGTCATGAAAAGCCTGTAAAAGAGACTATGAAAAAGCATTGCCCGAGGAATTTTGATTGAGATTTAAGAAGCTGGAACCAACCAAAAATACTATTTATTTATTATTTTTTGTTTAACAAGTTGATATGGTTAATATTGTCTTCATCGACCAGCAATCACATATTAATCACATATTAATATTATCAAATTCATTTTATTATTGTTTAAGCTCTATTATTATGATAAGCTGCATTTAAATAACGAAATAAAATGGTACTTATTTATATCGGTATTTTTTATCTTGCTTACTAAGGTTGTTCAAATGAAATAGAATGAAACATGGTTAACGGTTCTTGTTATTTGTTCTCTCGCCTATATGGGTTGTTAATATGGATTGGAAAGAAATATTCATAGTTGGGTTTCTTTTTTCTGAAAATGAATTGAATGAAATATGCTTAGATGAATTTTTTTCCTTACTTAGACTAGTTATTAAAATGAAATATGTATAGTTTTAAAATTTAGTAATATAACAAAACAAGAGTAAATATGGAAGATTTACAAAAAATAAAGCGCCTGTTGATTACAAGAAGTTATGTATCAACACACGTTGGGTGCTCAACAATTACAGGTACTTTGTCTTGAATAAAAGCCACGTGAAAGAATGCATACATCCAACTCTAATTACGTGTTGATTACAAGAAGTCATGATTCAGCACACATTGGGTGCTTAACATTTATAGGTACTTTGTCTTGAATAAAGGCCAACATGAAAGAATGCATACATCCAACTCCAATTACATTGACAAATGCTCTTTCTTTTCATTATGTTGGAAGAAACTGATTGAGGATCTACTCACATTTTAGCATGGCAATAAAAATATTAACAAGAAATCTCTACTTTTGGAGGATCTACTCATATTTTTAACTCAGAGATTTGAATTGAATTAAGAAAAGGGCATGATGACAAACATGTAAATATCAAGTTGAGAGGAAAAACAAAATAGAAGAGAAAAAATAAATATTTCAAGAAAATGAAAAGCTAATGAACAATATCGAATGCAATATTTGGGATGACCCTGGAACCATACCACCAGTCCAACCTACGACATGTAGAACACACCAAAGAAAACAAGGAAATATAGCAAAGAGAATAGATAGGGACTTACAACATAGGCATCATGTATGCGTTCTGAATGATGAGGTTGTATAAAATCATCATCAATGGCATGCCCTAGCAGAACTGGGACAAAACAACACTTCGCTACCTACAAGTCATCCAAAAATTATTGATTTGACAATTGAGCATAGAGCATTATAATAAAATTAAAGCAAGTTTTCATGCAGAAATATCCAAAACATATGCTTTATGTTACAAATTTAATATGCCAAGCATGAAATTAATAAAATAACCAAATTAAATGCTTTTATTCACTTTCAAATTACATATTTACATTAACAAAGAAACAACATTAAGGTCCTTAAATATTGCATACATGCCATAAATATGGTGAAAGATGTAGAGAAATAGCAGCACCACATACTGAAATTGCATAGGAGACTATTGACTAGCAACATGCTAGAATTTCAGTGCAACGTGCTGAATTGTATGGACAAGATGCAGAAAGTATGAAGATACTGTTTATTATCAGCTACCAGCAAAAAGAGAATATTCCAATATTAATACTCCCAATTTGGAACATGCTTCTCTCCCATTCCCCATTCCTATGCCCTTCATTGTAAATCAAACTAACGGATCCTCCAAAACAGAGGATAAAAACTTCTCCACCACTTTAGTTTCTTTGCCAAACAAATGGACCATCCAAAAATGCAAAGCCATTTATCCATGGCGTTTAGAGAGAATATGACCATTTAGAATCTAAACGCAATGTTTACAAGAGACAGAAACCTTGACTAGTTTTGGCATCCACTTACACTAAAAACCTCTTCACCGCTTAAAAGCTGACCCTTCCACAATTCTCTAAACTGCTCCAATACTATTTTCATTTGGGTCTGGTTCAAATTTCAGCATAACAAAAGAATAACTGGCAAATTCAGGTATTTTATTTTCTCAAGTGATGTTGGTGGAAAAAAGAGATTGGTTTGGTGGAGAGCAAAATAAAAAGTGGAAGAGTCGTCATCCCTTTTCTTCCTCATCAATAGGCAAGCAGTCAGTCTAATTGTGATGGTTCTAGATTGACTGATATAAAATTAGTTCAATTTCAGATTCAGTACAGCATTCAAATTGATAAAGACAAATGTTACTCTAGCTACTCCTCAACAGAAAACTAGAGTTATCTTACCATCCTTCCAAGATAACAATAGTGATTCAGCACAAGATGCCATAACCATTATAATGGTGCGATAACGATAGTCACTCCCAATGGCTAAAATAGAATAGAAAAGCTCCTTAACTACTTCACTGATGATCTTGAGAGAAAATAATAGCCAAAGTTCAGGATGGTTCAATGGGAAGAAAATGAAAGAGATGGACAAAGTAATTCTACCATATAAATTGCAGATAAGCATATCATCTTCCACATATATAGGTAGTCCATGCCGCAGATGTGAACAATAAGGATGCAAATGGGCACGACTATGGTTGAACTAAGATCAACTCAACCTGACAATAATAAGTTTAGTCTTTATATGGGCACTACTTGGCCAAGTGAACCCTGGCTAAACTTGATCACATATTAGATAGACCCAAACCCAACTTGGCCAGCGCTGTTCGACCACTAAACACATTAATAAGCTAGGTAATGGGGGAAGGAAGAGAGGTAAAGGAAGAATAGAGGGAATGGGGTGGAAAATGCAGAGGGCAAGAGAGTGAAGGAGAGAGAGATCAGTTCAATACTCTGTTGAGTTTAATATTCTTACTGCATACTTGGTGCCTGATGCTACCTCTCACCATTAGCCACTATAATCACCACCTCCTACAATGCCTTCAGAACCAAGAAGAAAGAGGAAATAAAAGAGGAAGGGACAACGAGAGATAAAGTATCACAAAATGGAATATATATATATATGACTAAAACATGGCATTGATCATCAGGTTTTGGCTTGACTATGAATGACTCAGGCCAACCCAAGACTGGGGCCTAAAATACAACTTCAACATGATTCAAGTTGCCATAATACTACACCCAATGCAACCATCACTCGAATGGGGCAGTTGGTCAAAGAGGCCAAGCTAGCCTGTCTACAACCCAAGTGAATATGCAAAAGCCTCAAAATCCTTGCTTTGTAAAAGAATCTCCAATACAACATATTTTTTAAGAACCATCAGTGATCATAGCAAACATATGGCTTGCCTTTAGCATTCCTAGTTAGTGGAAGCACCTAGCAATGGTCAAATAAATATATAAATCACAGATGTTTGAGCCAATCTCCACCGTAGACTTGAGCTTACTTTCTTCAATAAAATCACTTATCATCAAGCAAATAAAATTGCTATATACAAGGTCCAAAATTGCAACTCTTCCTCTTAAATTTAACTATCTCACTATGAAAGTTTGTCCTGAATTGTTCCTCCCACAAATCCTATAATTTATAAACTATTATAGAAGACCAGCTCCATATCATATCTTTCTTGAAGATCTTAGATGGTAAAACAATCTTTTTCTAAGTTTATCTGACCCAAGAACAGTTTTGGCTGAATCAACCTATATCAACTAAGACATATTGCTATTGACCTGAAATGCAAGTACTTCAGAAGGACAAAGGAAGATGATCAAACAAAAAATAATTCTAGGATAATTGATAGGATAGCATGCACCCTAGTAATAAACCAAGATTAGCACAGTTATATGATGTTAGCAATACAATATGCAAATATAACAAGACTATGAGGACAAAAAGCATATAATTCCAATCAAGGTTTTAAATTCATGGGACAGGATCATCCTAGTTTCATTATGGAACAGGATGCACCATCATCCTACCCCATCTTGTCCTAACACTTAGCACATAGGATGTCTCAAGATGCACCAATTAAGACAGTGGAACATGGTAGGACAGTCCCATCCCAACACCCGGGACAATAACCTGTTCCACTATGCCATAAGACGTCCCACTAAGATTTGAAACCATGATTCCCATGACTAAATCAAGATTTTGAACAAAAAGAGATCAGAGTAATAATATTTGCCCAAAGCACCATGGTAATTTAGTTAAATGAAATAGAACCTGAATCGTGTCTAGATCCATGATGTCAAAGTTTGCTTTCTTCTTGATAATCCTCCGCATATGTTGTATTGCAAGCTTTACCTAAAATGTAGAATTAAGAAAGTAGTTAAAATTTATATGCCCCCAGGTGGAATTGCATAACACATTATAGCATACAATGGTAAAATACATTTTGACTAAAGCTCATGCATAGTTTTCAATTCAAATTAACAAAATATTTCAGACAAGCGTATAAATGTTATAAAATAATGGATATCCTGGCAGGGGATGACTTCACCTATTGCAGTATCAAAACAGCAAGAAAATTATATAAAATAAAAGGATATAATGATGATACAGAGAAGATAGAAGAGAATTAGGAGAAAGGAAGTGTGCAAGGGAGGTAGATTAAGAACAGACGTGAGGAGGATGCCACACAGTCTTAACTGATCAGTATCCATTCTAATTAAAAGGGAGCCTAGTAGCTCATAGAGTTAAAAGGGTAGAAACAACCATAATAAGTGACAGGTCAAGCATACTGTCTGTTTGGATTAATATGGGCTCCAATAAAGGCACAACAATAAGTAAATAAGATAGAAAATAGTCCAATAAACATAAATACAGCAGAATAAATGACACATATTTAACAACTTAAATTTGAAGCATCAGCGAAAATTTGTTTCAAAACACAATCCTTCCAAAGGTAAAAAGAGTTTAAATATAAGATGGAAGGAAAAGAAAGAGCTTGAGAAGATAGGCAAAAAATTGAAAGAGAAAGGAATCTACAACTAGGTCATGTCAGATGTACGCTCCCCCTTTTTTCAATGAGTTGCCAATGCCCACTCCCTCTTTTTCCTTTTCTACTCTCTTTACCATTTAGCATTTATTCTAACGTACATCCTTTTCTTTATTAAAACTATTCACTATAACAGAGGTTGTCTAGAAACTATATGATTTTTGATGTTGACTCTTTACATAATGGCTATATGCCTCATTGCATGTATCATGCAACAGCATTTACAAACACATTTAATGTGATGTACAGAGATTAAATTTTTGTAGATCAATCAACATTCTTCTCTAGCTGCCCAAAGCATATTTATTTATTAACTATAGATAATTTAGAGTAATTTGTTGTGTGTGGTGCAAGTCATAATATCTTGCACCATGCCTACTCAACCAACACATAATCTGAAAACAAATTTGCTGAACACATTTGTGCTATGGGAATGGGAACAACCATGGTGTGTCATATTGGTACATACTGCTCCATATGAAGCATACCATGTCATATCGTACCAAACCGAGACCTAACATGTCGAGTGTACCGAGTCTCAATACACTGAACTGACCAGCATATCAGTAAAAGGGCTAATATCGAGATAGAGAACCTTGGGAATGATAATGAAGACACCCAAAGTTTAAAGTATTAGGAAATGACAATTTAAGCAAAAAAATCAAAATAATTTCTAATATTAAGATCAAATCCAAACGTCGGAATACCTGCAAGTGACATCAAATTATAAGATTTTGTATGATTGCAAGGTTAATCATAACCAATATAAATGAGGTATTGATTGTTTTGGATTAAAAAATAAAAATCAAACTTTCCTTTTTTTTCCTCCTTTCCATGTTTCTTTACTTTCTATTTCTGCTCATCCTTCCTTTTCCCTTCTTTCTACAATTCTATTGAAGTAATTATTTAAGACAGAACAGCCCAGTTCCTGGATAGAGCTTTCAACAAGGAGTATGGTATGCTATACCAATGTGTACCATCCTATATCAAGCATACTACACCATACCATATCAATATCGAACCAAGACTTGGCATGGGAGACTTATCAAGTCTCGGTATACCAAATCATCCACCATATTGGGCATCTCGGTGCTACATTTGCGAGGTACCAACACAGGGTCCAGCACCGAGAAAGCAAACCTATAGGGAGCTTAGGCATATACAAGTACCTAATTTGTCTGCATAGCCTCCATTTAGAACAACACATTTCAAGCACCTGAAACTTACCCTCCCAATAAGATACATGTCTTTTTCAAGGACCCAAACGTACATGATTTGATTGCAACATTCAAATTGGAGAAAAAATTTTATATTAGAAACAAAGCCTAGTTTGCACAAGTGACTTCTGCACTTAGATATCTTCTGGCACATGATATTCTTCTAGAACGTGTACATACTGGATATTTTAAAGGGATGTGAGAAACCTTATAAAGGACACAACAAGATTCAAGGCCTGTATTGGCCAGAACATGGCACTTGTACGAGCTCATATTGATAAAGTGTATATTAAGTTGGCCAGCACCCCTGGTCAATACTGAGCTGCACTGCAGTGTGTAATGTACCAGGCTACCAGCCATGATTGATGTGAGCCCATACCTTAATTTTTCAGATCTTGGGATGCAAGAATGTTGCGCTAAAGGAGAGAGAACAGAAAATATGACTCAGGTGCTTCAGTGAAAGCAAAGAAGATGATCTTTTTCACCACTTCATTTATCAGTTCTCATTTTAATTAGAAATCTTTTTAAAAAGAGTGATTTACAAAAGTGGGTACAGACTCATAATAAAATAAAGAAGAGGAAACTAACGCATCTACTAGTACAGAACAAAGATTAATGCATGGGAGCCAATAAGCCAAATAACATGCTACATGATATTCACTGCCACATGTATAACAAAGGGAGTAAGGGACACATAATAAAAGATAGCCAGATAATATATATATATAGAAACAACAAAGTTTACCAACCTCGCAACAATGTTATTGACAGAATCTAATTAATAAACCTAACTACTAAAGAAGAGACTAGCAGTGAGATAAAATTTTAAAAAATAGAAATAATAATAGCGACACTGAAGCCAGAATACTAATGCAAAGTGAAGAAACTATGTTGTTATCTGTGCCTGATAATATTTACAATGCAACAGAAGAATGAAACTATTTTCATGTCAGAGAAATACAAGAAAATATCTGCAGCACATGCCCTCGATTTGTCAGCAATTCTTACAGTGAATTTTGGAAAGGGATATTTGTATGTGTCTACAAGTTCCATCATCAAGTCCACCAAATTAGAGAATGGGCTATCAAGTACCATTCCTGCGATAGATGGATCTTCAGCTCCATACATCAAGCTGTGAAAAAGAAGTACAAAACTAATGCCAGATATATATAGCAATAAACCCACAAGGTTGCTCTAGATCGAAGTGCATACAGTAAACAACCGTGGTAACATCATAAACAAAAGCAAATAGATATATTTTCATGTAAGCATGGTCTTTAAAAGATAATATGTTTTATACTTCTCCGAAATGAGGGAAATAATACAAAGACCATGAACAAAGTAATATATTGTCTTTAATTTTGCAGAGAAAATATTTCATCTATGACAACCGTCTCCATAAACCTTGATAAACATCACCAAGGAACTTACTTTTAAATATATTAGCTTCATACCATTAGTTTAATATCCCTTGAACCTTTTATAGCTGACTCGTCCAAATAGATGTCCCATAATAAAGGTTGCTGGTGAAAAAGCAGCACATCTATGGAAATACTAACCTATGTTACAAATTATGCAATTCTAAGAAATTTATATATACTTTACAAACGTAATAGTACCTATGTTAAGAGAGCAAAACTAAAAGTATGGTATGCCAAACCATCTTGAACAAGGTAGTTTGGGATGAACCAAACCGAACCAGCCTGTAACTGGAATGGTTCAACCTCTTGGCTCAGTACAGGGGGACGAACCGACCTAAACCGACGTACTGAACAAGACCGAACTGCCCAGTTAGGCCCGATTTAAGATGGTTCATGAGTTCAGACCTCTTGGTGGACCTAGCCAGTACATCACCGATCCACTACGGCACTCCTCATATTGAACTGTACTGGCCCAATACCAAAACGGTACTGGTTTCCAATACCGCAAACCAACAAATTCCAAAATCAAAAGCCTACATGAACCTACTTTTAAGGAGATCAAAACAATTTTCGGCAATAGCACATGTATTAGGACCAAGGTTTCCAAAATCATAAACTGGCACCAAGCAAGTTTGGTTCAGTACTAGACCAGTAGTGTAACAACAATTCGGGTTGATTTGCCATTTTTTTCTATTTTAAATTTTTTAAAATCTTTTTTTTAATATAATATACAAGGTTGAGAGCTCTTGTGAGCACTCATCCTCTCTCCTCTCTCTTATTTTCAAGGAAAATCATTTGATTAAATGTCATCTTTTCTCCTCTTTAAGAGAAAAGATGATGACATTTACTTAAGAATTCTCATGAAAATAAAGGACATACCCGCCCCAAAAAAAATAAATTCAACAAAAATATTAAAAAATAAATTTCTTAAGAATAAAAAGTCAACTCTTTATTCAAGAATAAACTAAGAGAAGTTCAGAAAATTCTGATTTAGCATGTATCAAGTTAAGATACTTTCAGTATGGATAAAAATTCTAAAAAATCAATTTAACTAAAAAATAATAAAAAAATATCATAAAAATTATCTTAAAATATAATTTATAAGACTTTGGTCAATACTCAATCAAACTTATATGATTATCAAACTTTGACAAAATCAAATTGGCATAGGATAGTGTGACGTTCATTGTTACTATGATTCTATCTAAGTCTGAAAATCCTATAAATTTGATCAAGTGCTAATGAAAGCCTTGCAAATTATATTTTAAGATAATTTGTCCTCATATTTTGTTTTCTCATCATTTCTTAGTTAAATTCATTTTCAAGGATTTTTATTTGGACTGAAAGTTCCCTAACTTGATAATTGCTAAACCAAGATTTTTTAGAATTCTTTGAATTGTTCTTGAGAGAGAGGTTTCACTTTTTATTCTTAAGAAATTTGATTTTTTGATATTTTTGTCGCATTTAGATAAGGATATTTTTCTTATTTTCATTAATTACTTAAATAATTTTGAATGTAAATAAGAAAGTGGAGAGAGGATGAGAACTCACGGAATGATCTCAACCTCCCTCCCTCTTTCCCTTTTTTTTAAGTAAGCTCACAAAAGATCACATCCCAGCCAGCCCATCCCCATCCCGCACAAGAACCAGACCAATAGTTTGGACGAGTTCATAAGCAAAACCTAATAGAAAGCTGTTTTTGAACTGCTTTCTGATTGGTTCGGTCCAGTTCTACATTCCCTAATGTCAATCAATAATGAATGTCAATAAACAAAGGATTTAAATGAAACATTCTCATCACTAGAGTCTACCAAATGGAGATGCTTGAATAATCTAGGTTGATCATAGAATATGGATGATTCAGAATGTGCTTCTCATCATATAAGCAGTGTTTTGGGGTACAAACTTTTCTAAAATTGCCACAAGTCTACGTAATACGTATATAAATCTAAAGATACATGATGGAACAACAAGATCGTGGATATTTGGAAATGTGAAGATGCATTAAGATGATTTAGATAATAACAGATTTCGGGATGCAGCACCACGAAAACATCACTACTGTCAGTGTAAAAGCATGTTAAAGGGCCCTAGATACAGTATGTAAGGGTAGAATACATGAATAAGACCTGGTAACAGCACCCATTGATCGCCCCCACAAACCAATGCAAGAAACATTTCCATCCATGCGCAGATAATTGACCACAGCCTGAAGATCATCTTTCTACAGATAACAACTACTATCATCAGAAGAGATTTTTAAATAACAGTAAATCATCATGCAATATGACCAAAGGCAGAACTAAGAGGAAATTTAGTTTAGTACATTATAAATCAAACAACAGACATGCTCCATCATAAATCAAATCCAAGTATATCCATTTGTGAGGTCAAAGACTAAACAAATAATCCATATGATGCAAATCACTAGATCCAAATGTGGAAAACTAAGTCTATACCCTTATCTGGCTATCAACCTCCCTCCCCACCATTTATGATATAGGATAAACAAATTAGAACTAAATTTTTTATTGAACTATCATTGATTTTGACAAAAGAATCCTAAGGGAAAAAAGATATTTATTTGGATCTAGGAGAGATAAGAGCTAGACTCTAAAGCTGGTACAAAATCCTAGGTAGAAGATCCCAACTGCTAAGTTCTTAAGCTGTTTTAGATCATTTAAAAAAAAAACCATAATGTAGATGATGTTCTGCTTGCTGGTTTAGTCCATGGTCATGATAATTTCCAAATACAGCAAATCTAAAAGTCCTAATAATTCCAGGCATCATATTTAACATCATACTATGCGAAAGGCCATGTTGCTCCAACATTTGAGCAAGAACATTCAGTGGCTACTTTCAAGAACATGACGCTTTGCAAAAGAATCATCATATTGCGCTTTGGCTGTATTTTTTCACATTTAAACCAACCAATATTTTATCATGATCCCTTCCAGTCTCTATACATGTCTTTTTTTAAATAAAAGAGAGAAGGAGGGGGGAGGTTCTGGTAATAAAACACACCTCACTTTCTTTTGCTTTTCTTCCTTTCCTTATACCCTCCTTCCTTTTTGCTTTCTTTCATGCTCTCTTTCATGAATTAAAGTGCCAATCCATGTCTCCTTTATCTAATATTTAAGACAGGTCCGATAGTATTTGGACTCCGGAGCCTTTTTATCTTAAAAAAGCAGGATGCTTAAAATAAGTATCGGAGACAAATCTCAGCCAAGGATTTAAGTGTCATTGGCATGGTTTGACATCAAAAAATAGCAAACATTTAGAAACAACATAAAAGCCCTTTTTCAATTAAAAATATTTAATAGATGCCATGTTGAACTAGTGCTAGGAAAGCACTAATCCACCACATTACATGCTGACACATATGGACCAGCAGTTGAAAGTTGAACCCTTGATTCTAGCCATATAAAGAATCAGTATCCTATTGTATCAAATACAGGCACAACATGCAATTAGGAGTATATGCGTTCCTAATAGGGAGCTTCATTAATTTCATTTCCTCAAGGCTCTTGTTTATAGGATTTGAAGGCCCAGTGTGTGTAATTGGTCTGGTCCATGAACAAAATATTAATAATTTCTTTATTTAGTTTTGTATTTATACAATCAAATCATGCTTTTTCTAGCATTAAATAATTTATATGATCCTGGTAGTTTCTTTAACCATGTATCCAAGGGTCAACAAGACAAGCATAAGAAATGGAGCTGTATCATTTATAAGCAATTTCTTGGACTAGAATATTAGCATCCCCCACAAATGTTTATTATGAATTTGAGGGTGCAGGAAACCATGTTACGTAAAAAAAATAAATACTTAATGGAACTTCACATAATAAACTAACTGAAATTTGCAATGCATATGTTACATGACAATTAATACATATATCTAATGACTGGGCTTGAACGATGCAAGCAATGACAGCAGGGGCAACACTGAAGCAACTTTGCACTAAAAGAGGGAGTTGTGAGTGCGAGAGTTGGAATGCCCATGAAAAAGTGATCAGCCAAAGTTCTACCTACAATGCTCAGGCACTAGCAGGACCCATCAAGTGGATAGGACAACTGGTTCTAAGAATTTTAAGTGTTTTACTTGCTCAATATAGAAAATAAGCAAGCTAAGAACTAGAATATTAGATTAAATTAGTTAGTAGCTATAACTGATGAGTGAAGGTCTTCATTGATGATTGAAATCCACCAGTGCCCTCAAAGTGTTGTTCACAAAGATTTGAAATCCACCTGCTCACTATCAAACAGCCCCAGAAGTCTACCAAGCTTTCTCCAGTTCAACCTGATTTTGCATGGAATCCACCATGCAGAGAGAACAAATAGGAGTGCACTTAAAGAAAATTTTATTCACTTCACTAGGATCAAAGTTGATGACAACAGGAACTCCCAAAACAAAGTTGATGACAGTATGGCATATTTACAGGTTCCAGGGTCCTTAAATGAAGGGAATCCATGGATCAACTAGAACCTGACACAAACTAGGAAAACTACCAATTAGTAACTATTGCAGAGGATATTTTTGGTTTAATGTCAATTACAAGAGTTGAAAGTGCTGTCGATTGGCTTAAAATGACAGTCAACCTGCTATCAAATTTCCTTTGGAAGACATGCCAGAAAGGTCCATTCCTAAGGTCTGTGATGACCTCAATCCTTTAGGAATCCTTCGTTGAGTTGATGAGATCTGACCTAACCAGCCTTCTTCCACATCAGTGGAAATCCCATGAACTCCATTTTGAAAGGGGGGAGTAGAAAAGTTACGTTCTTTGTCTATATTACACCATGGAATGCAACTGAAGCTAGTCTAACATCAGGGAATGAACAGTGAGTTCACTGTCATCTACTGGATCTGATGGGTCATGTGCTGCCATCCGTTTATTCATGGCAGTTTTGGGCCTCCTTCAACTTCATTGCTTCTCCCAATGCATCTTAAATTAGACTCATAATTGACCAGTTTACGGGCTCATGGCCTATAGGAAGTCAAGGGTCCAAGCCTACCATACACCAGTTTTGGTGTTAAATTTATTGATTGTTATAGGTCAAATTTATTTGCTCAGAACATCTTTTCAAAATCTTAAGAAAAGGGAACAAAAAAAAGCATATCGGTTACAGATATTCCAGTACTGGTGCATGCCAAGTGCAAACATAGTATGATAACATTGCAAAACATTAGGCTATGGCTAACATGGGCAGAGTACACAATATTTTGACCCGTCATTCCATTGCAACATATCCTCACATGCTTCACTCTAAATATTTTCTCTCTCGGGAACTAGGATACCTGGAACATTTTGCCACTTTAAGAGGCTTGAAAGTCTGGTGTCAGTAGTTAGATCAAAAATAATTTAACACAAACTGTCCATTTCTTTGTGTTTATAAAAAAAAAATGAAATGAAAAAAGATGGCTAATTTATAAAATACTAGGATTGCTTTATTGATATGTAATTTGCACGTTTATGGCTTACATTTATATCCTTTTATGACATAACAAGATATAATTACTACTTAATGACAAAGTCCAACTTTAGTAAACTAATTCTAATGAAGTTTCTAAATCTCATGTCCAACTAAATATTCCTTTGTTTTTTGCATGTTATCCTAACACAAGGAGGGGGAGATTGAAGAGAAAGTTATTCACAAAATTAAAACAAGTTGAATAAAATGAAAAAGTGCAACAACACACCATGTGATCACAGGACATCTGCCAAGTTGAAAGAATATTTTATATGATGACCATAAGATCGTATATATCTTTTATAACTTGGACGTTGAACAATTGGAAAACAACATGGCAAAAGATAAAGGTGACCAAAATGAGAATGTTGATACAGATGGATGGTAAAGAAAAGGTAAAATAAAAAGTAAAGATATTCAAAGAAAAGTAGAACTAGGACTAATTGAAAACAAATTAAGATAAGGATTAGATAATTTGAATATATAACATAGGCCCACAGATACACTGGTACAAAGAAGTAATTTGATACATGTAGGAAGAAAGAGGGATATCCAAAAATTATATGAGAAAAAATAGTAAAGAACTAGATATCTACGTATTCAAAAAAGTATAGCCCTAAAACAAGTAGAAAGGAAGAAATGAAATCATAAGCCGACCCTAACAATTGGGGATCAAAGCTTAGTTATTATTGTTCTTGTTTTTGTTCTTGCACATTATCATGATAAATTTATTGGATTAGGGACTGTCATTTAATTAATTTATTTGGCATGATCCATGTATCCCAAAAATTAGTTCCCACTATGATATTTAACATTATTGAGTGCTCTTCCAAGTTCATTCAAGTGTCAAGGTTCCCAACATAATGGAATAGGCGTGCTTTTAGCATCAATATACATACTAATCTCATATGAAATATGTGATTTGTTTAGAAGAGTAAAAGTATAGATTCATTGTAAAGATACAAACTAATCAAAAGGAAACAAATCTTCAAAAGTAGGGAAACGACATGTGCAAAAGATGAGCATCGCTAAATGAGAATGTTAGAGAATGTTGTTATAAATGTATCACACGTAAAGATGGAATACGAAATCAATACATTTGTAAAAGGAAAGGGGTAGTGCCATAGTTACCCGAAACGGATTAAACATCAACACAATCGAGGAACTAGGTCAATGGTTCAATGGTTCAACTAGTGAGTCAGTGAACAAACTACATGAATAATTAAAATATATTTTAAATTAAAAACATGATATAATGATGAATAAAGATAATTTCTACATAAAATTCAATTAATTCAGTAACTTTAAAATTTAAATATTTAAAGTAAGTTATTTAAACTATAACAAATATAATATTCATACTAATACTTGAAATTAATCTCGAATTTTAGAAAAAAATAATAATACTAGTTTACAAGTATGATAAAAGTATAACAAAGATACAAAACGTCCCATAAAGTTCATATCCACAAAGTAATCAACAAGTTAGATGAGAAATAAAAAGAGAGATTTAAGCCTAAAATATGAAAAAGCCTCTAAAAAGTAGTACTTATATTTAAATAGTATTACTTAAAAATAGGGCTAGTTGAACTATCCTAAATCAGGCAATTCAGGCTGAACCGAACCAAACCAGAATGGTTCAGCCTCTCAGTTCGTTATAAGAGGCAAACCTTCCCGAGCTGCCACAAACTACCAGTACTGCCCCATACCAAACCGAGTACAAAATCGGATGTAACTTCATTCCAAATAAAATGAGAAGAGAGTCTTTTCCGCCTCACAAAAATCAGATCCAAATTAGATTAACTCAATACAATATGATCCAAATCCAAGCCTATTAATAACCATCCATATATAGAATCAAATCCAAGACATGGTGTTCAAGCATAACCCAGTCCAACTTTGCCCACTTGAACTCCTAGGGCATTATCTTACAATTATCATGTCAAATTCCTACATTTATGCTATCATGTTTCTTCCATTTTCAGTCTCGATGTCAAACACCATACCACCCCATACCAGAGTCTTGCCAATAAGGATCAAATCAGAGGTTAGACAGTAATTGTATCACATATTAATACAGTGCTATCAAGTTCCCATACTGTACCGGTGCCTTATCAGGCTGGTACTGTCCATCCCATACTGGATGGTACAGGTTGGTACAGAAAACATTGATCGCATTTCCCTATCCTAAATAAGAAACAATGTTTGCACAGTAATTTTTGCCATCTTTAGTGGAGCATTTGATTTGAAATTACAAGACTAGGCAGACCTCATGAAATCATAGAGATCTGACGATGATAAATAAAATGCTTGAACATATGTTTCAAAGAAAATCATATGATACAGTCTGTTGAAGGTGATGACAAGCTCAAGTTACTCAACCAATGCAACTAAAAAATATTTATTCTGTTGTTCCTTAAAAGGGAAAAAAACATTATGTACATGCAGCAGTGAGCTATGTTACTGTGATAATAAATATGATACAGTATGTTGAAGTGATAACAAACTCAAGTTACTCAACTGATGCAAAACAAATATTTCTTTTGTTGTTCCCTTAAAAAAAAAGGGTTAAGTACAGCAGTGAACCATGTTACAATGATAATTGAATGTTTGCAGCATCACAAAATTTCAAATGCTTAAGGAACCCAAGTTATTTGCATCCTTTTTGCATTCGATGCATAAGTCTCTTTAATTAATCAAGTAGGCACTTACTTCGTTCCACCCAAGACTGACATGTTCTCCTTCAGAAAGTCCAGAACCTGAAAAATCAAGTGTGAAAACTGTGATGTTTGAAGGCAGCAAAATAATGGCAGCTTCACTAGCATCAGCCCGGCACCCACTGTCAAATAAGAAATACAGGATGTTAATGAAACGTTTTTAACTATTAAATTCTATGCTATAATTATTAATCATAAAGTCCTATTTGTGCTCAAAATACAAAACTCCACCCTTTCTCCAGCATTAACCATATGCATGCCAGACAAAGCCATTGCGTAAGTGGAAAAGTATTCTGCCTGTAACTAGACAATGAATAATCATTATCAAGCCAGTCATAGTTTATTGATTTAACATGTGCAATGACGACTAGAGATTTAATTACTTGTCCTACAGATTCAAATCAGCTAAAGTTATCAGCAATTAGTTATACTTGAATTTTAGGAAGTCCATGATGCAAGTAACACCAAAATGTGACCCCAGCATAATTATAGCTTACTCATGAACAAACATCATTTTTTTATCTTTCCCTTTTTTTTGTATAATTTGCACAGGCATACAGAACTATTTGTACTTTTAATGTGCAAAATAGTTGTGCAAGAATTAATTGAAGCTATCAAAGCACATATTTGTTTAAGATGTATTATGAAACCAGATTCTGGACATTAGTTCATATATGTGAAACTATTAATGTTGAGGAATTAAAACCATTCTATGTTAAGAAAAAAAAAAAGTGAACATCTTGATGTACCAAAGACATATTGTAATCATTTCTGGAAAAGGAGTTACCAACTCAAAATTACCTTTTTTTCATGCTTATCAAATCTACAGCTGAATTCATAGCTTAAATAATAAATACTTATTCATTTAAAATAAAACACATATTCAAACTCCTTTTTGACATGCTTCAGTAATACGCTTCAAGTATATCTTGTTTTACAAGGAATCAAATCGTAGCAAAGTTTGATTAGTTTTATTTATAGCATTGACTAGGTTCGGATGTGATGCAGTAAAGTAATCAAAGAATTGCCTTCACAAAGGGCACAGATAGACAACAAATGGAAGAAAGGAACTATATCGCATTAAATATGATTATTGCATGGAGGATGAACCTTGGCACAACAGTAAGGCTACTCCATTATGATCTAGAGGTCAGGTTCAAAACAAAAGTTGCATACATCTGACCCACCTCTACCATACAATGGCAGGAGTCTCTTGCATTAGTCTGCCTTTCTTTTAAAATTTGTTAATTCTGAATTAGAACTTCATACATATCAACTATATTTCTCTACTCGTAAGAATCAAGGAAAGATAAAAAGTTGATTCTACATAGAACCTAACCATGAGACAAATCTCCAAACTCAGGAAAGTTTAGAGTTTGTTTTTCAGTATTGCAAGTCAAGAGGGCAATAACCAAACAATTGATTACTCCTTGTTAAAAAATATGAATTGGATTTCCTTTTCATAAAAGGAGAAAATAAATGAAGAGAAGCATAAAACTAGAGAGATGATTCCTATGAAATATTTTTTATTTAAGTTGGGGGTGCATTGTTAAATCCTTCATCTAAGTTTCAAATTTGAATTTCTTAGATTAAAGTATGATCGAACTGATACAAATCTAGGGCTTTTGTTCACATGTAATTGGAGAAGATGCAGTTGCAAATGCTGCAATATTGTTGCAGACATTCTACACAACTGTTTGGATGCCTACAATTGCAACTGCAAGCTACGTTTGAAGTGCAAAAAATGTCCAAATCTTGTAATTGCAACTATCGACAATACTGGGGACAGTTCTTGTGATTGCAACTGTAGACATAATTGGAGTAGTTTCAACTACAAGATTTCTTGCAATTCGATGCAACTCACAAAGGACTCCACCATCCAACTATTGAAATTCAATATTATATAATTTTATCATATTAAATATACTTATTATTTTAATAATTACATTAAGAAACATAAGTTTATATGATATCAATAAATTTTATAATATCATGTTACTATAGTACTTATAGTTAGAATGTTAATAATATCACTATTATTATTATGATAAAATAACAATAGTTAAATTAGCATATTATGGTCATTATATTTCTTATTATGAAAATATATATGTATATATAAATATAATGTAACAATAATCACAATGACATTGTAACTTCACTATATAATAATGATTAGTTATCATAATAATACACATTATAAAAATAAATTTATTATTACAATAACATATCTAATTAATGTAATATTAAATTCTTTTATAATGATCTAATTAGCAAATTAGTGTAGTAATTATTGTTATAATAATCAAACAATAATTGATAATATTATTACAAAAATATAATAATATAAATATTACTATGACAATTATATACTTCAGCATTGTAACATAATGATCCTTATTATAACCTATGTATAATATTGTAATAATTGTTATCAATTTTAATTATTATACTATAATAGAATAAAAGAAAAAGTTTATTACAAATAATAATTGTTGTTATAATGTTTAATAATATATTTATATTATGATCACGATACTTCTATGCAAGGTTTTAAATCTCACTTGCGTCATGTTTTCTCCATAAAATGAAATGCCTCGCGTCTCGTTCTATTTCCATTTCCATCTTGGTCAAGCGTCTCAAACCTGCTTAGGATTTTTAAAAAATATATATTTGTGAAGCTTCATATTTTATTTGATTTTTTTAAACATATTTAAACTTTAAAAACTATATTTTTATGATAAATTAGATTTATTTAAAACTAACACTATAATGTATCACAGCTTTGCAGATTACTAAAGATCCTCAATTACCAAGCAATAAACAAGCCAAAATGACATGATTTGATGTAAAAGTGACAATTTTTACAAAACAGAGACGGA
Source organism: Calamus simplicifolius (assembly GCA_900491605.1). NCBI lineage: Eukaryota > Viridiplantae > Streptophyta > Magnoliopsida > Arecales > Arecaceae > Calamus > Calamus simplicifolius. The sequence continues at coordinate 568,319 of UESW01003859.1, forward strand.
ATACTTGTAAATGAAAATAGAATTATGTGAATATTGTCTCCTAAACTTGTATTTCAATAATCCAAAAAAATCATCAATCTAACACAAGCTTATCAAAATTACTATTAATTCGATGAGGAATGTCCATGTGGAATCCCTCATATCTCTATCTATCCTATCGTAAGTTTTATTTTTTCCCTGCTGCTAAACTTTTGCTGCTTTCCTTTTTTTCTGCATGTGATGCCGATTCATCCTTCCAATCTTTACCAATCCCATTATAAATTAAATTATATTTTTTCTCCCCACTTGCCACCACCTAGCTGAAGATAAAAATAAAATAACAAAATACTACAATACAAAATAAGATGGCTTAAAACTCATAAGCTAGGCTTAAACTTTTAATCCACCATCCTTAAAGCTCTTAATCCACCATCCTTAAACTCTTAATCCATCCTCCTTTTGATAAAAAAAAACAAACAAACAAGACTTCGAACGCCAAAGGCTTCAGTTATAAGCTAGGTCTTAAACTCTTAATCCATCAGTTTTTGGGACATAAAAACACTTCGTCAATGGGATTCTTCAATACCATCTCCAACTACGGGAGCATTGGCTAGCTTAACATTAACTCCTAAGCTAGGATTCGATCGGGATTCAAAAGATCTTGTGATAGGCTTTTGCCTTCTTCTGACTTTGTCCTACATCCGATAAGAAAAGAGATCAAAGCTGGGACTTATAGCTACTCCATGAGATTGGCAAGAGATCGAACAAGAGTACGATGGGAGGCGCGTCAGGCAGTGTTGCCAAACCGTTGAAGTCATATCTACTCATTGGTAAGGGAGGAACGAAAAAGAGGAAACTCCATTGAGCCCAACAAAAAGACCAGTATTCGGCTAAGACGAGTCCATCACCAGATGGCTGAACTGGGGAGGTCATGAGGGAACTTCAAACTTCAAAGCTTGGAGCAATGCATTTTGGCTACATAGGCAAGACCACCGGGATGGACCGTCGACGGTTGGATCAGAGACGGGATAGCCAAGACAGCCCCCATCCTATCAAGTCTTCGATCCTTGCTTATATAACCTATATAATTAAAAATAATAATAACTACTATACAATAATTATTAGATATTATAATAATACATATTATAAATATATGTGATTATAATAAGATATATAATCATCAAAATATCAAACTAAATGATACAATTATTAATGTTATAACAATCGAATAATAATTTATTATTATTATTTTTGTGATAATTATAAAAATAATATAAAGAATTCCACCAAGGCCGATCCCGAGCCTAAGTAAAGGAGGAGGGTTGCGTTAGGCAGCTGACAACCAGCGTAAAACTCCGTCAAATCCTTTAAAATGTGAATATACTAAATCAAATTATGCGAAGTGCTAGGACGTCTCCGTTAAGAGACGCATTACATCTGCCTCCGGATGTTTCAAAAAATGGGCAAGGAGCGCTGCAACGGCGCCCGGATGCAGTGATAAGTAAGCAAGAGTTCCTACACTATGGACGAGTGTGGGTAAAGAAGTTAGTCCATGATAGCTTAGAATAGCAACTTGGAAGATAGGAACACTAATAGGTAAAGCTATGGAGATAGTGGACACTATGATTAGGAGAAAAGTAAATATAATATGCTTACAAGAAACTAAATTAGTAAGTGAAGGATCTAGAGAAATAGAGAATACGGAATATAAGTTATATTACATTGAAAAACATAAAAATAAAAATGGAATAGGAATAATTATAGACATAAATTTTAAGAAATATGTTGTTAAAGTAAAAAGGAAAGGAGATTAGATTATATTACTAAAACCTATAATTGAGAATAATCTAATTAACGTAATTAGTGCATATGCACCACAAGTTGGATTAGACTAACAAACTATGACACAATTTAGGAAGACATAGATGAAGTAATGCAAGAAATACCAAAGAAACTAGTGAGTTTTCAATTACTATATGTTTACACCAAGGATCTGCCTTAAGTCCGTATCTTTTTATATTAGTTATGAATGAAATATATTCAAAATAATATTCTATGGTATATGTTATTTGCAGATGATATAGTATTTATTGATATTTGAATGCTAAGCTAGATATTTGAAGAAGCTTTAGAATCTAAAGGTTTTAAGATTAGTAGAACTAAAACTGAATACATGAAACGTAATTTTAGTGAAAGTAGAAATACAAGTGAAGAAACAGTGAACATTGCAAGCCAAGAGATACCAAGGAGTGAAAAATTTAGGTATTTGGGATCAATTATCGAGCAAGAAGGTAAAATAGTTGAAGATGTAAATCATAGAGTTAAAGCATAATGGATTAAGTGGATGAGTGCTTCGGGAGTATGGTATGATCAGCGCATCACATTAAAATTGAAAAAAAAATTCTATAAAAGTACTATTAGGCCAGCTATGTTATATAGAACGAAGTGTTGGGCAATACTAAAATAATATGTGAATAAATTAAGTGTAACAGAAATGCGCATGTTAAGATGGATGTGGTAAAACTTAAAAGATAGAATTAAAAATAAACATATAAGAAAAATGATAGAAGCAGCCCCAATTGAAGACAAAATAAGAGAAAATCGATTACGGTGGTTTGGACATATACAACAAAGGCCTTTAGATGCTCCAGTTAGAAAGAGTGATCTTTTAGGTAGTGTTTGATACAAAAAATGCTATCCTTAGATAAGTATACAGGATAGAGTTTATCCAGAGGATAGCTAAGAGAATAACCATCTTTTTTTTAATAACAGTTTTGCTCTCAATGGATAGCTGAAGGAATAACTAGCTATTCCCTCAGTCCTTAGGGAATAAGTTCAAGGGATAATCCATGGTTAAACATGGGTTATCCCCTTTGGTTAACTTTTTTTTCAGCTATTCTTTGTAGTTATGGCTTTTGGGAATAAGAGGGGATATCCCTTTTTTTCTAGCTATTCTTTGTAGTTATGGCTTTTGGGAATAAAAGGGGATATCCCTATTTCAAACACAGCCTTAACAATCCATGGTAAGGATAGAGGTAGAGGTAGACCTAAACTAGCATGAACAAAAATAGTTTAAAAAGATATAACTATTTAAAATTTGAATATCGACTTAGTCCTGAATAGAGCAGGGTGGAGGAAGCAGATTCAGGTGGTCGACCCCATGTAGTTAGGAAAAGGCTTAGATGAGTTGAGTATAAAATAATATAAAGAATGACTCGGTGCATAAGACTCTCATCATTGTACGATTTAGGGAGATCAAACATACACAGCCTTACAACCTTCCCCCACATGTGCATGGTTTGGAGAGTTCAAATGTACATAGCCTTCCCTCCACATGTGGAGAGGTTATTTCCCTGTTTCGGAGATTTAGAGAGATCAAACGTTCATAGCCTTGCAACCTTACCCCACATGTGCATGGTTTGAAGAGTTCAGATGTCTATAGCCTTCCCTCAACATATGGAGAGGTTATTTTCATGTTTCAAACTCATGACCTTCAAGTCACAATAGAGCAATATTACCATTGCACCAAAGCTCACACTCCAGAAAAAACATGATAATTATTCTATTATAAAAAAAATAGTTTATCATTTTGATGTGGTAGAAACAGAGAGAGAGGAGAGAGGGGTATAGAAATCAAAGCAACAACCAAAAGGAGAGAGAAAATAGGAGCAATGACACTATTTTTTCATTCATAAAATTGGAAATGATTTTTAAGCTACCCTTTCCTAGCATCCAGCCCCCCTTTATACATTAAAGACTGCTATAACTTTCAAAATAAAAGATAGTCAAACACACAATTCAAAGACAAATATTACTACTTTAACTTCTAATGATAGGCAGGTTTCAAGAGAATCTAACTACAAGCTAATAAATGTGGCTACGACTTCCAATGGCAGCTCAAAACTCAAAGATCAGGCAATGAGACCTGTTCTCAGAAGAAATCTGTAGTGATTCAAAGGATTTCTCCATTCAAACCTGATACCAATGCAAAGTTCAAAATCTCTAATTTCCAATGCCTTAAACTATGTGCAATTAGGAGTTTCCTAAATTAAGTTATGACCACTTTCCCAATAGAAGTCTGTACTAGCTGTTAATTCAGAAATTAAGCTTTTATCTTCCTTGGTAATTACATCAAATTTCCAAGGAGGTAACCTTGCCAGATCATTTGCAAGATTAACATATCTTTTTTAACATTATACAACTAAACAACTGCAATTGAATTTTGAAGTTTTCAACAATTAACAACGAATCTGAAACAGTTTTTAAAACTGCAAAATCCATGTGTAACGTTTCTAATTAAAGCATACATTTGAATTGCAAAAATTGAATTGTGAGCAAGCAAATAACCCCTAAAAAAATATATGATGGTACATCATGTCCCATGTAGACACAAAGATTCTAATTTGACTTGAACATCATAAAACTTTATATGAAAATGCATTTTTGATCCTAAGCTTTTAAAGTTCTTTTAAAAAAAAATTTGAGCCACTAAGTCCAACACCTATCGCACACTCACATGTGACCTGTGAAATAGTCCTTGACAAACATCACATTCCTTTCAAAATGATTACATTTTTAGCATTATATGACTCCTTTTTCGTATCATGACAAGAAATAGTCAGTAGCCAGAAATTTGTGAAGATGTGTCAGCAAATTACTTTTCCCCTCATTTTTTCCCCATGATCTTGTTAACTCATATTTTCATTCTCCATATAGTGCAATAACAAAAGGTCATGCAGCTAAGAACTCGTTCCAATGCCCACCAGCTTTAAGTAATTCAGAAGGCCTAAACTGCATGATGAAGCTCAAGACAACCAAATTTATAGAGCTTAAAGTCGGTCTCTCCCACGAGGTCATAACCATGCTGGTCCACTTAGAACTGTTATGATTTATCAGTACAATCAACATTTATCGTACTAGTATCAGCTGGCAACTCTTCCATAAATACAACCTCTAATAAACTCAATACTGAAAGTTCGGCGATACCAACTTGAAGTTTAGTCCTTTATAAACCAAACCTCTTGATCCTCAAATAATTTTAGAACATGAAATAAAATACATTATCCAGTATTATAAATGAAGTATTTACATACAGCAAGCTCATTTAGCAATAGACAGCAATGATCCACAAATTTATGATAAGTGGAATTCTTCACAACTTTGGAAATATTTACATATTTTCTGCTTCATTCCTTTTGTTTTAATCTGTATTTATTACCATAATTAAAAATATTAAATTGAGAACAATATACATGTCGCTAAAAGTGAAATAGCATTTTTCAAGCTCAAAATGTTTTCTCAAAGTTATCTTGCCCCACATAAAAAGTGTAATTTTGGAATACAAGGAAACCTCAAATCACAGGCCTTGCTCAAATCAGATACATACCAAACACTGGTATCATCGAATACTTTTCAAATACATGTACGGTAGTTGTGTAAAGTATTCTATTTTTTAGATTAAAATATATCCTAGATACTTTCCAGATACGCTTGAGATACATCCTGGCTTCCTCTAAAAATAAGGAAAGTAATTTCTTTCTTTCATGATGTTAACCTTTTCATGATAAATAGATGATTTTGCAGTCTATGATGTTTATATTTAAACATGAAATATGGATAGGGGACGAGATTTGAATGATGACCAAATGACGAACTTATAAAAGTTGATACTATCATATAAAGTTTAAACTATGTTATTTTGATAGCCTGCTATGCTTTCACTAATGTTTTTCACATACACATTGATACATATATACATATATTTGTACGTGTGTATATGTATGCATCTACAAATATATTAATACATAGATTTGTACCCTAACTATAACAATATCTGCTTTTTCAGGGTTCGCCTATCATCATATTTGTATCACACCATATTTGTATCCCATATCCATTCTTTGCTTCAAAAGCTAATAACAAATGTAAATGGAATGCGGAAAACCAATCCTGGTAGGAAGAGATCTCTGACCCTAATTAAAAAATGAATACTCTATCTGCTACTTTTTAACTACCTGTTTCCATGACAATATATGACACAAGGAAGGGGCTTTCCTTCTGTAATCACAAGTGGCATATAATGACTGCACTGGAGTTTTTTTCCCCGACCATTTATGACCTGCAGCAATAGAGACAAATTTAGTAAAATCAACCAGATCGAACAAGAAATTTGAAGTACATAGTTGTAGTAGCTAACTTCGATCTGTCCAATGGAAGGACAAAATAAAAACTGCTGACACTAATACTTGACTGACAAATAAGTCATTCCTATAACAGCTACCCAATAATGCAAATACATTATCATGAATAATCATAAATTTAGCATCATGAATTATTCCACTAGAAAATAACCTAGCAATCAAGTTGTATACATGTCAATAGAAGCAATGAATTATGTCTATCAACTATTGTATGCCGAACCAAACGGTTCAAGACAAACCGAACCGGTCCGGAACTAGGATAATTCGGAGTGCCAATTCGGTACAGGCAAAAACCAACCAAATCGATCCCGAACCGACCATGCCGAACCTGAACCAACCAGACCGAACTAAGCCACCCCAGACCAAACCAAACTGAACAGCCCAGTTCGGCCAGATTTAGCGGTTCATGAATTGGGGCCTCCTATTCCGCTTAACCTGTACGGTTCAATATGAGGCATATCGAATATACCGATTTCCGCTAGGTGAACCTTGTTATCAACTAATTAAGATTGGTTGACCTTCTAAGTAACTCAAGATTCAATTGTTTATCAAGCAATAAGTATAAAGAAAAGAGCTAGAAAGAAAAGAATTTTGTTTATCTGGCATGATGGTTTTTGATTATATCAAATGGTCAAATTTGACACAATAACAGGCATTTAATGAATGAAAGAGGGACTCAACCCAGTGATCAATTTTTAGACATCCTTCCCTTTCAAGCCTCCACCATAAGGAAAACTTCAATCTCTGACTCTACCTTCATTCAACCATCAGTCTTTTGATGACAAGTTCAGACTCATAATTTAGGCAATAAAAGGAAAGGAAATTAAGGAGATCTTTCTCCAAACTTCATATCTCATGTCATGGTGGCAATATTTCTTCTTATCCCCACAAACAACTCTACTCCCATATGCATCATATTGTCACATGACATGCACGCAACATATGTTTTGAGAAACAACCATGAGGCATCCCATGACATGCCTATCATGCCTTCATATCAAACAGTTGCTATAACTGTTGTTACAGGCAGTTGCTACGCACCTAGGTGACTGCTTAGATGTTAGACATGTCCCAGAAAGCCTAGGCAACCCTTGTCTAAAACAACATGACATGGATGCTGCCCAGATTTTCACGCACACATCTAAGCAGGTGGGCAACATCCAAGCAACAAGTGACTTGCACTTACCTATTGTCTGTGCACGCATGTATCTTTGCCTTTAAATATGTTTGAGTGTATGTATGCATGTATTTGCATCCTACGTATATCAACATGCAACATGATTTTCTTTCGGGTCTAATCCAACATATCTTTCGGGTCTAATCCAACATATTTGACTTCAAATATCATCCCACAATTATGCGGAATTGTAGGCCGAAGGCCAAGAAGCCACTAGAGCTAAAATAACAACTGTCTGTGCTATTACTCTATTATATTCTATTAGAGGTTCCAGAATCAATTTACAAATCACAGCATATTTTGAGACCTGAGAAGTGTCTTTTTTGGCTGTTGATGAGTGCTTCTGGACAAAATTTTCAATACATATGATTTGAAATCTGACTATACTAATCAAGTAGATGAATCATACAATGATCACATCACTTTTACATTAAGCCAATTGTGGAAGAGTAGGCATTCCAGTGTCTAGGCTAAGATCCAATGACAGTGTTGAACTGTTCAAAGGGGACTTCATTTATCATAAATGTATAGTGCACAGCAAAAGCCAAGAGTCAATTGCACACACCACTTCTTTTATATTAAGGAGGAGATGCAAAGAAACTTCAAAAAGAATGAAGATGCCATGAGTTCTGTCTACCAAGGCATTTTCTTCCAAAGCAAATAGACCCATCTGGGTGCAAAAACAAAGGTTGAAAACATCCCTCCAAACAACTAAGAGAGGAAGAGAGGTCCACAATGCAACGAGCAAGTAGAATCTTTTTATTGACTCTCTCTCTCTCTCTCTCTCTCTCTCTCTCTCTCTCTCTCTCTCTGCGCGCGCGCGCACAATTAGGTTACATTTTCACTTTTATTATTTTTTCCCCCTCAAGCAAACATATTGGTTTGAATGCTGTTTGACATATAGACTCATGTTGGTAATGCATTTTGGTTATGCTTTCCAGCACTAGCACTAGCACTAGCATGCTCCTGCAACTTGAAGGTTTTTTTTTGTGTGTGGACTTAATCGAAACTTATGCTTAGCAACTTGGATGCACAAAGCATCTATTCAGATGGATCAAGGCCCCTGCAAAGCAAGACAGCACCATTGGCACCAAACTGTTCCACACAAACTAGCATCTAGGACACCTGTGGGACACTAGTCCATTAATAGGTTGTGACATCCCGAGCATCCTAGTTGCATCTTGACAGTTGGGACTTGGGATGCACCAAGACAGTCAGGATGGAGAAGGACATGACCATTTTCAGTTTCTATTTGTCCCAACCATACAGTCCCATCCTAGTTCTATACCATCCCCAAGAGAAAATCAAGAAAGGATATGATACCAAGATCCAAACCATTGATTCACAATTAAGAATCTACCTGAAATAGTTAGGTCTTAGATTAAGCAAATTCGCTAGTATGCCTTCTGTCTAATATTCTGTGGATAATATTGTTGAGCTTTGCATGTTAATCGAGCCATTACTAGACAAAGTATGGAAAAATAATGAGAACAAGTACAAGCATGATATGTACTTTGAACCTTGAAGAGACTGTAGCCTTTAATCAGAGAGAAGAACAAAGGAGAATTCTGAAAGCCAGCACACATAGGAACAAGGGTTGTTGGTACTGGTAAAAGCAGATTCAAAGAACAATCTCAATGCACAAATTTTGCGAGAAAATAAACTACCATTAATTTCCCCCTTATTACTTGATTTCACATTAAACAACCCAAAGCCAGCACAGATAGGAACAAGGATTATTGTTTGGGGTAAAAGTAAATTCAGATAACGATCTCACTGGACAATTTTGCAAGCAAATAAACTATCACTAAGTTCCCTAAGTTCCCACACACTCACTTGATTTCACATTAAACAACCCAAAATCAAAAATTGGAATACATTGGGATAAAGTCACAAATATCTAACCCTCTGCAAACCCCGCAATGGCTGGATTGTCATGCATTGGGCTGCCTTTTTTATGTTAGAAATTTCCAATGTTAAAGAATATCCATCAAAGTCAAAACTTAAGTAGGTAAATGACATTTAATTCATGATATCTGGATGGTCTGGTTTTAAACACTAAAAATATACATATTCTGCAACACTATATAATGCATACAAGATACAGAGCTTGCACCCAATATCTGATGCAACAACACATATTATGGGCTCCAATACCCAATATCTAAAGACTGGTGTGTTGGACACACAAGACAAAGCAAGAGGTCAGAGTACAGAGCAGCTAAATGTCAATAATCACTGGAAAGAAAATTCAAATCGAAAATTATGTTCCAGTTTCTCATGAGACCTGTTGGATGCCTCGTAATTTGTTTATGTTTTATATGTTTGTAAGCAGTTACAGTACGGAAGTAACATACTTCATCAACCTATCTACTAATATGTAACAGGAAAGGCTCTGAGGCCAGCCTCAAACCTCAGAGACTGAAGCTGCATGTCCTCTTAAAAAAATTAGTTAACAAAAATAAATTTTCTGAAAACCCTCCTACTCCCGGTTGCCCAGGCCCTTCCATGTGCACCTCCCGCCAAAGGGATGAAAAAAGGACGGGCCCGGAGTGGGGTGGGGGGGGGGGGTTTGTTGAAGAATCTGTCTTCCAAATTGAGCATGCTAAAAGAAATCAAACTCATCTCATTCATGGATTTTCATCCTGGGTTACATAGTTTCCTAGAGTCCAAAAGTTAGTAGTCAACTCAACATGTAAGTTGCCCTTATGATAAACCCTGCTTCATCAAACAAGAGTTCAAGATATTACGCAGCACGATATATCATGCTCTACAGTGGAAGATTTTGGAAAGAACAATGCTATGGTAACTCAGAAATCACTCAAAAAGTAACTCAGCTATCTTGCATCATTCACATTCCTTCATTATATGGAACAATTCGCAATGCCAGGTCAAAGGAACAATGAGAATACAACACACCAGCTGAGTGACTTTTTAAGAACTACTATTGAGTCACTAAAGCATTTTTGTCTTAGAAAACCATGATAAATTTAGGTACTTCTGGATGTATGTGTGTAAAACACTTTTCTACATCTTTGTCCTCTTCTCTTTCTTCCAAAAACTATTAATTATAATATATTAGCCATTTGTAGGTTGAATTTGATGTTCAAAATACATTTTAACTAGATGGCAATAATTATGGCCCAGGAAACCTTTCAAATTAACCAGCTTGTAGAATGCTGCTACAATAAGGACGTGAATGAAATCATTTCCAGACCACATATATTTATGAAAGAATTAGTGATTACACAAAAATAAACCATGAGAATAATAGGATAATCATTTTGTTGCATTAAGCATTGACAGTTACAACAAGAAACTAGAAGAATTGGTATGCATTTATATCAATCAGCTACAAATAGTATAAGTTTACTGACAAAAGTATTTGATATACAAAGGCATATCACAGGGAGTGCATAGCCTAATAAAGTTAACAAACTAATGTTACCTCCAAGTCCTTCCTCTGATACCAACGTCCCCTCAGCATTAATTCCTCATCCAACAAATCATTTTTTGGACTATATTCAGCCCTGAAATGAAAACATACGAGTTACTATAACCACTAAAACTGAAGGGGCAATAGGAGGAAGTACAAATCAGTCACAAAGCATGGTTACCATTAAAGTAAGTGTTCATGCAAGCATTAGTTTGTAATTGTAAGATCCAGCTTGTAGCGTGCGTAATTGATGAAAATCTGATATCATTTACTTTGTGGACTAGCCCAGGAAGCCAAAGAACTAGGGTCACTTTCAAATCTAATAAACATCAATTGGTAGAACAAACTAAGATAACTTTAAAAAAAAAAAAAAAAGACAATCAAGCCATATCTCATATTCACACGTTACTTTCATGAATCCATTTTTGCCAATAATTTGAACCAATGGTTGAATCCTTCGGGACAGTTTTCTTATTTTAACTCTAAATTTCATTGAAATCTACTAAGGACTGCCATCCCTTTCAAACCTTGAAAGAAATGTAAACCCATCTACTTACTGGGGCTATTATGGTCTTCAACACAAGACAATAGGCAATGTGTAGTTTACTGATGAAATTTTAAAAAACCATTTGGTTGGTTACAACTCCGTCAAGGCCAGGCCTAAGCCCAAGCAAAGGAAGAGGGTTGTGTTAGATAACTTATAGCCAACATAAAACTCCGTCAAATCCCCTAAAATATGAATCTACTAAATCAAACTATGCGAAGGGCTAGGACATTTAAGTGCCGACTTAGTCCTGAATAGAGCAAAGTGGAGGAAGCAGATTCATGTAGCCGACTCCATGTAGTTGGGAAAAGGCTTAGATGAGATGAGTTGAGTTGAGTTGTATTAGATTGGTTACAAGTTTATGATTACAAGTTTATTACTCATTTCACACCAAGCAGATAACTAACAATCTCGCTTCAGCAATGTTTCTCTTATGTATAGACTAATGCTATCACCCAGCAGCAGATTCTGATTTTCCTTTTAATTTTTCTGGTGAATATTTGAGAAGGATGGTTAATGAGATGATTACATTACCTTTCAGGTAACATGATCGTAGCAATAGATTAATGATGCTGATTTTTCTTAGAAAAGAAAAGAAAATACCAATAAGACTATCTTTTATTGCTTTGAAATTTGTCTTCACAAGTCTAAAAACCTCACTTTATTCAAGGAGGAAGAACATGTTCAAAGTTAAAGGAACAAGATTTGAGCATGATGGGATTAATACATGAGCATTATTTGTTATTTTTTAATGTCTAATAAGACCATCAAGCTAATCTAAGAATTTTAGGGATAAGGGAGGGTTTCTTTTGCTATTAATAGGTTTTAGATAACAGAGAGGAGAAAATCAGGCTATAACAGCCTAGACCTTCTAGTTGCCATCTAGTATCTCGTTGATAGAACATTACAAACCAGCTGTATTAAGTGTCGTCACCACCTTTAAAGCAATAGTTCAGCAAGAAGGGGTAGCATCATCCTACGCCTAGAAAAACAGTGACAGCTCTTGCTAGCCACACCCTTTATTCTTTCCTCGTCAAATGACACTGAGTTCTCTGCTCCTTTCTCCTTTCATAAGGTTTGAGCTGCAGAGCAACTGAACCATTTAAGAACAACTAAGACAAAGATCAATAATGAGCTTATTTCCAGCTTATTCCTTGTCATCAATAAATGAGCATAGTTGGTGCACCTGTCCTGGACACATGTAACATAACACATGTTGCAAAAAAAAATCTCCTTCAATAAGGTAACTGGACCATATCACAACATGAAGATAATCATTTTCAACCAACATGTAAAGTTTAGGAGACCATAGACCAGGATGGAAAGATCGAAACTTGACTCTTCTTCTCTAGCATATGTCATCCTCGGACCAATGGTCATACTAAGGATGTAAATTAGAGTTTGGATAAGCTTCTTATTTTTAGTAGCCAATCATCAAGGGTAATGGAAATTGATCATTTTCCAAGCTGAGCTTCTTATATCAATTGAATTAACTACACCAACCAGTCATTCTCCAAGCCAATTGTTGCTAGATATGCCCGCATTGTAGTTTTGCTTTTGCCAAGTAAAGAAAGACTAACAAGGAGAGAAAGTCCCTTATGTCAGGAGCATTCAAGAGGAAGAGCAGATAAGAATTATAATGCAGGCAGAAGCATACTAGCAAAGTGACAATAAAAAGTAAAAATCGCATATCCAATTCAAGATAGATGATAGATCATCACTGATACCAAATCCAACTAATTCACACCCAGAACTTCCTCAACCATCAATCAACAAAGATCAGATCTTTCAAAAACTTTTGGGTAGCTTGTCAGCAATGCCTGCTTGCTCAAACTTCTTAAGAACATAGATATTAGTCTCATCTTTAGTGTCACAAATTTGAAACATTTTATTGGGCAACAGGGCACCATCAACAAGATTTTCAATCTTTAAATTCTTTCCATGGCAAGGAGCATCAACTTAAAGCCGAAGAAGTCCTTGACAACTACATCATTATGACTCATGACCATGCCTACCAAAATTTCCAAGTCATACAATGTGAACAACTTCCACTGATAAGGACCATGATCAAGAAGAAAGATCTGAACTAGCTTAAATTAAACCTCCATGACCATGAGCAACACCGAGCAGATCATCTATCTGACAAAGTATTCCAAACTGAGATGAATCAAACTACTTTCATTGCATTTGAGTTTCAAAGAGCTGCCCAACACATCAAGAATTACATCAATTGGAGCCTGAATGAAGGAGACATGGTCAAATATGTCACAAATTGTTTAAGTCCAGAACACCTAATTTCTTGCATGCATCATATGGGAAGTTATCAACGAATAAATTTGAGTCAGATTAGGATTAGCTCATGTCAATTCTAATTGTTTGTAAATTGAAAATAAATCATTAACCTAGTCACCATCACACCTAGACAACAATTGCCCAAATATGCAAGTACTCCTAGTTTTTCTCATCTTTTAAGTCTGGTTCATGAGATACATATTGTAAAGACCATGGCAAGTTGTAAAGGTGGTGACCAAAAACCCTGTAGATACCCCCTGCAATCCTATTTTTGAGAATGAATAAAATACTTCTACTATAAAATCTGTTAGAGGCCTTGGCAAGACTTATCACACTAGCAATCAAAGCCTCAATGAAGCTAATATCTTTGACAGTAAAGGTCAACTGGGCAAAGAAGCTGTGCCCTTCTGGCAGTCCCCGCTTATCCTATTTTCTCTTCCCTTTTTTGTAATCCTTTCTCCCCCAATGCTTCAATAATTTCTCTGAGAGTCTGGATGTTTTCTGTTGCAATTATCCCTGCTTTCACATGTGCATGCAATCTACTAGAAAGCCCAAGAAAGACAGGTAAACCCAAATGCATATTTAATCATGTTGTTGCCAAGAAGTAGTTAAAAGCTGGTATGATAGTCAATGCCATCATCCCCAATGTGATGCAAAAAGAAACACCTTATGAATTGCCTCTAGGACACTTTAACAAAGCATTGACTCATCTAGTGTGTGTTGTCAAGCTAGAATTTTAACCATGGAAGCAAGTAAGCCACTGCCAAGTAGCAAGTCATAAGCCTCTTTGACTAAAACTTTGTACGGCGTATTTGAATCCTAATGCTCCCAAAGAGAAGGGAGAGGCATACAAGTTGTGTGATCCAAAAGGATCTTGGAACAAATGATCTAAATGATGCCTAGGTCCCTGGTCTCTAAAGATGCAACCCAATTGGCCAGGGTAGTGGCAAGGGAAACAGAACTAAGTCCAAATCTTGAACATCACAAGCCAAGGTGACATCAGAGGGCCATGGAGCTTCTCAGGGTTCCTTGGAATCCTCAACCAATCAAGCATCCATGACACGTCCAATCCATAAGTAAAAGATTTTGGAGCACAATAGTTCATTCCACCAGTGCACGTACAGTGAGAACCTAGTTTGAAAAAAAAAAAAAACGCTTTTCTTCATACAATAATCGAATGGAACCAAGATTAGACACTGAATGAGAACAGTTTTTATGATACACAAGAAGATAAATCCCATAGTGACTCCTTCTCTTCCCTTGTAGTATTGAAGTGTTAAACTATTCTCACTCCCTTGAAAATAATTCTAATTCTTCGCAATAATTACTTTGAAGGGTTATAGTCGCAAAGTTATGATTCAAATGCAGTTCTAAAAATGAAATATCTAAACACTACTTTATCACATTGCCAGATCCCCACAGGACCTCCAGGGGATGGAATCGTGGGCGGTGGAGTTGATCTCACCAACCCTAACCAAACCCAACCTGTTCATAACAAATCGACAACTGGTATTGCTAATTCAGCTGTTACGCGTCACAAACTAAGCTGCCTCTGATCACTGAACGAAGCTGAATCCAACTAAATCGACATAAAAGGACATTAGTAAGCAGGAAAAAAAAAAAAGGATTTACCCAAACAAAAATCACCATCCTTTCCACCGAATCCACCGTGACAAACGAAACAAGAATTCAACAAATCGAACAAAACATTCGCAAGAGAAAATAAAAACATGATCCAAAAAACAACTAACAAAACGAGAAAATCTGAAGAAAGCCCCAAGAATCGAACAAGAAACAGGACTAAATCATTCTCATACCTCGGCGGCGAATGATGAAATTGACGAGCTGATCCATCGCCAATTAAAACACCAGACACGTTGAAGGAATTCGAGAGATTTTCCTCCGGATTTGGAATAGCGGCGAAGAAGACGAGAACGAGGAGAAGGGGGTGAGAATAGCTTTCCCTTTCTCGCTGTTCTCGGCTTATGTTAGCGATTTATCTTGTGACCCGAGAGAAGAGATAGAAGAGAGGGGAAACGGGAGATGGGAACCGGGAAGATTCTCAGCACCTGAGGCAGCTTAGCACGTGCGAA
This sequence comes from Calamus simplicifolius, assembly GCA_900491605.1. Taxonomy (NCBI): domain Eukaryota; kingdom Viridiplantae; phylum Streptophyta; class Magnoliopsida; order Arecales; family Arecaceae; genus Calamus; species Calamus simplicifolius. Next base: position 584,040 of record UESW01003859.1, read on the forward strand.
GCCATCCCCCGCTGTCACGTGCGACCCAGGTGGTGGCCGGGTTCGCAGATTCTTCGCGAAGGGTCGGCCGCGGTCGTCGCCGCGAGGTGGCTTGACCCCCCTCGTAATTATCAGCTCCAGCCGCAAGGCTGCGGCACGTGCGTTCGATGCGGTACTTGCGAGTGCATAGAGAGAGACCTTGGGAGACAATGGGAGACCTTAGAAAAAGAGGCCAGACCGCTGCCTAGAGCCCTGTTTTTTTAACCGGTGTTCATCGCGACAGATAAAAAACGCAAACCATTTTTACTTTTTCTTTTTACGTAAAATCTTATTTTACATAAAAAAAAATTATGCTTTAAATAATGCTGATAAAAAGTATCATTTGAAATAATGCTTTTAAAATATCATTTCAAATAACATTTTTTTACCAACATAAAAAGCATCACTTCAAATTCTGTGTGATGCTTTTTTTTTTTTCTTTATTATCATTTTATGAAATCTTTTCATTTTGCATCAATCAGATAAAATCGATGTTAAAAACACTGATTTAAAAAAAAGGACTCTCGCTGCCTAAACCTGTTTGAGTTTTATTATCATTATGCATGCGCAACTGAGAGCATGAGTTGAGTTTTATGCTGATTATATCTCGAGTTGGATGTGGATTCGGACCATCTAAGATTTACTGAACTGGGTTTGCTTCAAGCTTGAGATCCAATTAAGGTTTCCTAAATTTTGGAGTGGATATAGGCTCAAATAAAGATACAAAAATGCATCATGCATGATGATTGATTCACATGTGCATATAGCAAAAAAAAAGATATTCTTGCCATACATATGCGTACTAATCATCTCAAACTATGTATAGTGCACAAAGATGTTTTCTATATTAATTTTAGATCAAATATGATAGATGATTGGCTCGATCCGAATTGAATTAAAATTTGAGCCCAATTTAAACCCAGCTATGAGGCACTTGATTAGATTGGCTGGATCTTTATTTAATTTTATTTTATGCAAAATTAAATGCATATATTTACTATCTAAGCAAACAATCATTTTATATATACTTTGATTTAGTTTAAGCAAATAACCTCTATGTTGCATTGAATGAGTAAACAATTCCGTAAAACTAATTTGACCAAAATCCGATTAGAATTGGATTGATCCAGTGTTTTGGTTCAAATGGGCTAATTCAAATTGGCCCAATGGGTTTTAGGCCGAACTTAGACTTGAGCTTAGGTCGATCTTAGAATTGAGTTCGGCGGAACAATTTTGGGCCTTAGACCAACCCAAAACCAAAAAGAAAATTCAAACTAGGCTAGGTAAGGGTTTGGCCCAACTTGATCTAGCTTACTTCTAGTCCTAATTATGTCCGAAGAAGAACTAGAATATTTAAACATGATTAAAAAAAAACCCTAAGGTTATCTTTTGAGGGATTTTTGAGTGGAATCTTACATTGTTACAAATAGTATTGGAGTGATTCGATTCAAGCTTATATAAACTATTTTATAACAAGCTATAAGCCACCATTAATATTTGTTATTGGTTGTTATCATGTTTGGAATCTTAGCCTTTGTTTGGATAGAGAGAAAATTAGGAAGGAAAGAAAAATAGGGAGAAAAATAGAAGAGAAAATGAAATTTACCTTGTTTGAATAGAGAGAAAAGTAGAAAAAAGAAAACTAAAGGAAAAAATATATGAAAAAAAGTTTTGGTGGGCTCCACATAAAAGTTTTGGTGGGCCCCATATAAAAGTTTTCTCTTAATCAGAGAGATTTCGGAGAGAAAACTCAAAAGTGCTCTTTCTTTTTTTTATTTCAATATTGACCTTTCTAAAAAAATAACTAATGTATTTTTTAATTATTTATAATAAAGACATTATTGTCATTATAAATTATTAACTTTTCTTTCCTCTCTATTTTCCTTCCACTCATCCAAAAAGAAGAAGAGAAAATATTTCTCTCTAATTTTCTTTTCTCCTTTTTTCTCTCCTTAATTTTCTTTCCTTCCACTTTTCTTTCCATTCAAATAGAGCATTAGTCTAATAAAGATTAAGGAACTTAAATGAGAGAATTGTTTGAGAACCCATCTAAGTATATATTCAGTCTTATATAATTATAAACTAAAAAATCTTGAATACTTTTATAAGGCTAAGAAATTTGATTAATATATTGTAACTATTTTTTTTTTTGTTGGTAACTTAGATTTTATAAAAGTAATGATAACATTGCATATAAGATAACAACTCTATGATATAAATGGTACAATGCACACATGACTATATTGCAAAATTGGATGATCAAGCCATCGAAATATCTTGAATTTTTATATAGAATCAAAAAAATCTAGATAATACTCTAGAGCTAATCTTTTTAAGAAAGTTCTTGGGACATAAGGAATTATATCATACATAAAATAAGGACTCATGCAATACATCGACCTTGCTACAATATAAATGTCATGTAATAAGTAATGACCATGACTACAAAATTAGACAATTAACTTGAGTCATGTCATGGCCAAATGGCATAAGCAAGACCATATAAGAGCCAAGAAATTTAATATGATATTCTTAATCCAACCAATTAAACCAATCATGTTTCACCATTTATACCATCCATGCTATATATGGAAAAAATAATTTTGATTTTAAAAGTATTCCATTTGGATTCCTCCTATTATTATTTTAAAAAATACCCATCTTATCTCTCACTCATATTTAAATGACCTAATTACTTTTCAAATAAACTAATCAAAATCGTAGTATTTGGAAAAAGAAAAGAGACAAACAATTAGATTATAATTAATCATTTTTAGGATGATGATGCAAGAGAAGATATGAGAAAATCCACTATCCATTTATAATTTATATCAAAATATATATCAAAATTTCATATTGGTTAAATATACATAACTTGTTCTATTGCTTTTACTGATTAAATACCAAAGTGATTATTACAAAGTTATTTGAATACCAAATCCACTATCCTAGTATTTGTTATATAGAGAAATTAGTTAGGATACAAATAAAAAAAGTTTTAAGATTTGGGATTTGGATATATGTATATATATAAGCTTGACTTGGTTAAACTTGCATTTATCTTCTGCTTATATCTAATCAATTATATATTGCACTATATGGGTCCTAGATCAATGATCTGAACCATTATATATTAAAAGTTATATGATTTGGAGACTTCTAGCTTATATATTAAGCAGTCTAAAAATTAGATAGTTTAGATAAAGCTAAATAATGCCATGTATTTTTACCACTTATTTTATAAGCTAAGAGTCTTTAAATTATATAATTTTTAGTGTTCAAGTATTTTAATGATAATAAATTATATTCAATCATTCGGATTATTTATATGAAACCTTCATGGTCTAATATAAATCTGATCAAATTTAAGTGAAAAGCCTTTTGAGTGTAGCTGAATAAAGCGATATATTATAGGCTCAAAGGACCCTAAACACTATATATGAGGGTGTTTTCATTGAACAATGTTTCCAGCAAAAGGAATTGTCGCTTCTAATACAAATCCTCTAATGAAAGTATATGAATGGACCAAAAAATAAAAGATACATAGAGAGTAAAGTTATTCGTGCATATAAATTGGTCTATCATGAGTCATATGTATCTACATGAATTAAAGTATGCAAGCATATATACAATTGGCGGTTTATAAGTCTATATTATTTTAGAATTAGGCTTATTATTTATTTGGATCTAACTTTTGTTAATAATTTAGAGTTAACCCATAATTCCTCTTGTGTTAAATTTCAAAGTTCACTCTCTTTTCTTTCTCAATAATAACTATTGAACCATATTTCCGTATATTTAACAATTGTTCAATCCTTTTTTCATTCCTCTTTAAATTTTATGAAAGCTTTACTTTCAACTCACTGGAATGAGAATAATGGAGATGGCAGGGAGAATGAAAATAATAATAAAAAGAAAAAGAAAAGAGGACTAGTGGAGGATTGGGTTTTCCAAACGGGGGGGGGGGGGGGGGGGGGGGGGGGGGGGGGGGGGTGGGGTGTTGGTTAGTCAAGCCAACCTATTATGAGCTAAGCCTTTGTTAAACCCAAACTTATTTATCACCGGTAAGATTTGTGAATGGTTAATTGGTGAAGTCAAAGTTGTACGGGGTGGATGGATGGAGGGGACCGGTTTAAATCGATCAACATAGATGAGAGCTTGTACGTTCATCAGCCTGTAGGTTGCCTTTAAGATTTGTGCTCCGCTCCTGTCTTTCATGATCTTTGGTTATCGTCCTCATCTCTGGCTATGATTTTTCCTGTGGATCCTTCTCTTATTGTCCCCTAGCCTCCCATGGCGTCCGATGGGAAAGCAGGTGGGGGGGGGGGGGGGGTGTTGACCCATTAATATATTGGTTAGTCAAGCCAACCTATTTATGAGCTAAGCCTATGTTAAACCCAAACTTATTTATCACCGGGTAAGATTTGTGAATGGTTAATTGGTGAAGTCAAAGTTGTACGGGGTGGATGGATGGAGGGGATCGGTTAAATCGATCAACATAAGATGAGAGCTTGTATGTTCATCAGCCTGTAGGTTGCCCTTAAGATTTGTGCTCCGCCCCTGTCTTTCATGATCTTTGGTTATCGTCCTCATCTCCGGCTACGGTTTTTCCTGTGGATCCTTCTCTTGTTGTCCCCTAGCCTCCTATGGCGTCCGATGGGAAAGCAGGTGTTTGAGTTGCTGGGCAGAAGCTAGGTGTTGCTGGGTTCCACTGGGTATCGTCGTCTCCATCGCCGGCTAGGTGGCGAGGTTGGAGACCTCGTTTCCGGAGGTGGTTAGAGTTCCAGTGGACGAGTTGGAGGCAGAGATGGTGGGATGGCAGGCGAGTGCTATCCTTGCTCGGTCGTTCCAGAAATGAGTTCCGGCTGCTACGTTTGTTAAGGAGTTCCGACGTGCCGGAATTCAGGGGGAAATTGTACCTTTCAGCTTGGCATTTCGATGCCACATCTTCCGTTTTGATGACCCAAATGCTGCTGATTTGGTGATGAATTGACCAAGGGTCATCAACGGGCAAATTATTGGAACGGAACGGTGGAGGCCGGAGTTCGTACCGACCGCGGATGCCATCCCCTTTGCTTTGGTCTGGATGCGTTTGCCGAACCTTCCATTGAATTTTGGAAGGAGGACTTGCTCGGGGCAATCACGGAGTCAGCAGGCCAATTCCACTGTGTCGATGCTTCTACTCTGGCCAAGAGCAGAGGAGGTTTTGCCAGAATTTGTCTGCGGGTGGATCTTCGGCGTCCTCTTGACCGGGGACCCGTGTGCAAGGCATTAACCTCCCCTTTTGGTAGCAATTTGCCTATGAATATCTGGAAGGGCTCTGTTCTAGCTGTGGTTCGCTTCACCTGGAGGGTCCTTGCTCCGTATCGGCTGGGTCGTGCGAGGAGGCTGAGACATCGACTCCTGTTTTTGGCCCATGGTTGGCTGCTGTTCGTCAACGACGGGATGTCTCTGGGGCCAAGCGGGAGGTGAGGAAGAAGCCTCAGCCGAAGGCTGCTCCTATAGCTTCTGGCAGTGGTTCTGCTTCCCAGCTGAGATAGGAGAATCGTCATTCGGAGGCTGACGAGTCTGAGGGGTGGAGCTCACCGGTGAAGGTGGCTCGCCGGAGGGTGCCTCCATCGTCGAAGATGGTGATTGTGCCTGATTTAGCCCTGGATGGTTCTGGTGTCGAAGTGCAGAAGGGGAATCCTGTGATCCCAGTCTCCTCTTCAGAGTTGGTGGCCATGCCGGTTCAGGCTGCCCGTGCCAGTTTTGCTGGTTCTGAGAAGGGTAAGTTGCAGGCTAAGATGAAGAGCACTGCTGAAATTGGGTCCCCTCAGTCTCAGTTAATTGTAAACCCTTTTGCCTCTTATGGATCGGGTTTGGTTAGTGGCAGTCATCAGGACAGTAGGGACGTTTTTCCTGGTCCCCTGAAAAGGGCCAGACCTGTTGATTGCCCGGCTCCGAGATCTATCTCTAAAATTGTAAAAAAGGGTAAAGGTAAAGCTCCCTTGTCTAAAAGTATCGGGGCGACTTACTTTTCTCCAGACAAGCTGCCTCTGCCATCTTGCTTTCAGGAAGGTGTTCAGGAGGTGAGTAAGCCCAGCTCTGATAGGGATGTCGGTTTGACCGTGGAGGATTCAGTTGAAGATACTATGGGCCTTCACTCGGGTTCACTATCATCGGCTCAGTCTCTTCGGCCTGCTGTTCTAGGCGTTGTCTCGGATGGACTGAAGGCCGGTTCTTCAATGATAACTGAGGGGGGCTCCCTAGCTAGTGGGTGCCTTTCTGATACGGCTATGGTGGAGGACCAGGGAGGGGTCCCAGTTTCCCCAGTGTTTAAATGAAGTTCTTAGTATGGAATGTTCGAGGAGCTCGAAAGCCTTCCTTTCGATCCTCGTTTAGTAGATTGATGCAACTATATAATTTTGACATATGTGTTTTGTTGGAAACCAGGTTATCCGGTGATACTCTAGCCCGGTTTCGGAGACAGATTTCCCGGTCTTGGTCCTCGTATGCGGTGGAGGCTGAAGTATGTCTGAGGGTATTTTGGCCATTTGGCGTGACTCTGCTGTTTCGATTGAGGCTTTTCATCAATGTAACCAGCAGATTGGTCTTCTTGTCTCGGAGGGGTCCTCTGACCCCTGGCTTCTGTCGGCTGTTTATGCCAGTACGGATTATCGGGAGAGGCAATCCTTTGGGCTGAGCTGCTTTCCCTCCTTGGTCAAGGTCTCCCCACCATTATTGTGGAAGATTTTAACTGTATCACTGAGGCTAATGAAAAACGTGGGGGCAGACGGGTTACAGCCTCAGCTGATATTAATGAATTTAAAACTTTTATAGAGTCCTCAGGGCTGTTGGATCTGGGGTATTCTGGGACCCAATTCACTTGGTGTAATAATCGGCAGGGCTCAGCTCGTGTTTGGGAGAGACTTGACAGAGCTTTGGCTACGGACCCAGTGGCTTCATAAGCATCCTGCGGTTTCTATTTCTCATCTGCCCAGGATTGCTTTCGATCACTGCCCCATTTTGATTTCTACGGAGGCTGATCAGTATCAGCGTAGACAGTTTAGATTCGAGCATTTTTGGACGGTCCATTCTGCGGCTCACTATTATTGCCCAAATTTGGCATCTTCCTATCAGGGGCAATGCTATTTATCGGCTTTCTCGATGCCTGATGTTGGCCAGACGCCGACTTTCCAGATGGAATAGGATGGAAGTGGGGAATTTGGATAGACAGATTGATCTGGTTGAAGCCGATATTACTGCTTTGCAGGGAAGAAGGACCAGGAGGGGTTACTGTTGGATTCAGACCTCTTCTCTCTGCGGGACATGCTTGCTCGTCATCACTTCTTCTTCGTCAGTAGGAGATGTATTGGAGACAGAGGTCTAGGCTTCAATGGATTTGCGAGGGGGATCGTAATACTAGATTCTTCCATCAGGCTACCTTGAAGTGGCGGGCCGCTAATAGGATTCGAAGGTTAGTTGATGCGGAGGGGCACGGTCAGGAGGACCATCACTCTATTCGGGATATGCTTCTCCATTTCTTTCAGTCCAGATGGACTGACCCCACTGGTGATGGGGATCCGGTCGTCAGGGTTCTGATTCCAGGAGGGTTTCTTCCTGGATAATGATAAGCTTTGTAGACCGATCACTGCGGAGGAGATTCGGGTGGCTCTGTGGGAGCTTGGACCGGACAAGGCCCCTGGGCCAGATGGATTTCCGCCTCTGTTTTATCGCCACTATTGGGATATTGTTGGGCAGAGGTGATTCATGCAATTCAGATTGTCTTCCAATCGAAGCATATTCCCCTGGAATGGAACCGGACTCTTGTCACTCTGGTGCCCAAGCGTTCCGACGCTTCTCTTCCGCAGCATTTCAGACCAATCAGTCTTTGCACTACTTTGTATAAAGTATGTGCTCGCCTCTTAGTTGGCCGTCTTCGGCTTGTGATTCCTCGTCTTATTTCTATAGAGCAGGGGGCTTTTATTCGAGGGCGTTCTATTTCGGATAACGTCCTCATTGCTCAGGAGTTCATGCATGATCTTCAAAGAGCCCCAGTGAGAAGGTGTCTCATGGCGGTGAAGCTTGATATGGAGAGAGCTTATGATAGATTGAGTTGGGCCTTTTTGCATCGCTCTCTTCAGGAGTTTGGTTTGATGATCTATTTATTGAGTGGATTATGGTTTGTATCCAGAGGCCTTCCTTTTCTCTGCTCATCAATGGGAGGCCTACTGAGTTTTTCCACTCGTCTGTGGGCCTGAGACAGGGTTGCCCTTTATCCCCTTTGCTATTTATTCTTGCTGTGGACGATCTTTCTCGTGCTTTTCATCTGGCTCAGCAGGAGCGACGGATTGTCCCGTTCATGGCCGGGAGAGAGGGCCCTCCGATCTCTCATCTTCTTTTCGCTGATGATTGTATTCTTTGGGTTAGGCTTCCATTGATAATGCGGCTTCTTTTCACTCTATTCTGCAGCGTTATTGTCAGGCTTCGGGTCAGAGGGTTAATTTTCTTAAGTCATCTATCTGTTTCAGTCCAAAGACCCCCAGATCTACTCGGGAAGCCATTATAGAGTTGTCTGGTATCACTTCTCTGACGGACCGGTTTATGTATTTGGGGATCCCCATTACTGGTAGACGGGCCCGTTGTTCTGACTATTTGGAGATTGAGAGATGGGTCCGCCGCGTATTTAGGGGTGGCAGGTCACCAGTTTATCTATGATGGCCAGGGTCACCATCATTCGTTCTGTCCTTTCTTCTCTTCCTTTGTATCTCCTATCGAATGCTGCCATGCCGATCACTTGTCTGAGGAGGATTGAGAGATGCTTCAGAGATTTTCTATGGGCTTCTATGCAGGAGGGCCATGGTACTCACCTCTTATCCTGGGACACAGTTTGTATGCCTATCTATGAAGGTGGATCTGGGGATTCAGTCTTTGATTGTTAGAAGGGAAGCTCTTCTTGCTAGACATGCCTCGCGTTTCCTCCTGGAGCCTCAGAGCCTATGGAGTTCTGTGATGCGTGCGAAATATGGTGATTGGGTTACTGGCTCGCTCATTGTGCCGTCCCAGGGATCTTCCTCCTTTTGGAAGGAGATTTGTAGACATAGTCAGGCTATTTTGGACAATATCTCTTGGATGATTGGTGATGGTTCTTCGATTGATGTCATCCAGGATACCTGGATCTCTGAGCTCCCTCTTTCGCGGTGGCCCTCCTTTATTAATATGGATGTTCCCTCCACTCTTAGGGTTAAGGATATGATTTCCTTAAACCCCCCCTCATGGCACACTCCATCGGTGACCCGCTTTTTCGGGGTGGAGCTTTCTCGTCGGATTCTCTCGTTGCCTCTTTTGCCTGGCTGCTCTGCTGATTCCAGACTTTGGCAGAGATCTTGTCTTTCCAGGGCCCCCACTAGGGATCTTATGGACATGTTCAGGCCGCAGGCTCAGCGTACGGAGGATGCAGCCTGGATTTGGAAGCTTCTTGTTCTCCCAGGATTCAGCTATTCATGTGGAAGCTTCTTTGGGACTGCCTTCCTACTTGCCTCCTTCTATCTCGGAGGGGTCTGTCTATCCAGCCAATTTGTCCTTGTGTAGACAGGCAGAAGAATCCTTTAACCATGCTATATTCCTCTGTTCCAGAGCGAGAAGGATATGGGTTCTCATGGGTTATTCTAGGGACTTGGATGCTATGGCCTCCTTGCGTTCATCTTTCTTTCAGGACATCGGTGTGGTCCTCTGAATAAGCGTGGTCTTTGGTCTGCCACTGCTTATCATATATGGCTGTCGAGGAATCAGATCATCTTCTCCAACGACAGGTTTTCTTATCACAAGATTGTGAGGTAGATTAGAGTGCTGGCGGCGGAATGTGCCCGTGGTTTTAATGCTGTTAATTTTGACTCCTCTGGCCTCTGGGGTTCCCTTGCTGTTTCGGCAGCGAGCTGGCATACGGTTTTCTTTTCTTGGGAGCCCCCCTCCAGGGTTTGTCAAAATTAACTTTGATGAGAGTGTCCGAAGTAGAGCTGCTGGTTCTGCATTCATTATTCGGGGCCGCTGGGTGATTTATTGGCGGCGGAAGGTTTTGGTACTTTGGACTTATCAGTTCCTATGTCGGAGCTATTTGCTGCTTGGGCAGGTCTTTCGTATGCTGCCAGGATTTTCCATGCTCATAGGATTATGATTGAGGGTGATTCTATGACTGCCATTTCTTGGTTGTTGAGGGAAAGTTGCTTTGATGGTCCCTCAAATCCGACTCTGAGGGATTGTTGGTCTATTTTGCGGGAGGTAGATTCCGTCCAGATCCGCCATATTTATCGTGAGGCCAATTTGGCGGCGGATCTATGTTGCTCAGCATGTGGGTTCATGGATCTGGAGGCCAGGCGACCCCTGTCCTATCATTCTGCAGCAGATTTTGTTCTCTGATGTATGGGCTGATTCATACGAGAATTGTGTGATCGCCCGTTTGTACAAAAAAAAAAAAAAAAAAATGGTGAAGTCATAAAGTGCAGCCCTAAAATTGTTGGACATTCTAGAAGATATCTTCAAAGTGATGGTCTATAGGGGTGCTCTTAGGGTCCTAAATTCATTATTTGAATATTTAGGGCCAGGTTTAATCATTTTGAGCCCAGCCATATAAATCTCGAATCCAACTTTTGTAAAGTGCTCAATAACATAAAAAGGCTTGTGAAAGTTCTTTAAAGCTAACGTTCGAAAGGATCTGAAAAGTCTATATACTTTACTAAAACCACTAGTGTTCAATATGATCCAAAAGGTGAATGCATGCTTAACATCCACAGCTTGCGCTCTAGGGACCAGCCTGCTTGAATCTATGCACAACGGGAGAGAATTAAATCTTTAAGAAAGTATCACCATTGGCAAGCCTTAAGCCATGTTTTAAAAGTTTAGGACATGAAAATAAAAAAAACATAGCTAATAAATTTGGTGTTTCCAGGCATCACGTCATCACCAGTACCAGCAATCTGTATCTTGTGAATAATTTACTAAATTAGCGTGCATATAATAAACTCTTTGAGCCTTTTAGCACTGTCTAATGAACCAAAGAAGAGAGAGAGAGAGAGAGAGATGATATCACTCCTTGGCTGACAGATATCTTGAATTTATTTTTTAATTTCATAAATGCTCATTAGCATGTAGCTTGATAGGGTGGGAAGGGGGAGAGAGAAAAAGGGGTGAGAGGTGATAACACCCTTTTGCTGACAATTGCCTCGAGTTTACCTTTTAATTTCATAAAAAACTCATCTCCATGTAGTTCCAGATGATGTTATGAATATTTTGATGATAAATATCTTAAATTTATCTTTCAGTTTCATTGATGTTCATTTGCATGTTTTATAGGGTGTGTAAAGCAGGCTAAAGGAAAAGCATTGCACCTATTCAAAAATACACACTCATTTGCATGTACTTTTAACAACACAGGTATCATCAATGAAAGCATTACAATACACCTATTCGAAATTTCTCATGTTCAAATTTTACAAGATATAAAAGAAGCAAAAGTAGCTCAAATGAAGCCTCAAAGTCCTATTACTACTAATACAGTAAAAACTCAGGTTAAAATCAAAGATAGGCACATGTCTCAAATAAAAAAAAAGATTGGTTTCATTTCAAAATTCCTGTATATGATAACAAACCTCCCTCCTGTAGAACCATATGGTGGTTCATAATCTTTCCAGTTGCTTTGTGCTTTGGGATATTTTCATGCCTAATTCAAGATATCATAACTGAATCATTCAAGCAATTCCGTTAAAGGAATGAATTGGTCGCTTCATTTATTCTTTTACTTCCACCGTCTCTATCCAATTTCTTGTAACTTCTATACAACTCTAGATGATCGACAAAGATATAGCAGCAGATCGAAGCTTGATGCCATCATCTTCCCATTTTGTTTGTGGAGCAGCAGCACCTGCTATATACGCCTGCCAATAAAGAAGATCAATTATTTTAGCAATAAAGAAAAACAAGTGACTAACCTGGATCAAAGAATCCATACAATGTTCCTATCAGCTAGGGGATTTTGCAGTTTAGAGGCTCTCTTATTTAGCAAAACATCCCAATTTAAAAATCTTTGGACACCTTTTTCCCTGGCTCCATGGCATGCACATTTTGCATATGTTTAGGCAAAGTTGAATGTGGACATACACTAAATACCAAATGCACATATTTGCTGAGCATACAATGCTCATTCACCTTTTGGGATATATTTACAGGATCATGAGCAAAAGTCTGTGGAAGTTCCAAAACTAGGCCATTCTTGCCAAAGAAAAAGTTGCTTGAAATGATGAAAGAAAATAAGGTGGTCTATTTCCACAAAATTTCTTATTACCATATATGATGGTAAGAAAAGGAATATATGTGATAGCCTAGTATTGCATATTGCATATTGTAGAAAGTCTTGTTAAAAAAATAGTTATTATATTTAAAATCTGTTGAATAAACATGAGCCTTACGTTAATTTGTGATATAATATGATGCACAGTTTATATTGAAAAAAATGAATTTATCTTTATCGTCCTTTGAAATTAACTATCATGCCCTTGCTTTCTTGTTAATTTCTCCCCATTTTGTAAATACTACAACACATTATCTCTAATGCCATCGCATGCTCTTTGATATCTCTACCTTCATCATGTATGTCATAGTGTTGTTCCACCTCAACTACCTTTTACCACCATGTTTTGCAATTTTTCATCATCGATGCCTCTCATAGCCATACCCATTAAAGCATGTTGATGCTACCTCTGCGATGCCACCTCAACCTCCATTGCAATTGACACCATTTCACATACTTATCAATCTTAATCAATACTAGCTAGAATTGGTCATGCTAAATGCTCTGCACAATGGCAACACTTTTTGATGGTATAACAATGTGTGCAACTTTTTATATATGAAAATATACATAATACATTTTCTTGTGTGATATGGATATTTTGCATAACTTTAAATGATAGATAAACCTTTGCTGAAAGCTATAATTAATGTTTAACATGGTTAGTCTCTCCTATGTTGTCATAATGATTTAGATAATTCACACAAAACCTTGTCATCAGTACCACCATTAACCACCATAGTGCGACCTTCACTAGCACCATGATTCGTACTATGTACTTCACCATCCTACTGTTATATTTGAGTTATCAACTACTTTATCCATATTAGCTAGCGTTTAACATAGCACATCTTCCCAATCATGCTAAGACTTTAATGACATGAAATGACATATGAATATTTAAGGGTAAAATGGGAGAACTTCATAGTGTTTCATATTAATAGCAAACCTTTGATATGGCTGGACATGGGACACGTGTTTTAGAAAGAGGAAAAAAAAGGGTTCAAGGGCAAAACAAGGATTTAGTTGAGGTTTCTTTGGGAGTAGTTTACAGGATATCTTAGACAGCTTTACAAATGAGTAACTCCCCTTCTGACAGCCTTTTGTTTTTTTCTTCTTTGATATGGCCAGCCATGGGACATGTTTTGGAAAGAGGAGAAAAAGAGTTTAAGGGCAAAATGGTGATTTAGTTGAGGTTTCTTTGGAAGTAGTTTACAGGATTTCTTGGAGCGCTTTACAAATAAGCGACTTATCTTTCGATGACTTCTTTTTTTCTTTTTTTCCCCTCCCGTATCCTTAGATCTCCTTCTCCATCAAATCAAACCTTTAGTTATTAATTGCATTAAAAAGAGGGGAACACTCAAATGGGTTTCAAAATGCGATGAACCATAGGGTTTGCACCTATTTCTTAGGAATTCTATTACATGATAACTCCCACCTCATCTTGTTGCCAATATTGTGGTTATGCTACTAAAAATCTTGTCTATGATGTCACACAACATACACAATATTATAGTATATTTATGCGTTGCAGCTATTTGCTTTAAGGCATTTAATATACTCAACTCAACTCAACTCATCCAAGCCTTTTTCCAACTACATGGGGTCAGCTACATGAATATGCTTCCTCCACTTTGCTTTACTCAGGACAAGTCGACACTCAAATTACAAATAATTATCTCTCTTAATTATTTTTGTTCATGTTAGTTTAGGTCTACCTCTACCTATACCTCTATCATTACCATGGACTATTAAAAGATCACTCTTTCTAATTGGAGCATCTAAAGATTTTCGTTGTATATGTCCAAACCACCGTAATCAGTTATTTTATCTTCAATTGGGACTACTACTATCATTTCTTGTATATGTTTATTTCTAATTCTATCTTTTTAAAGTTTTACCATATATCCATCTTAACATTGGCATTTTTGTTACACTTAATTTATTTACACTTAAGTTATTCATATGTTATTATAGTATTGCCCAACACTCTATTCCATATAGCATAGCTGGCCTAATAGCGGTTTTATAAAATTTTTCTTTCAATTTTAATGGGATGCATCAATCATACAATACTCTCAAAGCACTCGTCTACTTACTTCATCCTACTTTAACTCTATGATTCACATCTTCACCTATTTCATCTTCTTGCTGATAATTAATCCCAAATACCTAAATTTTTCACTCCTTGGTATCTCTTAGCTTACAATCTTCACAGTCTTTTCATTTGTATTTCTACTCCCACTAAAATTATATTTCATGTATTCAGTTTTAGTTCTACTAATCTTGAAACCTTTAGATTCTAAAACCTCTTTCCAAACTTAGCTTAGCATTTACTCCAGATTTAATTTCATCAATCAACACTATATCATCTGTAAATAATATGCACCATTATCTTGAATATGTTTGATTAATTCATCCATAACTAGTGCAAAAAATGCGGACTTGAGATAGATCCTTGATGTAAACCTACGGTAATTAGAAACTCACTAGTTTCTCCTATTGTTGTTTTAACAATAGTTTTATATCATACATATCTTTTATCAATTCTATATACCTTTTGGTAACTCCTTTTTTCTCTAAAATTTACCATATTATTTTTCTAGGTACTTTATCATATTCTTTCTTTAAATCAATAAAGACCATATGAAATCTTTTTTTTTTCCTATACCTCTCCATCAATTTCTTAATAGATAAATAGCTTCTATGGTTGATCTTCTAAGTATAAATCTAAATTTAAGGCATTTAATATATTACCCAAAAATGCTGCCAATATCATGTTATTTGAACCCTATACTTACTGCCACAACTAGTATTGTATCCACACATATCTCATCTATCTAGCATTACCAACCCAATCTCACAAAGGCACAACTGTTGCAGCACGACCATTGATGCCACCACTATAATGACACCTAGCAAACATGTTAATATGAGACCCGACCCTTTTGAGCTGAACCTACACTAGAGCCAGGACAAAATACAAAAAAGCGAGGGGAGGGGATTGAAATATGAACGGAAGAAGAGAACGAAGAAATAGAAGATCCCCTTGTTTCAAAATGTGAAGGTTTATCTAAGCATCATCCTCATCTACAGCCTCATCCAAAATCTCCTCCTCTAGCATCCAATGAGGGAGTCTTGGATTGAAGGAGATAGGATGAGAGAAAGGGAGAAGAGCAATAGAGGATTTCTTCATCTTCTTCCTTGGTCTAGCATCACATCCAACAGCTAAATCGGCGATCAGATCATTGCCGGTAAGTCTCCTAAATTCTTAATCCTTCCATTCAAATATTCTAGTAACCTATAATTACAACAAGAAGAGATTATGCCGCCAGAAATGTAAAAGACTGTTGTCTGCCCTATTTTTAGGGACAAACAGGTATGAGAAAGCCAAATTTTGGTACCTTCTTTCTCGACTCCGGCGACACTATCATCACTAGTAAGACCTCTCTTGTTCCTCTTCTTCTTGTTTTAAGCCACCTAAGGTCATAAAATTTTAATGGCGAGCTCCAGGGTCGCCGAAATCTAGATGTCACAGAGCTTTATTCAGCTCTGTTTTGAAGTCACCGACCGAATTAGGGTTGTTTGAGCCATGACCACAAACCAGATCTTCAACAAAATGAAGGTTTAGCAATGGCTAGCAATGAGAGAGCACAGTGAAGGGTTGTCCTCTGTATCTCGAGGATCTAGCAAAAGGGAGTATAGCAGAACGAAGAGTTTTTTATTCCTCTAAGTGTTTTATTCAAGAAATTATTTTCCCCCCTCATAAAGACCTGGTTTTAGTGCATTTTCAGCAGTTTTTCAAGGTTTTATTCAAGAAATGGGTGAATCTTGATGGTCTTTCTGATTTCATGAAGTGTTGGGGCTGGTGTTATCTTAGATTTGACAAGGTTAATTGGAACATTTCTAGTGATTATTTTTTCAATTGTTCTTTTTGGTCTTGGTTACTAGTCTATTTGGGTTTCCTTGAACTACTGCAATCTATTTGGTTTTGAGTTGGAAACAGATGGATTTGGTTTTGGGTTGTTGTAAAACTTGGTTTTGCCCTTATTTCTAGTGGTTGCTCTTGTTTTACCATGAAGAATATATGGTCTTCTATTTTAAAATTGATTAAGACTTTACTCTTTTTGTTCGAATCAATTGATGATGGTGTTGTACACTATTGTCAAATCTTCGTCAAACCTTTTGCTCAGCCGAGACCTACCTTCGATCGACTAGGGATCCATCATCTCTTTCTTCTTCTATGTTTTTCTCATTAATAATTTCTTGTATTTTATTATTCCTTGATTTCCTCTCACTCCTTGGTCCACTAGAACCCTCTTAAGCTAGACCAAGTCTCGAGGGTGTTGTAGAAGGTTGTAGGCCCTAGTCTTAGGTTTGGGGATTCCCTATTTTAAACCCAAATATGGAAATTTAATTATCTAATTTTAGGATTTTATTTGGTTTGATTAATGTAGGTGGACCATAGATCCAATCCTGATCAAGTCTAGCTAGTAATTAGCAAGTTAAGGTAAGCAAATTGGATCATGGTTAGAATACTTTCTAAATTAATAAAATTTAAATTTCATGTTTTATAAGTATTCTAGTTAATTACTTGAAAATCGTATTTTAGTTTATTAATATTTTACATTAAAAAATTTATATGTTTCGAATAGAAAAAACATATAACTGCTAGTTTTATAAGAATTTTTTAAAATGTTATTATGCTTAGCAGTAAATTTAAGTATATCCAATATGTGATAGGATTTTATAGTATGAAAAACTGAATTATGGATTTTGTGAAATTTTTATAAATATTATTATCGAAATTTGGATCAAGCATGAAGTTATGATATGTTGTTCATGTGCTTGTTAGATTTCTGATGAGATATTAATTCATGCTGTAATTTATTTCCATTTACACATGAAATTTGAATTTTAAGTTGAGTACTTGTATGACATCTTGGCAAATTACAAGTTATATGATATGAAACAAACAAAGGTATTAGGACCAGATGTGATCCCTATTGAGGTTTGGAAAGGCTTAGGAGAAATTGGAGTGATGTGGTTAACCAATTTATTTAACAGGATTGTAACAACTAAAAAATGTCGGATGATTGGAGAAAAAACATATTAATACCCATATACAAAAATAAAAGAGATTCAAAACGGTGCAAATTATAGAGGGATTAAGCTAATGAGTCATACAATGAAATTATGGAAGAGAGTAAAAGAAAATCGAATAAGAGCTGAAATTTTAGCATCAAATAATCAATTTGGATTTATGCCTAGAAGATCGATCATGAAGGCTATTTATTTATTAAGAAGATTGATGGAGAGGTATAGGGAAAAAGAAAAAAAGATCATCATGTGGTCTTTATTGATTTAGAGAAAGCATATGATAGAGTACCTAAAAAATAATATGGTGGGCTTTAGAGAAAAAAGAAGTAACCAAAAGGTACATAGAATTGATAAAAGATATGTATGATAAAGCAATAACTATTGTTAAAACAATAATAGGAGAAACTAGTGAGTTTCTAATTACTGTAGGTTTACATCAAGGATCTATCTCAAGTTCGCATCTTTTTGCACTAGTTATAGATGAATTAATCAAATATATTCAAAATGATATCTCATGGTATATATTATTTACAGATGATATAGTGTTGATTGATGAAACTAAATTTGAAGTAAATGCTAAGCTAGATATTTAGAGAGAGGCTTTAGAATCTAAAGGTTTTAAGATTAGTAGAACTAAAACTGAATATATGAAATGTAATTTTAGTGGGAGTAGAAATACAAATGAAGAAACAGTGAAGATTGCAAGCCAAGAGATATTAAGGAGTGAAAAATTTAGATATTTGAAATCAATTATCCAACAAGAAGGTGAAATAGGGAAGCTTCTATTTGCATCGTAAAAGTTGCTCAGTACACCCCTCAAATTTTTTTAAAAATTAGTTCCTAAACTACCCTTAAAACCCTCGCCCTCCCTTCCCCGTACGCTCTGGCAACCCCCCCCCCCAACTTCCCCCCCTTTTCCGTTCGCTCTGCCGGACCCCCTCCTCCTTCGCTCTAGCAGCCCTGCCCGACTTCCCTCCCTTTCACGCTCGCTTCGGCAGCCCCCCTAGCTTCCTCTCCTTCCCCGTTCGCTCCGGCAACCCCCCCTTTGAGCACCGAGGTAAGAAAAAGTCGGGGAGGAGGGTCGGTGCCCAGAAGGGGGGCCCGTCGGAGCGAATGGGGAAGGAGGGTCGGTGCCCAAAAGGGGGGCCGTCGGAGCGAACGGGGGAGGGAGGAAAGCCGGAAGGGCTACCGGAGCGAACAGGGGATGTCGCCGGAGCAAACGGGGAAGGAGGAGATGGGGGGGGGCTATTGGAGCAGAGCGTACGAGGGAGGGGGGCGAGGGTTTTAAGGGTAGTTTAGGAATTAAATTTTTTTAAAAATTTGGGGGGTGTACTGAGCAAGTTTTGTGGTACAAATAGAAGCTCCCATAAAATAGGTGAAGATGTGAATCATATAGTTAAAGCAGGATGGAGTAAGTGAAGAAGTGCTTCGGGAGTATTGTATGATCGGCGTATCCCATTAAAATTAAAAATTTTATAAAATCGCTATTAGGTCAGCTATGCTATATGGAACAGAGTGTTGAGCAATATTGAAATAACATATGAATAAATTAAGTGTGACAAAATGTGTATGTTAAGATGGATATGTGGTAAAACTTTAAAAGATAGAATTAGAAATAAACATAAAAGAGAAATTATAAGAGTAGCCCCAATTGAAGATAAAATGAGAGAAAATCGATTACGGTAGTTTGAACATATACAACATAAACCTTTAGATGCTCCAGTTAGAAAGAGTGATCTTTTAAGAATCCATGGTAAAGATAGAGGTAGAGGTAGACCTAAACTAATATGGACAGAAATAATTAAAAAAGATATTACTATTTGTAATTCGAATGTCGACTTGGTCCTGAATAAAGCAGAGTGGAGGAAGCAGATTCATGTAGCCGACCTCATGTAGTTGGGAAAAGGCTTAGATGAGTTGAGTTGAGTTGTATATCATAAGCTATAGACTCATAGTCAACTACGAATCATGACATATTGTTCCTGTCTTTCGAGACTTGCACAAGGCTTATGACACTAAAACCTACCTCTACAGGGTTAAAGGCAGTGACCTATTTTGGCAGGGTACATATGTGGCCGTAGTTACGACTATGGAGCTGTTCTCATAGTTTTAGAATTAAAAATTTAAGTTCCAAATTTGTTATTGTTATTGTAAATAGCATGCATGAATTATTATTGATATTATTTATAATAATATTATTTAGGTGTCAATATCTTATGCATGTATTCTAAACTGTTTTGTGGTGCTTATTTGATCCTTCTAAGCATGGTTAGGGATATAAGCGATAGCTCATAAGATTTTATTGTTGTTTTTTTTCATAGACCGAGAAATAAGCGAGATTTACGGTAGCTGGTCCAAGAGTTTGGCTAGTCTCTTGTCTAGATAACAAGATTAATTTAGTTTTGATTTAAGATCATCTCGTACTCTTGATACCGGTAGCTTCTCTTCATTTTATAGTTTGCCTTCACTTTTTAGTTATTGTTATGGACATTACTTCGAAATGGGACTAGTTAATTTAATAAATATTTAATTTGTTCTTGTTAGTTAAATTTGCTTAGTTATGTGGTTTTTATTGATCTAAGTAAGACGCCTTGCATGTTGGGGATTTATTTCCTCAGTGTGCAACAAATTGTTACAACTTGGATCCACTCCGGGTGTAGGGCATGATATGTTATTTCTATTCTATTTTCTACCTTAATCACTATATTTGACCACAACAATAGTTGAAATCAATGTCTGCGGTACCAACTCATACCGACTATACCATATCGTACTAGTATGATACCAAGTTTTGAGTCGATATAAACCAAATTGACCCATACTACCTGGTACTAACTCGAATCACCCAATATCGACTTGTACCGAGTGGTTAAAAGTGAAAAAAAGGAACCCTATCTCTGTACAAGGTGCATATTTTACCATACCAACCCATACTATATCAAATTGATGACACAGCAGTATAAGTCTCAGAATCGATTTTTTAAACCTTGACTGCAATAGCCTCTTAACCCACTATTTGCTCACACCTACCCCACTCTCATGATTGCTACCATCCATCCCCACACATTGCAAAGGTTATTACATTTATATGCCCCTCTAATTCTCATCTTTAAAATTATCAGTATTCTGCCACTGAAACCCTCAACTATCTTACACCCACACATACTTGTAATGCTTGTGCCACATCACTCTCCTTATTGAGATTCTCTGCTCTGAAATTTTTAGCGTTCCACTTATTGTTGTTTTTTTTCAGAGACCGAGAAATAAGCGGGATTTACGGTAGCTAGTCCAAGAGTTTGGCTAGTCTCTTGTCTAGATAACAAGATTAATTTAGTTTTGATTTAAGATCATCTCGTACTCCTGATACCAGTAGCTTCTCTTCATTTTATAGTTTGCCTTCACTTTTTAGTTATTGTTATGGACATTACTTTGAAATGGGACTAGTTAATTTAATAAATATTTAATTTGTTCTTGTTAGTTAAATTTGCTTAGTTATGTGATTTTTATTGATCTAAGTAAGATGCCTTGCATGTTGGGGATTTATTTCCTCAGTATGCAGCAAATTGTTACAACTTGGATCCACTCCGGGTGTAGGGCATGATATGTTATTTCTATTCTATTTTCTACCTTAATCACTATATATTTGACCACAACAATAGTTGAAATCAATGTCTGCGGTACCAACTCATACCGACTATACCATATCGTACTAGTATGATACCAAGTTTTGAGTCGATATAAACCAAACTGACCCATACTACCTGGTACTAACTCGAATCACCCAATATCGACTTGTACCGAGTGGTTAAAAGTGAAAAAAAGGAACCCTATCCCTGTACAAGGTGCATATTTTACCATACCAACCCATACTATACCAAATTGATGACATAGCAGTATAAGTCTCAGAATCGATTTTTTAAACCTTGACTGCAATAGCCTCTTAACCCACTATTTGCTCACACCTACCCCACTCTCATGATTGCTACCATCCATCCCCACACATTGCAAAGGTTATTACATTTATATGCTCCTCTAATTCTCATCTTTAAAATTATCAGTATTCTGCCACTGAAACCCTCAACTATCTTACACCCACACATACTTGTAATGCTTGTGCCACATCACTCTCCTTATTGAGATTCTCTGCTTTGAAATTTTTAGCGTTCCACTTTCTATAGATATGTATATGATATGTGAATACAGTAAGGCAAAGGAATAAATAGAGTTATGCAAACAAAGTAAACAAACACACACACAAACATATATATATATATATATAGAAATAATTACAAAAAGTGGTAAAAGTCCAGCTGTGGATACGTGCAACGTCAGGAAGTCAAATGCAATGATTTCACTAGAAAGAAAGTAGATCTCTAGATCTATCACAAAAATTGGCCTGCATAGACTTCAAATGTCGCCATCAGTTTAAGTTTAAAAAATGACAAAATCAATCCAATGTGTATTTAAGTAATTACCTGATGTAAAAGGAAAAGAAAAATAGGTGGCAATATTTTAGACAGAAATACTGTACAGGAAAAACACATGCATTAGGAATGAATACCTTGCCACTGTTAACAGCAGCCACTAAAGCAACATGCTGCACATCAACACCAAACTCATAGAAGTAGTAAGTCCTGAAAGAATCCAGAATTTTAATGAGGAACAAAATCAGTCCTATAAGAAATTTAAGTGGTAAAATTTTCTGAGTGACAGGGGATAAGGGGATTTTTACATAATATTGTATTAATATTTCCTTTTGCTTTATTTGATTCTTGAGGAGTAGGATGAACATTTAGTAGAACCATAGAAGGTCCCCTCTTATTCTATAAAAAAATTATTTTACTTGACTCTTAGATTTGTTCGTAAGAGTGTGATTGCAATATAGTTTAAACAAATCAAACTGAGTATAAACTGGTATGGAAGTTGCAAAAGGAAATGAAAGCTCCAGAAAGCCTCCAGGTTTCTAATTGTGGCTATTAAAGTTATTTATCATATCTCAGCTAATAACTCAGATTTCAGTATTTATAACTTTCTTCATGAATAAAAGGTTACCTTAGACTTTCATCTTCCTTGACTTTTATTGTACGGGCAGTGTACAAATTTGCACCACCTGTGAAGAATACAGCTACATGTGTTAATAGAAATGACAAAAGATAAGGCAGAATTTATGATTGCCAAAAGAAGATGCTCAATGACTAAAAAGAGCTTGCTCCAGTTAGTGCAGTATAATTATAACAAGCATCCATCCGTTCAAGGTTTGGTTGCTTTGGTTCAAAGCCTCCAGTCTCCCCCCTCCCCAACACCCACGCCCCAAAACCCTTAGTCATCTGCTATATGACAATAGCTATAAAAGCCATTTAAGACACAGGATTCCATTGTAGAATGACCACATTTCAATGTTTTGAATAAAGGTTTACTAAACAGAGTCTGGAGGAACTTCTAAATTTATGCCAACAGCTAACTTTTAAGAGAGAACTAGGTATATGCTGGTGCCTTTGTTTCAATTAATAAGATAAATAAAAATATAAATTTATATAATTTTTAAATTTTATATTATTATATTTAAATTTTAAAATTATTATTTTAATTTCCAAACTAAAGATAAGATAAATAAAATATATGTAAAATGGAAGTCATGCACAAAACTCCTTCCCCACTGAAAAAAGATAAGAAAAAGGAAAGAACCGAAAAATGATTTTAAGGATCTATCTTTGCTTCCTTCTCCATTGAAAAATAATTTAAAGGATTTATCCTTGCCTCATTACTGACTGGAAAAAGATTAAAAAAATGAAAAAAAAAGATCCACTCTTGCTTCCTTCTCTACTAGAAAAAGAAGAAGGATAAGGGAAAACACTGAAAAATGATTTTAAGGACCTACCCTTGCTTCCTTCTCCATCGAAAAATATTTTTAAAGATCTATCTTTGCATGGTTACCTAATGGAAAAAGATTAAAAAAATGAAAAAAATAAGAATCTACTCTTGCTTCCTTCTCCACTAGAAAAAGACAAAGGATAGGCAAAAAAAACTGAAAAATAATTTTAAGGATCTACCCTTGCCTCTTTCCCTACTGGAAAAACATAAAAAAAAGAAAAAAATTAATAGCTTGATGTAAAACAAAAGTGCGCATTTGGGAAATAGAACCATAATCACATAAAAAATCACATGAGAGAATACTATGATACCACCATACCAATTGAGCATATTAAATAGTTTGCAGAAAGAAAAAGATTTGAAGTGAAAAAAACTCTCTACATCAAATGTTATTTAATACAGATTTACATGTAGCGTAGGAGGAAGAAAAGCTAAAAACCTCTTAGCTTTACTATATTATATTAGATTAGAACCAAAAATCTCCAACAAGAAATATAATTGTTTTAATTTTTAAATAGGTGTCAGATTATAAATATAGCAATCTGTGTTTTCAGTCATACTGTAACCATAATTACATCTGTTGAAAGATGATATAATGAAATATACTGATAAAAGTCAAAGAAAATGCTACCAGGATAAATGTTTTTGAGTTTTTATATTCACCAGGAACAAATATCTTTGCTGCCTCCTTGATAGAACCCAAATCTGTAACATCTTTGGCCTGTCCAAGCCATGCAATGGAATGAGAATCACATGGAGTAACTAAAATTTTAAATTCTTCGTAAGAATTAAACTCTCATTTTCAGTACTAAAATAATATACGGTGTTTTCTGCTGTCTCTACTGATTCAGCATTGTTAGGTCATCTTCGAGCAAGTTTTTTCTGTTTTCTGGCCTTTTGGTAATTCTCAAGTAGAAATACAAAGAGACAGCGTACTGATGTTGCGATCTAGTAAGGTAGGCTAAGGAGAAAGTGTAAAGATGATAATAGCAATTCAAACTCTTTAAGAGTATCCAGACGACAGACCGTCCTCTTGCAAACAATGGTCAATGCTAATCAGATACAATGATCATTTTTATGACCTAAAATGTAGCACTCATTGATTATGTTTCTATGATGCTTTCTGTTTAAAGGAGGGCTCAGAATATTTCCATTCAGAGGGCCATCTTCCCAGTGGTTGAGTCCCACATGGTGAGCCAAAGGGTAAATTTTTTTGCCACAAAAATCAAGATCAAGGGTTCTAACTGCAAAGATAAATAAGGGAACCACATCAAAGAGACAACTACTTGCATAGCTTGACACTATGCCTATCACTACATGTAGCATGTACCATTCCTTTCAGCATGACCAGAATTCTTGCTCTATCATAATTGTGGCATCAGGTACAACATTATCATGGATTTATCAGTACTTTACACATAGGCAGGGCAAAATATTATTTGTAAATCCTTAGTGGCAAGTAGGTTGCACTGTCTCATTTTCATCCTTCTCTCTATTTAAGTTGCGCAAGACCTAATCAGAACTGGTCATAAGGAAAGGCACAACGATCACCTTGGGCACCTACATGTTCCATCAACATGAGTTATGTCTTTGGATTTTGTCATTTTCTTTTAAATTGCTGGCTCATGTTTCTTGGTCATATTTCAGCCCTAAATAATTTCTAGGAATAGCATCTATCCAAGGGATAATCTTAAAAATCTGCTCTTGGACTTCATTGAATTATTAACTACAAATTTTGTTATTCCAGTGCTCCCTACTCCTGTCATTTGTGCTCTTGTCCTAGTGACCTGGGTTTTATGCTTTAGCCTTGGATATAGGATTTAGTTTTGCATTGGTGATTAAGGCAACATTTCTTTTGTTTGTACCAAAGTTAGCCAAACCACATACTAGTATTGAATTGGTTCGGTACTAAACCAAACCAAATCAGCAGTGTACTTGTGGTTCAGATCGGTACACCAACTTTGCCCTATTTTATTTTTTCATAATTTTTCTTTTTCTTTTTTTCTATAATATATAAGGTTAAAAGCCTCCCATGAGTTCTCATTCTCTCTCTTATTTGTATTCAAAATCATTTAAACAAATGTCTATTTACTTAAGATTTTTCATGCAGATAAGAGAAATACCTCATATTTGAATTCAACAAAAAATAGCAGAAAACCAAATTCCTCAAGAATAAAAAGTCAACTCTCTCTTTTAAGAACAAATCTAGTTTAGTGACATATCATAGTTTGGACCTTAATAAATACATTTTAATTTTAAGATTTTATAGCAAGTTTAATTTTATTCTTTTGATAAGCAGATTAAGTTGTCATAGATCAGCGTAAGGTTCCTTATTACTATGATCCTATCTAAGTTTAGAAATCTTATGAGTTTGATCAAGCATTGACCAAAGCTTTACAAATTGTATTTTAAGATAAAATTTTCTGATATTTTGTTTCTTATTATTTCTAAGTTAAATTAATTTTATGTGATTTTTATCTGAAATGAAAGAATCCTAACGTGATATTTGCTAAATTAAGATTTTCTCAAATTCTCTGAATTTGTTGACTTTTTATTTTTAAGGAATTTAATTTTTTTGATATTTTTGTTGAATTCAAAATGAAGGATATTTTCTTTATTTGCATAAAAAATTTTAAGTAAATGAAAAGGAAATATTTATGAAAAAATTGAGAAACTATGAAAAAAATAAAAAAAATGATGAAAAAGGGGCAAAATTGGCATATCAGTCTGAACCACTGATACTTCGCCGATTTGGTTTAATTTGGTATCGAACTGGTTAGGTACGGGTTCGGCATTGGTATGCAATTCAGCTAACCTTAGGATTTAGAAACCCTAACTTTCAAATGCTTTGTCAGAACTAATGCTAGATTTCTATGCTTTTGGAGTTTGTTATCAGTGGCTTTATAGGTGAATAATTCAATATCAAATGAACCATATTGAAGCTCTGAAGGAGCAAATAAATTCTATGCCTATTGCACTACTAGTGCTTCCTCAATCTCAACAATATAATTTCCCCTATATGCAAAACATGGTTGAATCTTTTTAAGATGATTATGCTTATCTGGACACCATCTAGGGATTAGAGGAACAACATCCAGATTCATCCTACCAAAATTCTCTAGGCCTGTTAATTCTACAATACTCAGTCCATAGTACGACTTTAGACCCTGCAATCTTGATGTTCATACTGCATAAAGGAGGGGAAAAAACAATTTGAATAAACCTCACAGCCTATATCCATATTGGCTTCCTTTCTTTGTGCTAAGCGAAGTCTTGAATGTCTGCTTACAATTATGAAGGAACAGGACAAACCTTTCCTTCATCATAACATTTCAGGAATTGATTCCTTTATTAAAATAACATGTTCTAGGGTTTATATGGTTCCATATGATCAAACATCAAGTTGATGATATAAAACTGAAAGCAAGGCATAAAGGAGTATTCCCAAATATTTGCAGTACATTATTGATATGTTTTATCCTATGGCAAAGCTTAGCTCTATGTATGTGTCTAGTGATAATCTCAAGTGTCCCACATCCAAGTTAGGTGTTAAGAATGCGTTCTTCCATGGTGATTTATTAAAAATTAAAAGGAGCAAGTTCTAGAATTTATTGTTCAAGGAGAAGAAATACGAAGTTTGTTGAAATTTGAAATACAAGCTTATATGACAATATGGTACAACAAACATAATTGGCAACTTGATTGGTTTGGTCAACAATATTATTTGGCAACTTAGTTGGCTTGATCAACAAAATGACAAACATATGTAATGTGTGGCTTGGTCAACAAACCCAAATCACTATTCCTGCTATGCATTTTTTTTCTTGAGATGTAGCAAGAGGACAATAAGCTTTTTGCCATTGAATCTTCTTTTAATAATGGGATGCTCTGTCAGGCTAATAGTAATGGATAAATAGCATCAGCTTAAAACAACAAAAATTCCACAAACCTCCAAGAAAGTGACCTTCAGTTGATTGGATGGCCGAATCACCACACTTAGAATTTCCGATCTACATCACAAGTGAGAGTATACCAATACATGAAAAAAATGCACTGAATTAGCAAATTTCATCATATGTTTGATCAGTAATGGATTTTGCAATTCTTTGCTAGTTGTTAATACCACCATTCCTTATTAAGAATAAAGTTCAGTTCTCTGAAAAAAAAATAAGTGCATGGAATGGCATGTTATGCCTTCTTAAGAATAAGGTTACCAAGCAACTATGAACAGAAGAAAATATATAATATTTTAAATGCAATAAAATATAGCTTGGTACATATTGTGAGAGGCTTAAGAATAAGGTTACCAAGCAACTATGAACAGAAGAAAATATATAATATTTTAAATGCAATAAAATATAGCTTGGTACATATTGTGAGAGGTGGAAGTATCCCAGACTCTTTTTCACAGAATAAACAATTCTCTGATTTTGTCTTGTTTGCATATGTATATTTTTTCAGTCTTGGTACAAATTTGTGCATAATGTACATTTGTTCTCCTAGCTATTTCTATGTGTCAAAGTGAACCAATTAAATCATGAGACACATCAATACTAGCAGTAGTGAATTATCATACTAAAATGGTTTAAAAACCATAGTAATCCTGTAGTTCAAAAATTGATTTTCCTCTCGGGAAAAAGATTGTTTTCAGTTGATAGTTGTTTTACAGACCCATCATATAGTTTGTTAGGTGGCAAAAAGATCATATAACTTGTCAAATAGTCTCATAAGTATGGCATTGAAAATAAAGATATGCTCATGTGGTGAAGATAAACTATACAAGTTTGACTGTTGTTAGTTGTTTCGCTTATTAACAACTCCTTTAATCTAATGAATAGAGTAATCTCCTCCTTTTTGCTAAAATGCTTGCCGTCTTTTTCATAGAATTAAAGGGATTAGAGCGTTTCTCATGTCCAACATAAATACTCTACTGCAATGATTCAAGTACTGTCGCTATTGCCTGTACTGACTTGCATGTGCCACACGAATACCAACCCATATTGATACAAGGTACAAGCTGTGCTCGTTGAATCATGTATTGATACAGACACTGCATCACGTTATGTATTGTACCAGCCAGCAACCAATATGGGTCGACGCTGCAGTTTTTAAAACCATGCTCTACTGTAGATTTTGAAGTAAAGCTCACCAAGAGAAATCATTATTACATTCCCTGGATCTGTTTTTCCACTTCTGCTATTAATATCTTTTCAAGGAAGTCAAGGAAAATAGAATTTATCACAAACTTGCCCCCTTGAGGGGAAAAAATATTCGTGAGAACTAGATATTTGATTTACGAATTATTGTCTGATATTATTTGATATAAGTGAGGCTACCCATTTTTCTTTCACAAATATTAATGAGCACAGCTTTCGAGGCAGCTTAAATTCAAATCCATATTTTTAATCCTGGGGGCACCAATTAAGGGACATTTGATACTCCATTTAATCAGTCTTTCATGGAAAATAAGAATATATAGATCTTTGAAAGGATATTTAAAAGGCATTTAATGCCCCCAGTTTTGCATGACAACAAAGCCCTTAAAAAAGCTAAAAAAAAAAAGGATGGAACTTACATGAAATTCCTTGGGTGTGGGAGGTGCAGTTGGAATCTATCTCTCTTCAACTTTTTCATCATATCAGGCTGAGCTGGCAATTAAGTATAGGCAAAAAAGTTGGAGAGAGACCTCGCACTTAAGTACAGAAGGAAAAGTTAGAGAGAGATAGATTTCAACCACACCTCCATACCTAAGGAACTGCATGTAAGTTTCATCTGAAAAAAAAAACTCTACCACCTCTGTACCTCCACACATATCATTGATACCATCATGGCATCAAAATGAGATCCTTTATAGTACAAGCTTTGTGCCGCAAAGTGTTGTGCATATCTGAATAGCTGCCAAGTATCCCATCTTAGACATGATCATTTATCATTCACCCATAATATAACCTATATGGGCACTAATAATTCATTTGCTATTTCTCAAATATAATCACAGCTGTCCATGCCTATATAGCGGTCATTCAGGTATGCACAACACTTGCAATACAAAGCTTGTATTGTAGAGGATCTTATTTCAATGCCATGATGGTCTCAATGATGCACATATGAATGTATTGGGTTGCAAAACTTTTTTTTTTTTTTTTTTGCTTTTTTAATGGCCTTGTTGCTGCACAAAACTAGCGCATTAAATGTCTTTTAAATATTCTTTAAAAGATCCATCTTTTCATTCTTATTTTTCGTGAAAAGGTTGGTCAAATAGGGTATTGAATGCCCCTTAATGAGTGCGTCCAAGGCACTCATTAACAAAACCCTTAAAAGTAAGCTAAACTGTTAAGAATGGTCCAATCATGTTAAAATCCACCATAAGTGGATGAGGAACAAATTCTATTTAAGTAAAGCAGAGTAAGCACTCTCTCATATATAAATAATGAACAGGAATTTTATGTATCCTCTCTTAAAGTTATTAGGAACTTCATGTTACTCTGGACGATACAATTTTCTAATCACATCAATCTCAACCAGAGGGGAAAAAGACTATCCCGTGCACAGGATTACACACCTGTCTGGAGAAGCAAAACGAGCTGCAAATATCTTTGGTTTTGCTTTATCACCATAATATGACATTCCAGCGTTATAATCCTAGGAGAACACAAGCGAACATAACATATTAAAAGCTTAAAAATTTATGAATTCCAGACATCAGAAAGAATTTCTGAGGACGACCAATGAGAACAAAAATCAACATGAACTCAAAAAACCTTCACAAGTCACACTAATATATTCTTTACAGATTACGTCATGACCTTACAACATTTTAGTTCGTTTGGGTTTACGGAGCATTTCATCAAATGCCATAGGACCAGAATAAAACCAACCCTAATAGTAATATAATTGCATGGGCATAGATCCTAGAGAGATATAAATGGTTACAAGAGCTTTGCCTTTATTTATGTTTATTACCTCCGGCTCCACAATGTCTTCGAAAAAAGGTGGGACACGAATGGAGAAGCCATCCCCGAAGAACTGATTCCAAGATTTGGTGTTTAAAATCCCACTTAATGATGGCTTTTGAGGAGGAGCAAGCGTCTCCGAAGAGGCCGATAGCGCGGTTGGAATAGAAACCCATGGAGTTAAGGATACGATAGAGAAGGTCAAGGCTTGGATGCTTACTTCCCTCCTCGACTTTGACCTCGGAAAAGCTGTAGAGCTAAATTGTGGATTAGGGTTTTGGGGAGAGGGTTTTGGAGGGGAAGAGAGGAGGAGATGAACGGCCATGGAGAGAAGATAACGATGCCTTCTTCCGTCGCGAGGAAAAGTTCGGTGGAGGGAAAACAACAGCCGTTAGACGGAGAACGGTAACATCGTTATTTTATAAAAGATGGAGGGCAATAATAATAATAATAATATATTATTATTATTATTATTATTTTATTCTCATCACCTCAAAGAAAACGGTAAATTGCAATTTTATTCTGAAAAAAGTATTTAAAATTTACTTGTAGTGTTGATAAAAAAAATTATTTCTGGATAAGTGTACAGATAGAGTTTATTCCCTGACTATCCCTAGGGATATCTCTTGGCTATCCCACTAATCATATCAAATACAAAAAGAAAAATTCATAGGATAACTTTTTTATATTCTTATTTAGAAGGATAACCAGCTATTTCTGTATTTTTTAAGGAATAAATTGAAGGAATAATCCATGAATTATCCCTCTGATTAATTTTATTCCTAGCTATCCTTCGTAGTCATGGCTTTTGAAATAAGAGGGGTTATCCCCTATATATCCCTTCTTATTTTCTATTTTAAACACTACAAGATTTTACTATAATAATTTAACAATGTCTTAAAACTAATTTTTATTTTTTATGCGTATCATATTTGATCAGTCCTCAAGATAAAGGTAATGGAATTTAATAGAAGTGCAATCTAACAATTTCTATTAATATTTGAATAAATAAAATAAAAAAATTTAAATTATAGAAAATAAAAAAATATCTTGACAAAACATTCAAAATAAAATTAGAATATAAACAATTTCAAGCTTAAATCGCTTACAATTCAAGATCTTGGGTTTATTTATAAACTCGGGCCATGTAATCCCTGCCGATCAACTTTTATGGCCTTAGAAGATCTGAACCTGCACCTAAAAAAATTAAAAGTTAATTGAAAGATTTTGTATGAATGCTCGAGCAATTGTTTTTTTTTTTTAACAATAAATTGTCAAGCAGTTTGCTTGATCTCACGTGCAATTAAAAACTTTGAAAGGCGAATGCAAGCGTGACTAGCCGTTAGAAGACCGTTACCCCTTATCCGAATTGGAAACGAGCCACCC
Source organism: Calamus simplicifolius (assembly GCA_900491605.1). NCBI lineage: Eukaryota > Viridiplantae > Streptophyta > Magnoliopsida > Arecales > Arecaceae > Calamus > Calamus simplicifolius. Next base: position 615,693 of record UESW01003859.1, read on the forward strand.
AATTAAAATCCGAATCCAATCCAATGGAAACAGCGAAAGGGAGGAAAAATCCAAAAACGAAAAAAAGTGGCTCCACGATTTTTGTCCACCTTTCCCTCCATTTGCTCATCCTTCCTCCTTCCTCTCAATGGAAACCATCTTCTCTCCCTCCTCCTTCACTCCCCTTCTCAATTCCAAACCCCTTCTCTTCAAGTCCCCTCTCAACAGCTCCAAGCCCCTCCTTTAGCGCCCCCCAAATCCATTCTTCAGGCCTCAGAAAGCCATCTTCTCCGCCTGCCACCCACAGAGCTGGATCTCCCACCTCCACCATGGACTGGCCGCCGCCGCCCTCTCGCTGGCCATCAACTTCTGCCCGGTTCCATCCCTCCACTCCCCGGCGATTGCAACAGAGTTCGACGTGATCAATGAGGGCCCACCGACAGAATATGTTGTCGATGATGCGGGTGTGCTGAGCCGAGTCACTAAATCTGATCTTAAGCAGCTACTGTCCGATTTGGAGTCGAGGAAGAATTTACATATCAATTTCATCACAGTTCGGAAACTTACAGTATGTATCCATTTTATATGCGTGAAGTATTGCACCTAAATCTCTTCATTTCCACTCTCTACGTGTGTTACAGCTTGCAATCATAGAATCTGTTAACTTTGCTTTAGAAATGGTGTAAACTGGCTATAATTATTAGGCACTATTGTTTGATGGTCTTTATATTCCAGAGCACTGAAAATTCTTGATGGAAGGTGTTTTGGACAGTTCACATGAACTAGTTTTTAGGCCAATTTCTCATCAACTTGGTGTCCAACAATTCCATGATTCCTGATTTCTGTTGCCCTAAGCATTCTCAGTTTGAAGCTTTTGTGAATGTCTTCTTTTTTGCCAAAATTTTTACCTTCTCTGATAGATTTCTCTGAAGTTAGGTGTTGTGTGATAGCTGCTTCCCATACTCAAGTCGCTTGTGAATGTTTTGTCAATAGGATTGATGTACAGTAGGGTCCTCGATGGAAGAGACCAATAGACCATCATGTACTCCAGTCAGCCTAGTTACTCCTGAATGCATTTTGTGGTATTCTAGAATATATTCTACCTGCTATTTTAAATCATTCTATCTAGTCATCATTACCTCTTCCTGGCTCCTTCAAAATATTAATCTCTGGACCCATCATTTCTTGAGTCGCAGATTAGATTGCTGGTGATATTGTGACATATAACTAAGAGAAATCCTGTATTTCTGAAAGGTTTCTTCATCACAGATGTCTTAAGAAGTGTTATGTTGTTGATTGGTAAGTTATGATGAGGGAAAAAAGAAATGTGCTGCAATAGTACTTCAACCCTTCAACATTAGAAATTTAGAATCCCAGGCTGCTGTCAGGGATTGGCGCTGCATTCCAAGTATTGTGTCACATTGCAATCAGGATGCCAGTCCCAATTTTTCATAGCAGTTTTTATACATCTTTATGATGCTGAAATGTTAATGGACAAATCAAAAATAAATAATAATCATTATAGTAGCTTTATAAACTTTCATTGAACTATTTATTCGGTGAACTTTGTAAATTTTTCTGTTTTCTGAAATTTTGTGGCTGTCATTCCATCAAACTTCAAGCCATATTAATTTCTGAAAAGAAGAATGAGATATTTATCTTTCCAAATTTGATAAGAAGTAGTAAATTTGAGTGCAGAGCAAGGCAGATGCCTTTGAGTATGCTGATCAGGTATTGGAGAAATGGTACCCCACAATTGAAGAAGGTAATAACAAGGGAATAGTTGTACTGGTTACCACCCAGAAAGAAGGGGCAATCACAGGAGGGCCTGCATTCGTCAAAGCTGTTGGAGATACTGTTCTAGATGCTACTGTTTCAGAGAATCTTCCAGGTAAGGTCCTTGTTCATTTGTTATACTTATCAAATAGTTCTTGCTTTTATTCAAATAGTTCTTGCTTTTATTATGCCACTCCATTCAATGCAAGATACAAATGATTTCAATTTTCATTCAACTAGATCATGAATCAGATGCTGATTACTGTAACTGTGTCCATCTATTGGGGGAGTGCCACTTTGTGCAAGAAGTTGATTATGACCTGAAACCCAAATCCGCATGCATCCAGCATTAAGTTTGATATTCAGACCTTAACATGTCAACTTGTTGAAACCTTGATGGTTGTTGATTGCACTAACAATGATTTCTAAGCTCTTAAACTTACAACCTTCAATTATTTGCACTCACAAATCTGAGTTCGCAAATTAGACTAAATTGAGTAAACCCACAATCTATCATCCACTTCTGAACTGAAACCAATAACACAAACCTAAGTTGCACTCTGAGCCTAAAGCATATATGCTGCATATATGCTTTATAGATCCAAATCTGAAGTGCACAGGGAGTGCACAGTGCCTAGTTAATTGGTTCAACTCGGTTTAAACTTTTTTCACAGGCATGTTCGTTGTTGCTTTTCATGTTTCATCTCAATGCCTCTCCCTACATATCATCCCACCATCATCACTACAGGATTTTCATGTCAGCTTAAACTGTTGTCCATAGGAAGGTCAAAGCCGAACAATTAAGACTAGAGAACCATTGAATTCTCCATTTGGGGGGTTGTAGTTACTAATCGAGGTATGAATTTTGAAGTATTTTATGCTAGAAATACTTCCAATCTTTTTTCTTGCAAACATCAATAGAGTACTAAGCATAGCGGCACTACTACAAGGGGCGTACTAATACTTGGTACGTCCCTGCACAATGAACTGGGCGTACGAACACCATGTTAGAATTTTTCTGCTATACCCCTTGGTGCTCTGCCCTTTGGTGCCAAGATGGCGAATTATGATAAAGACTATTTTATTAAGGCTATGCTTAAAACCTAGATGATTGAAGAATATGGAAGCAAAGTAGATCTCAACTACAGTGGAGTATGTTGATTCTCCAACTTACAGGACTCGCATGTCTATTAGCACTCAAAGCATTAAGAGCACAGGGATCAAAACAATAACAATTATGACTCTAAAAAAGCAGCATTGGACGACTGAATTAGGACTCATATTTCTATAAGAGCTCTTAATTATTAAGTTAGAAGCATTCAGTGATTAAGGGTCATTTTATAGAGTTCACATTGAAGGAAGACTAATGCAACATGCGATGCTTATATCTTAGATGACTCTTAAATAACAAAAGCAGTGTTTAGGTGAACTGAAGGATTTTCTTGTCGATAGGAGCCTAAATCATGATGGTGAGGAATATTAGAACTACTGCCATCAAGACTTGATAAAAAGCAACTTCCTATCAAAAAGTTGAAATAGTCAAGGAGTTTGTACTTGGTACCTTTCTATGCTTAACAGACACAAGTCTTATTATTTCTCTTAAGGTATTAAAATTCAATATGAATATAAGATGCTAGAGTGTCCAATCTGAACAGACACTTTTGTCATCATGCCAACTGTTGGGAATATCGTATGCATTATATGAATCAAATTCATATATCATGCAGCAGAAGAAAAATAAATACGATTTAATTCCCAAAGCCCAAGATCCTTAGGGAACAGTTAAAAAAAGAAATAATACATGATTAAATAATAGATCATACATGTGTTCTTTATTGGGGATGAAAATTGATGAAGCAGGTAAATGCTTTACCACTAGCCGTCTATGTGTCCGGCCTCTAACGGTGATCCATGCGAAGATCTTTGGATCATGTCTTCATAGGATTAGATGATTACCTTCTTGCGAGGGGTGCTAGTGCCCCTTTTCTTTTTCAATTGATTTTCTAAATCAAAAAAAATTTTAAGATCAAATCTTGATCAATCAAGAGAGAAAAAAATTTTCTTGATCAAGATCAAATCTTGATCAAAGAAATAAATTTTTGATCAAGATCAAATATTGATCAACCAAGAGGAGAGAAATTTGGGTTGTCTGGAGAGATAGAGAGAGAGAACTCTTCTTCTCTTAGCTGATTGGGAGAGAAGGAGATGGGGCATCTCATCCTTTTATAATTAAGAGGATGGACATTTCCTCCTTTATTATTAAGAGGATGGACATTTCCTCCTTTCATTATTGATGGAGTTTCCTCCTAATATAATTAAGAGGATGAGAATTTCTCCTAATATAATAAGAGGATGGGAGTTTCCTCCTAATATAATTAAGAGGATGGAAATTTGTTTTTGGATAGGAAGGGATTCAAATGTCTTTAAATTACACCTTTAAATGTGTTTTCACCATGATCCCATGCCCATCTTTAAATGTGTCTTCACCATGACATAGATATGATCATGCCCATCACATGGGTATGTTTTTCTATCATGTTGTGGAGATGGATCATGCCCATCATATGGGCATAGATCCATCCTCCATGTGACACGTTCTCAACCCTTAATTTAATCGTGATCTGAATTCCTAAAAAATACGAAATCAAATAACTCATGATTAATCCTAATTAATCTAAGCCATCCATCTCATGGATCAAACCTAATTGGGTATCCAATCAATGGATTAAAATTCTTTCCTCTCTGATTATGATTGGTCATCAAATTTGAATTAAGTTCAACTTAATTCCTATTTTAACTTCATCCAAAATCTCCTTAATGCGTGTACCCATTAGGTCCCTTGACACATTGGTAATAATCATATCCCTTAATTGACCCTAGGATGACTTTGATAAATACCTTTCCAAGTCAATTCTTTAACCAATTAACTCCTTGATTAAGTCAAAGAATCCATGATTATAGATCATGAGCGGCCTCTAGCAAAGCATCATGACCATCCAAGTGTTAATGGTTTTGTTGACATGATCATCAACACTTATTTATGAACGATTACCGTACGATTCAATCCCTTCGTCACATATCCTAGATCAATCAGTGGTATGGAATGTGTCAACCATATAATTGATCTTTGTTTACTTGATCTCAGAAAAATTGACTCATATGAATTAGAACTTCGAAACCATTTCGAATTTCAGCTCAACTTTGCAAGGATTTAACAGTCAATTTAATCCATCAAGTGGCCTATGGGATATAACCCTTTCTATCAAGAGAGACGAATCCTGTCTTGATCAAATATCACCTTCATGTGCTTCATGTCATATCCAATCGACACCATATTTGCCACCGTGGCTAGAGCGACGTTTGCATGTCATCAAAGCATGACATTCCACACATAAGGTGCAATGAAGATCTTAAGTCAAAGGATCACTCGCACCACCATCATCAGAGATCATCCATCAATACTATATAGAATATCCATATGGATCTCTGTGCGGGTCATCCAATGCATCATTATAATAACGAACATCCACATATCTATCCAAGTATCTCCATACTTCAACTTGCGAGATCAGTTGCTCACCACAAGGGTGAAGATATGCAATGTGTGCTAGTCTTACAGCATTCAACAGTGCCCAGTCCTATCTACGCATCGACTAGGAAAATTTAAAGAATCGAACCAAAATGTGCAATTTTGGATCTCACAATTTGTAAACTCTATTACAAATTTTATATGCACAGTTTACATTCTTTTGGACTTTATCTCACAGATAAAATATATCTAACATATATAAAAATTATGACTGGATAGATAAAGAAACCAATAAATTGATTTGCATTCATAAAGAAATGTGTACAAACTAGCATCTAATCCGATTGGATATAGGGCACACACTAACACCAACTACATTATGAAGTGTTATAACATATCCTCATAGGAAGGAATTTTTGGTTTGATAAGACTAGCCCTACATTGTTTAATACGCTGAATGTTTTTTGGATGGATGAATTATTTGGTTGCTTACAAAATGGTAACTAAAGAGATTTGGGTGATGACACCAAAAAGCAAAACAAAGACAGAAGAGGGGGTTTTAAGGAAAGAGACTTGATAAAATTCTAGTGGTGGCATGACAAAGTGAGCATAGCCTCATATCTTGTTCCAACACTTTTAGCAAGACTCGTTAAGACCAATTGAGATAGATATGCGGCAACGTTTGCTGTATAAAGAACTAGCACCAAAACGGTATTGCATTAGTATGGTTTGATACGGAGTGTACCATATCAAACCTAACAACATATAAGTTAGCTAAATTAAAGGTTTCAACCCATAAACCATCTCATTCGGCATGATATGGGTTGTTCAATATAGTACAAGGTCAGTATGAGGTTGGCACGGATGGTTTTGAGCTATATAAGGCGGTTTAGAGCGGTATTGGTCCTATATCATTTTGAAATGGTGAACTATATCGGTTCTGCACTGGTACAGTTTGGCATGCCTTGGTACGTAGAAAACTTTATACCTTGTTTGGATGGAGAGAAAAGTAGGAAGGAAAGAAAATTGGAGAGGAAAACAGAGGAAAAAAAGTGGTGGGCCCCACATAAAAGTTTTCTCTCCGAAACTGGAGAGATTTCGGAGAGAACTCAAAAGTGCTCTTTTTTTTTTTCATTCCAATATTGACCCTTCCAAAAAAAAACAACTGATGCATTTTTAATCATCTATAATAATGATATTATTGCCATTATAAATTATCAACTTTTTCTCTCTCTATTTTTTCCCACTCATCCACAACAGAAGGAGAGAAAATATTTTCCCTTCAGTTTTCTTTCCTTCCACTTTTCTCTCCTCCTAGTTTTCTTTCCTCCCAGTTTTCTCTCCATCCAAACAGAGCATTAGTGTCATATGTGTTTTATAAGAGTGGTTTTTACATGGAAGGCTTATTGGCACTCTGGCAGTTCTAGGAATAGGGCTATGTTGGAGCAGTGATCCATCTGTTGGAGTCCATTAAAAGGCCATGGATGTTTACCAGATTAGATCCCCCCTCTAAAGTTTTTTTCTAATTTCTTTCTATCCTTTTGAGCTCTCATTTGAGAAGTTCTCTAAGGCAAGTTGGGAGCTGTATCTTGGGATCTCTGTAAAACTGTACCTGAAGGTGGCAATCTTTGAAAAGCAGTGGAAATAAGGTCTTAAGCTCCACATTCCCCATGAAATGCACTAGCAATCTTAAATCTTCTCTTGCATTTCCAATCCTGAAAATTTACCTCTATGCATCTGCAATTTGAAATTGTCTTGGCTACAACCAGGCATTGAACCTGCTATACCTCCCTGCATTTGTATTCTCTTAGACACTGTAATCTAACTCTAGAGTAACATACCAGAAGCCACTCAGTAAATGCTGCAACATTATATAAAAATCATTAATCGATGATAAGATACAAGTAATAAGGAGGATTGCCCATAATACGCTACGTCTTAAAAACAATAAATTCATCCTGCCCTGATAAAATCTTTATCACTTGATCTAGTTTTGCAATGGCCACAAATAATAGCATTTATTTTGCTACATTCTTGCAAGTTGTTTGACCATGAAAATAGCTGCTAATTTAGAGTACCAGAACATAATATCAGTCACTTAAATTAATACACCCTATGTACTGCCATGATAAGCTTCATTTACTTGGACAGACGTCTGATATGAATAGCATCTCCCTCCATGCCTGGAAAGCAATTAATTAATGCCACCATAGATTTTGGTTATCCCACCATAGCAGGTCAACATGACAATGCAAACTTGGAGGCTTGTTGGTTTTAAGGTATTAAATAAAATTTTTATATTAATTCAAATGTTGGTTGTCAAATGACAGGCTATGACACCTATAAAATTAACATCCCATTGTTCTGGAGTATGATTGTCTAAATTCTTTTGTTTTCTCCTTGTATCTTTTCTTTTTTGTTACTTTTTTTTCTTGCTGTTCTGTTTCCCATCTTTTTATTTTCATATGCTTAATGAAAGTGAGAAGGCCCTGCATAATCTCTATCCCTCAAAGAAAAGAAGTCTTTGACATAATTAATAGGAGAGCAAGATAATATTAACATTTCAGTTCTTTTGTCTGACAACCCACCACATTGTTTTCTTTTGTTTGTTAGGTCCTGTTGCACTATTTTTCATCTGCAGTTGTTGGATTATTCTCTCTCCACAAGAATATTGTTTGATATCTTTATAGCATATTCAACTTGCATGAACTTCTGCTAGTTCAAAATTTTTCTTCTTGAGGCCTTACCTAGTGTAAATGTCAAAGATGATACAATGTCAAAAGAGATCTGGTGCATACAAAGATAGACTTCTTTATTTATTTGTGCATATCTTTTAGAAGGACGCTGTTCTTATGTGCATGGTTCTAAATCATTACTAATACTTTGAGAAGTTGTGCATATCAAATCTTCATTTGCTACCAAGAAATGTTGTTACAAACACGAGGATATAAAACATAATTTCTGAAATGTGACTCCATTCTTGATTAGTAATAGCTGTTAGTCGTGGTTGCGAAGCATAGTCTTTGTTCATAATAGCTCTTATTATCTTTCTCTAGATGGAAAATCTATTTTGCTCTTTCATGGTTTAAGCAGAAAATAATTAGTGGAAACAAGTTGCTGGAAGAACTATTGCATTGAATATGAGCAGAATTTTTAACCATTTTGTTGTTCATGGTTTTAAGATACAAACCATTCATATGGATTTTTTTTTAAATAAATACTCAACTTGCGATGATTTGAATATCAAACCTTGAAATTGTTACCAGCCTATGCTTCATTTATATAAACACTTAGTTGCAAGCTAGAGTTTCTGAAATATGATTTTATTCTCAGGAAATAAATTTATGCCCCATCTATAATAGCTATTAGTCATGTCCATCAACCATATTGTCCACACATGTAATAGCTCTTTTGCATGGTTTCAAACCCCATTGGGATATCCCATGGGATGGATTACCATCATGAGTGTTGGGATGGGGTAAGACAATGGCGGATCCCATTCTAAGAAAAAACTGGGATGGTCCTGTCCCATGGGATTCAAGACCTTGCTCTATTGCATATGTCTTCACAGAAAATCAATTATTCTGTAGTTGCTTGCTTTAAAACTGAAAACAGATTGTGGAACAACTTGATGGAAAAGTACTATAAGTTACCAGCTGATACTCTCTTCTCGCTATTGAAGTTCTAGTTAAGTTTTCTGCCATTGTGCTTGCAGTGCTCGCTACAGATGAGAAGTACAATGAAGCTATGCTTAGTTCTGCCAAACGCCTAGTTGCTTCTATTGATGGGCTGCCAGATCCTGGTGGTCCTAAGTTCCAAGAAAACAAGCGTGAATCCAACTTCAAGACCAAGGAAGAGACTGAAGAGAAACGAGGACAATTTACCCTTGTAGTTGGAGGCTTATTGGTGATTGCATTTGTGGTTCCCATGGCACAATATTATGCCTATGTCTCCAAAAAGTAGGTTGTATGTGTACAGTAATCACAGTTGAAATTCCAATTTAAAGAAGTTATTGATTAAATATATGTAACCACACAGAATCCTGAATTATATTTATGTGTGCTCTGTTCCTTCTGGGGTTTGTATGCATGCAAGAAGCATAATAATATTATTGCTGAACTAAGGGGTGGCAATCCTTGTCCCAACCCACCAATCCACCAGGAACCAGGCACAAAATTATTAGCAGTCTTAGGTCTGACATAAGCTGTTCATAAAATGGGTTAACAAGACTGACAGATTTATTAAGTGATCTGGACCATCTGGTTCAGGTTTAGAGCGTTGAGAACTTGATCAAGGTCGACCAAACTTGACCATCTCAATAACTGGATTGAGTGATATGATGATAAACTAAATCTCAAAGTGACCCATTATTAACCTGTTTAACTCTACAAAGATAAAATTATATATTCAAAGTATGTTTGTAAATATATTAAACAGAGCAATATGTTAATTGGAGGTGTAATTAATGGATTAACATTGATCTACTGATTAACTAGGTTATAATGTATTAACAATCTGCAACAAGTAAGTTTGTATAGAGCATAGACCATCAAATAGATTGGGCATGACATTTATTTGGCTCAAAGGATCAGAACTGCATTTAATATGATCAATAATTATGGTAACAGGTTTAACTGATGCAAAGTAGGCCATCAGGAGGCTGAATCAAGAGTTGATTGGGTTTAAAACTTTAATTTGAGAAGGAATGGCATTTTTTCTGAGAATGGTGGGTCAGAATACTTTCCAGTGAGTATTTGTGATGAAACATGAAGATTTGCAGCCTCAGTGTAATGTATTCCATCCCAACTAACATACTCCGTAGTATCATTGCACCCTTTTGCTGTTACTGAGCTCCCATTAAGAATCTTTGTTTCTCCACAAGTTATTTGACCATCATAGTTCAATGGCGGCCCCCCATATCCACAACATGCTGTTATGGGATGTTCAAATCCTGCAAAGCACAGAGCAGCAGATCATGTTTTTCTTTATAAACTTGTTTGTTTACCTTCATTCTAAGGAAAGCACACATAAAAGCATGGAAGTTGCACAAGATGTAATAGAAAATTGACCCCACAACAAGGTTCACTGTATCAGAAATCAGTACTGTTTCGATACCGGTGCGTACTAGTCAGATGGAACAAGGATCCCCAAGCCATGAACTGCCCCAAATCAGGTTGAATCGGGTGGTTCAGTATGATCGGTTTGGTAGGTTGGTTTGAGATTAGTTCGGTCAGTTCTCTCCTTATATTGAATCGACTGAATCATTTTGATTCTAGACCGGTTTGGCTTGGTTCTCTCCAAACTGTTTGATTCAAGATGGTTCGGCATACTATGATCCAGAACAATCAAAGACTTTAGACTTAGCAGCATTGATGAGTTCAACAGAGTGCAATTGTAAATTGCCTATAATAATAATGTAGATAGCTTCATGCTTGGCCACATTGCTACAGAGAGAAGCCTAAATGTTTGTGTTGGTTGGTCATATTCAGGCTGGACATTGATGTCAATGTTAAACATTAGTGCCTGCAGCCTTCTGCACCACTGGTGGCTATTTTGATAACTAGTGAATTCCATCTCTTTCATGATGCAAGGCATTATGCTATTTTATCTGGGTGCAGTTTTAGTAATAAGATTGGATAGAATCATATATTTTTCACCTCACATGAAATGATGAGAATTTAGATTTAAAGATCATACCTCATCTACATATGATTACACAAATAACTCATTTTCTTCTGTGTTAATACTATACCAAGCATGACGATCATAAATCAAGTTAAACTTGCAAATCAACTTAGTTCGTGGTTTCCATAAAAATATGAATCTTCAGCGAGATAGTTACATACCATGTCGAGAAAAATTTGCAATAAGGCTGTATTTTATGGAGAAGATATCGATATAAGTAATATTTGCATCTGCAAATTCACCCTGCAATTTTGTATGAAGTGCATGAAGCTGTAAATTGAAAAGTTTAGCAGCACGGTTGTGAGAGCTCACGCATCCAAGTTCCTCCAGCTTTGATGAATCTTGACCAAAAATGGCTATGTTCTGAGGCAAGCACCCAAGTGGGCCAGTATTATGAATCCAGAATCTCCTTGCACCTTGGTCATATAATTTCTAAAAGCATTGGGGGGAAAAATGAAGTCAGCATAGAACTCTTTGTCACAGAAACACTAGCACATGCAAGGGACTTGTTTGGCATCGCTACTAGTTTCCAGTTCACACTTCACATTTCCCCCCCTCTTTTTTCTCTTATCAAACACATAAAGACTGAGGAAGAAATGGTGTCAGGTAACTCAGTTTCAATTTTCAGCTTTTTTGCAAACCATTTCTCAGTTCCTAGAATTTGTGGAAACTTAAAAAAAATCTTGTTACTATATATTTTGAAAACCAAAACCACCCAATGACCACCACTAGCATCTCTTGCTGCCACCACCACCATTGCAAGCAAAATGCAACACTAGTGGCTAGCAAACAAGTTTTGGTTATTCAGTTGTTAGAAAAAAATTGGCACTAGTTTTACTTTCTAAGAAACTAAGGAGCTTTTTAGTTAGTGGTAATCCATCTTATTAGTCTTAGATTACCATGCATCTTATCATGTTTGGTAAATAAGCATGGTAATCTGGACAGTAATATTTGATTTTCATTAATTTAAGATTATCATAAATTATGATAATGTGATTCCTAACTAAAAGATGGGTGTCAGGGATTACCATGATTTGATAATTTTAACTTTTATATAAATATTTAGTAATATTTAATCTAACTATATATTTAATAGGTACTTAGTAATATTTAAATATTTAATATGATATTTATACTTAATATTAATAGATATTATATTAATATTAATATTAAATTAATATTAATATAACATTCATTATTTTAAACATTATATATTTGTATAATAATATAATATATTAAACTTAAAATTACTAATATTTATGATCTTCTTGCATATTAAATTATTATATTCAAATAAATTACAATATATTGTTATTATTATTTATATTATAGATATTATTTAATATTTAAATAATATAATATATTAAATATTATAATACTTAAATATATTTCTATAAAACAATTTATAAAGAATTCTTGCTTTTTAGTAGAACATTTCATATTCTAATTGAAAAAAAGGTAGATTGTAAAAGACAAAAAATATTATAACAAAAGTTAAATTGAATTTAATATAATATATAATATATATTAAACCTTGCATTCTTGGGAATCTAAATTAATATTACCAAGGAGAACCAAATGTGGTAATCTTGCATTCTCAATAATCTGGTTACTCATTTAAGATTATCAAGAATCTAAGATTCCTGGTAAGATTATATTACCATAAACCAAAAAACCACCTCAAGCCTAAAGGTGATACCCAATGCAACCTACAACACCATGTCAGAAAGTAAGAAGATTAGACTTTATAAATAAATAAATATATATCAGAAAGCAAAAAAAAATGTAAAATATGAATTACTATCCTATGATTTAAGCGATATCTAATTGCATCCATACTGTTTGAAATATTACAGTATCTACTATATGTTTTAAGTCCTATCAAATTGCACCCATATGCAATTTGATAGCATTCAAAATGCACGATAGTTAAGTGTAACATGTAATTAACTGTAACATATCAAATAACATGGGTGCAATTTGATAGCATTCAAAATGCATGATAGTTAAGTGTAACATGTAATTAACTGTAACATATCAAATCACATGGGCACAATTTGATAGCATTTAAAATGCATGATAGTTAAGTGTAATATGTCAAACTATATGGATGCAATTTGTTGGTACTTAAATACATGATAGTTAAGTGTAATATTTTAAACAACATGGGTGTAATAAACCATAGGGTAGCGATCTGTATTATGTTTTCTAGCTAGAAGGATGCTTTGACTAGCATAGTTTAAGTCTTGGTGGGACTTCTTATGAGACACTAGGATAAGTTACCATCCCACGCGTCAAAATAGGACCACGACACTATTGTATCAGCATCCCAATTGATGTCCTAGGATGAGTTGGGATGATAGCAGGTCCCATTCTATGGAAAAACTAGAATGGTCCCATCCACAGGATTTAAAAACCTTCTCAACTAGAATTGCTTATATTGAGAAATAAGCCTATATAATATACAAACAAGTCAACCATGTACCTATATATTTGTAATCCAATGCATCACTAGAAGGTTGCATTATGGAGAATACATGTACCCAATAAAAATACTTGTATTTCTCTTGCAAATCATTTCATAAATTACTTGAGAAACATGGAACCTAAGTGGAAGTCCTTGAAACCTTAAGTCCAGTTTCGAACTCCAACGTATTTTTGGGATAGAAGCAATAACTTGGTCCTCTGTTTCGGAAAAGAATGCACCAGCAAGGTCATTTTGGCCTATATCAAACATGTAAAGTCCTTTACTGAAGAAATCAACCTGAGGAATATATCTCTTGAATTTTTTGCCTGCAAGAAAGCAAAAAAAAAAAAAAAATTGCAAGTTATATTACAAGATCAATTACAATAAATGTATGCCATGAACCAAAGTATCAGTATTAGATACATTCATACATATGGGTTGGATTAATGATTAGTTTTAGTTTTATAAGAGTGTGCAGATGAGTATTATATCATTGGGCCCCTGATGAGAGTTTGGAGATTTCAGGTTCTAAGCATTCTTCCATGGTTCAAGCTGAAAGATCCCACCATTTTTATTCAGATACTTTCAAACAGTTAAGCCTGACTTGCATTAGATGGTTCGACCATTGATCTTTTATGACTTAGAGGCCAGACAATAGATTAGCATTATGGTCACAATGCTGGCCAATTCATCAACATCAACCAGTAAAGGATACAGGTGGGTACTGGGCACCACAAGTGGTTTAGCTTCATTCACTGATACACATCAAGCAATCTAGTGATGGGATCTGATTTTCAGTTTTTGTCAGTTAAATTAGATTCAAATAAGAGAGCCTCAGGAAGCTTCATTCCAATTTCCAGAACAAATAATTTTTTTAACCCTCAGAGATCAACAACAAGCTACATCCAGATCTGCTGTCAAATGACCAGGAAAATAGTAGCCATCCATTTAACATGATCCACAACAATGCCATTTTTTTCCTAGAACCCTCCTAGAACCCTATACACATCAACAACAAACAATAACAGATTCACCTTTCGATTTAAGTTACAACCCAATCACATATTAGATGGAAAATCCGCACACCTGGACTTTCTATTGCACTGTCATTAAACCCTAGAACTTCTTTCCTAATTCTATGTTGCTTTAAATTTGGTAGATAAATTTCTGAGATAAGGACCAAATTATATTTTTCTCAAGAAATAAATGGTAGATAAGTTTTTAAAATTTTGATAGTAAAGCTATGTGATCATTTTTGAATTGCACATGTGCACATACATCTTAATTATCCACAAAGGGAAGGTATTGATCCTATGACCTGAAATATAGGGATTCAGAGAGCTACTCTAGATTTAGTGTTTCCCAAAGTCTTCTAATTAAAGAAGAAGGATCTGTTTCTGAAGAAAGCTCAAGAGGGGATTTGCAAGGTTCCTGCAAGTAGGGATTGAATACGATTCTCTATATGTATCTGATCGTCAATAGAAAAGGCACATGATTTTTTTTTTAAAGTAAATGATGGAAATATCCATCAATCCAGAAAAGGAAGATGAGTTTAAGGAAGACTATGAAAAAGAAGGAAGATGTTTGAGAAGGATGACAAAAAGAAGGTTTCAGCATATGGTGATCCATTGACTTTGTGCCATCATGCAGAAAGGAATATGTACACTTCCAAAATTATCAATCTGGATCACATATACATAATTGCATGTGAAGTATATAGTGAAGGGAATCCTTTGCAAGTATTTTAGTGATAAATTATGCCAAGGCATTGCATCCAAAAGCATGGTAAACCATGCACTTGACTCCACATCCGTAGCCATATAAGACTTGGCTTAGAAAATGGTGGCAAGATATATGTATATCGCTATGGGTGATAATACTGTCAACAACAAATTATGATGCGACACAAATGCTTGTCATCAACTTCAGGGAAACCAAGGTGACACAAAATAGTCACCTTGTTGGCCATTAAAACCTGCATCATTGCCTTGCATAACAAGCCTCTTTGCCTCAAGATGCTTATTATAAGACCAAGCTGCCCTGAAATTGTGTTGTCAACCATCTATTTTATCTTCTTTTAACACATGGCCAACTTCGAGACAAAGATACCCATTTTGTCGAGCTTGATGCCCAGTGGTAGTGTCTATCATCCAGGGTTTCAAGCGCCAGACTATGTCAGTGGGCACGTACCATGCCAAGCCAATGCCAGAACCTGAAACAGGTTGGTACAGCACTTATTATTTATATATCTTTTAGCATTGTTTATATAAAATTCATTTTGGCATGGCATGGCATGGCACATATGTCAGCATAACATGTGTGCCTACTAGTGACAGGCATTCCCAACAGCCCCACCACAGCAGCACTTGAATCCTTACCATCATCAAATGTATATAGATCATGGTAATCATTGAATAACCTGAAATTTTGTTCAAAGCTTACATTGCTACCAGTTCACCTTACTTTCTTCAATACCTGTCAACTTTGTCAATCTACATATCCTACAGCCAAACAACAGCATTTGCAACTTCATTTTGCGGTTCTGCATTGCTGATATCATCAATACCACAGAGATTTAAATGTTTATACCAAAGTTCAGGGTTTTTCTTGTGGATGGATTTTCTTTTTTGCAATTTCTAGTCATCTAGTATTGGCTCTCGCTTTGTCATCATATTTCAATTCCATGGATATTTTTCTCCAGAATTATCTAAATTAAGGTGCAGAGTTGTCTCAGCATTCATGTTTTAAGGGATCTGATGGAGTTTTATGCTGGCTGTCAGCTATCTAACGCAACCCTCTTCCTTCATCCGGGCTTGGGACCGGCCTTGGCGGAGTTTAGTTGGAAAAAGGCTTAGATGAGTTGAGTTGAGTTTGAGTTGTCTAAGCATTAGTACTGACGCACCATCATAGTTTTGACTTATTATCTACATTGATGCATCAAATTTCCAATAATTCTTTGTTGCTGGAATCACAATATTTTTTATGGCTTAATATGAATACTTGACATCATAATCCCTACACATCATGGCCCACTCTTTCTTCAACTGTTGTGCTACCTCTTAGGTGCTCCTCCACCTTCCCACCTTGATGCAGTTAGATATTAAATACCATTTCCTTGAGCATTACATATTATATTTGTTAGTTTTATTTAGGTACAATGAGCATATATTCCTACATGCAAATTGATCAAGATCCTCATATAAATAATGCATTTTTCGATAGTTTGATCAGATGTGCTAGTGTTTTTTGTGCATGCGTGCAAAGAGGGTGCTTCACTTGAACACACTCGAAAGTATCTCCACTCATATCTGATCAAGTCTAGATTTGGATGTGAGACACCTTACATCGGCGCATTGATGATTCAAGCTATTAAATGTGATGTATTAGCTCTAAAATACTTATACATTAAAATCATACAATTTGAAGACCCTTAGCCTATGCATCAATATGTCATAAAATCATATTTAATTTCATTTTATTTAGACTATATTTTTTTGACCACTTGACACATGAGCTAGGGGTCTCCAAACACAAGTTTTTTTGTGTGCAAGTATTTTAAAGGTAGTAGATCTAATCTAATAGCTCGGATCATCGTTGTGGGACCTTTAGCATCCAAATCTAAACTTGATTAGATTTGAGTAGAAATCCTCTCTAGTATAGCATGTACATATGTCCATATATTTATGCTGGTTAATTCACCTGGTCATTGTGACTCTATATATGTAAACTCTTCCTACATGTCTTAGTAAGACGTAGAACATTTTTCAGTTTCAATGTGATGGGATGAAGGTTCCATTCTCTATCTACATACTCTTTCCTAAAAAAGTAATCAAATTCTAATGCAACATAAGAAATGTTAAAAGAAACAAATGAGCCTAGGTCAAACAAATGTTGATCAAACAAAGTCTAATTTTATGAGAGACTAATATCATCAAAATACTGATTCATACCATAGAGTTCCCAATTATCAACCCATCCTTAGCTAGCATAAGATCCAATTTTTTGAAAAACGGTAACATAGATTGCACTAGAATGCACTAGCATTAGATACCCTCTTTCATTGTATAATAAACCTACATTTCCAACTCCAGCCAAAAGAAAAAAAGAAAAAAGTTTACCTTTAGCTAGCAACTCAATGACTCGGTCTTTAAATCGAAAGAATTGAGCAATCTGAATGCCAAA
This sequence comes from Calamus simplicifolius, assembly GCA_900491605.1. Lineage (NCBI taxonomy): Eukaryota > Viridiplantae > Streptophyta > Magnoliopsida > Arecales > Arecaceae > Calamus > Calamus simplicifolius. The sequence goes on from UESW01003859.1 coordinate 633,311, forward strand.
AGAAAATGGGCTGACCGATGTTGCTGTTGCTGGAAGTATTGTAGACCCAGCTGCAGCAAAGTTGCACCCTTTTTGGAAACTTGGTGCACCAACAGAATCCAGATATGCATTGAGGAATGGCATATCCATCGCATCCACTGAACAAAAACAAATGGTATGAGGATTAAAAAGATGCATCAAATATATGGTAAGCTAAGAGTAACATAGAGTAAATTACATTATAAGAAAATGGAAGTGTGAAAATAATCAGACAGATATCAAATGAATAGAATGCTTAATGATTGTAAACAGCAGCTCCATGGAAAGCATTTAGTCTCTCTGTTTCTTTAAGATTGAGAGGGATCTACCTCCCACCCACCCAGAGGTTTTAAACCCTGGTTTTTCCGATAATAATTATAAATACAACTCAAGACTCAAACCCTGGACCCTTGATTCCAAAGCAAGTATGTGTGACCCCAGAGCTACTGCTTATTTCACAGCCATTTAGTCAGATCACAGTCAGCTAATAGTGTTCCAGGCCCAGTTCAGATTCTTTGCATAAGCTTAACTTTTGAAAAACAGAAAACCAAGATCTGCAGTATATGTTATGGATGGAGCTTAATTTCATCAAGAGGGAGTTTGAATTCGAATTTTGAATTCAATTTGGCCAACTAAGGAAGCTGATTTTGGGGAGGATTTGTTGCAACTTCCAAATCTGATCTTGGAGAGGATTTGTTGGAGATTTTCAAGGCAGCAAATCAGTCCATGGTTGCCAAAAGTATGGAGCCAGTTTTGGAAATCAGTCCATGGTTGCCAAAAGTGTAGAGCCAGTTTTGGGATGGGATTAGATTGGAGGAGAGTCTTCAATCCTTGTGGTGTCTTCTTCAACCGATAAAGTTGAGCGAAAAAAAAGTGAATAGGAGGCTCTGTGAGGACATCCTCCGTGTGCTGTAGATCCTGATTCAACTCTCTGGATCATAAGAGTTTCTGAGAGATAGTGTTTTGAGGGATTGTACCTGATTCAACTCTTAGTGAAGCCTTGCAGATCCTGTGCCGCCGTGGACGTAGTCCAGTTTGGGTGAACCACGTAAAATCCTCGTCTCTCGCTGTTTCTTTTGGATTTTGGTTCATATTATTATTTTATTTTTTATTGATTTTATCGTAACTGCGTGCTTGGCCGCACTAATAGCGATCTTATTAGAGGAATATTTATTGTATTCCCTATCAAATTGGTATCAGAGCCTGGTTTTCTTCATATTATTACGGTTGGACAAATCAACAAAGAGATGGCAGAAGACAAGATCAAAATCGAGAAATTCAATGGTCATAATTTCTGATGGTGGAGGATGCAAATTGAGGACTACCGATATTAGAAGGATCTTTACCTTCCATTAGAGGAAAGAAGTCGGATTCAATGAGCGACTCAGATTGGATGATTCTGGATAGGAAAGCCCTAGCCACGATCAGATTATCGTTGACACCTCAAGTGGCGTATAATATTGCAAAGGAAAAGACCACAGTGGATATGATGACCGCTTTAACAAAGATGTATGAAAAACCTTCTACCTCAAATAAGATATTTCTTATGAAAAAGCTCTTCAATTTGAAGATGGATGAGAATAGTTCAGAGACGGAGCATCTGAACGAGTTCAAACGATGATTAATCAATTGGAGTCGGTCTCTATTGCTTTTGATGATTCATTCAGGGCTCTTCTTTTCTTATGTTCTTGTCAGAGAGCTGGGACAATCTTGTGATGAAGTCAGCAACTCGGTATCAGGTATCCTTACATTCAATGATGCAGTTAGTTGTATATTGAATGATGAGATGAGAAGAAAGGCTGTGGGTGGGACTTCTACAAGTGATGCACTCATGGTGGATACCGGAGGAAGATCACAGGAGGAAGAAGTTAGAGAATGGTCGGTCCAAGAGCAAAGGAAAGTCCAAAGGAGATTTTCCATGAAGTGTTGGAACTGCAGGAAGAAAGGTCATATGAGCAAGGATTGTTGGGGTAAGAAAAAGGAAAAAGATGCAGAGCGCAAGATAGAAGGCCAGGAAGTAAATGTTGTGAGTACTATTGAGCGTAATTTTGAGGATGTGTACCTGTCAGCCGGTGATGGAGCAAACTCAGATATGTGGTTTGTAGACTCAGGGGCTTCTTACCATTGCAGCTCAAAGAGACACCTATTTTTGGATTTTATCCAAGGAGATTTTGGTCATGTCACAGTTGGCAATGAACAACAGTGCAGAATTGTGGGTAAAGGAACAATTGTACTGAAGCCATTGACATGCGGAGAATTGAGACTTGCACAAGCCAGATACATCCCAGAGTTAAAGAAAAACCTAATTTCTACCAGCCAGCTTGATGTTGAGGGTTATGTATCCGTTTTTGGTAATTCTCAGTGGAAGATTACTAAAGGGTCTATGGTTGTTGTCAAAGGAAAGCGGACATGCACTCTCCACTTCTTGACAGACAGTGAGAGTTTAGTTTCAGTGGCAGCAGAAGACACGGGTACAGTGACTACATTATGGCACAGGAGGCTCGGTCATCTTAGTGAGAAGAACTTGAATATTCTACACAGGAGAGAGCTTCTACCTAGGCTAAAGAACGTGAATCTAGAGTTTTGTGAAGAGTGTATTTATGGTAAGCAGAAAGCAGTGAGTTTTCAGTTAGCAAGAACTCAAAAGAAGACTGAAAGGCTAGAGTTGGTTCATTCAGATGTCTGGGGTTCAGCACCAGCGGCATCATATGCGGGCAATAAGTACTTTGTCATGTTTATAGATGATTTCAGCAGGAAAGTCTGGGTGTTTGCTATGAAGGAAAAGTATGAGGTTTTTGGCATCTTCAAGAGATGGAGAGTTATGTGTGAAAGCCAGACTGGAGCAAGTCTCAAGTGTCTCAAGATAGATAACGGCAGTGAATACTGTAGCAGAGAGTTTGATGTCTACTGCACAGAGCATGGAATCAGAAGGATCAAGATCGTCCTAGGGACACCAGAGCAGAATGGTGTGGCAGAAAGAATGAACAGGACCATTCTTGAGAGAGAGAGGAGTATGAGGTTTGACTCAGGTCTACCTATATATTTTTGGGTGGCAGCACTGGACACCACAGTGTATTTGATCAACAGGAGTCCATCCAGTGCATTGGATGGTGGGATTCCATAGGAGGTTTGGATAGAAAAATAGGTAAAACTTTCTTTTCTTAAAGTATTTGGCTACATTGCTTATTCTCTGATTGAGAAAGAGAAGAGGAGTAAGTTAGACTCCAAGTCTACAAAGTGTGTTTTCATTGGATATGGTGGCGATGAGTATGGCTACAAGCTCTGGGATTTCCAGAACAATAAGATCATTCGAAGCAGGAATGTGGTATTTGATGAAGAGCATACTTACAAAGACAGGAAGAATGTAGTGGAAGAAAAGAAACAAGAGTTTATAGAATTTGATCCTGTCAGAGATGGAGAAATTCCCCGAGTGCAAACTGAAGATGAAAACTCCGAGGATGTGAAGGAGGAAGATGTGGTTGGAACAGACAACCACATGCATACATCGGAACCTCAGCCGGTGTCCCCACAGTTGAGGAGGATCACGAGGGTTACCAGGCCATCACAGAGGTATTCTGCTAATGATTATGTTTTGTACACAGATTCTGGAGAGCCAGAATGTTTGTTGAAGCCATGCAGGATGAAGCTAAGGTCAAGTGGGAGTTGGCTATGAAAGAGGAGATGGACTCTTTAAAGCAAAACAAGACTTGGGATCTTGTGAAGTTATCCGCTGGCAAGAAAGCTCTGTTCAACAAATGGGTGCACAAGATGAAGAATGAGGTCGATGGTACCAAGAGATACAAGGCAAGGTTAGTTGTCAAGGGGTATGCATAGAAAGAGGGAATTGACTTCCAGGAGATTTTTTTCTCAGTAGTCAAGATGACATCCATCAGGGTGATTCTGAGCATGGTAGCAGTGGAGGATCTTCATCTAGAGCAGCTAGATGTGAAGACATTATTTCTTCATGGAGATTTGGAGGAGGAGCTGTACATGCACAAGCCAGAAGGTTTTCAGGTCAGGGGAAAGGATGACATGGTTTGCAGATTGAAGAAAAGTTTGTATGGTCTGAAGCAGTCTCCGTGGCAATGGTACCTCAAGTTTGACAATTCCATGCTAGAGAAAGGCTTCACCAGATGCCAGTCAATCATTGTGTGTACTTTCAGAGGTATATTACAAATGAGTTCATTATTTTATCCTTATATGTGGACGATATGCTTGTAGCAGGTTCTAGTATGAGGAAGATAGAAGAGCTCAAGAAACTGATGGCAAATAAGTTCTCAATGAAGGATTTGGAAGAGGCGAAGCATATTCTTGGCATGAGGATCAACAGAGATAGAAAGCAATGGAAGCTGTGGCTATCTCAGGAGGACTATGTAGAAAAGGTACTGAAGAGGTTCAATATGAAGAATGCAAAGGCAGTGTCAACACCTTTGGCAGCACACTTCAAGCTCAGCAAGCAGTTGTGTCTAACAACTCAGAAGGCAAGGGATGAGATGATTAGAATTCCATATGCCTCAGCCGTAGAAAGTCTAATGTATGCAATGGTTTGCACAAGACCGGATATCGCACAAGCAGTGGGAGCAGTCAGCAGGTAAATGCAGAATCCAGGCAAGGAGCACTGGAATGCAGTGAAGTGGATCTTGAGATATCTCAGGGATACGTCAACTTACAGTTTGTGCTATGGAGGTGATAGTCTTCAAGTACAAGGATTTGTAGATGCAGATCACTTTGGTGATAGAGATAGTGGGAGGAGCACCACTGGTTATGTTTTTACTGTCGGTGATACAGCAGTAAGCTGGGTATCTCAGTTGCAGAAGATAGTGGCATTGTCAACTACAGAAGCTGAGTATGTGGCGATCACTGAAGCTAGTAAAGAGATGATCTGGTTATAGAGATTGATGGAGGAGCTCGGCAAGGAGCACGAATGTAATACATTATGGAGCGATAGCTAGAGCGTAGTTCACTTGGCAAGGAATCCAGCATTTCATGCAAGAACCAAGCACATTCAGCTTAGGTATCATTTCATACGCAGTGCGTTGGATGAGGAGCAGTTGAAGCTGGAGAAAATTGATGGAGCTAAGAATCCTGCAGATATGTTCACCAAGGTTGTGAGCAGAGACAAGTTGAGTCTCTATTGCAACTTGGCGAAGCTTTCCAAGAGATAGATCAGGAGAGCGCGGCACAGAGAAAGAAGGTAGATCTAAGATTGATGTCATTAATCTTCAAGTGGGAGATTGTTATGGATGGAGCTTAATTTCATTAAGAGGGAGTTTGAATTCGAATTTTGAATTCTATTTGGCCAACTAAGGAAGCTGATTTTGGGGAGGATTTATTGCAACTTTCAAATATGATCTTGGGAAGGATTTGTTGGAGATTTTCAAGGCAGCAAATCAGTCCATGGTTGCCAAAAGTGTGGAGCCAGTTTTGGAAATCAGTCCATGGTTGCTAAAAGTGTGGAGCCAGTTTTGGGATGGGATTAGATTGGAGGAGAGTCTTCGATCCTTGTGGTGTCTTCTTCAACCGGTGAAGTTGAGCGAAAAAAAAAAAAGAAAAAGTGAATAGGAGGCTCTATGAGGATATCCTCCGTGTGCTGTAGATCCTGATTCAACTCTCTGGATCATAAGAGTTTCTGAGAGAGAGTGTTTTGAGGGCTTGTACCTGATTCAACTCTTAGTGAAGCCTTGTAGATCCTGTGCCGCCGTGGACGTAGCCCAGTTTGGGTGAACCACGTAAAATCCTCATCTCTCGCTATTTTCTTTTGAATTTTGGTTCCTATTATTATTCTGTATTTTTGTTGATTTTATCGCAACTGCGTGCTTGGCCGTACTAATAGTGATCTTATTAGAGGAATATTTGTTGTATTCCCTATCAAATTGGTATCAGAGCCTGGTTTTCTTCATATTATTACGGTCGGACAAATCAACAAAGAGATGGCAGAAGACAAGATCAAAATCGAGAAATTCAATGATCACAATTTTGGATGGTGAAGGATACAAATTGAGGATTACCTATAACTGTCATTTTTCCTATGGATGGGATTACATTTTGCTACAATTACAGCTATTTTTCTGCTGTTATTTGGTGGCTTGTAAGAATGATGAATGCAACTCAAAGTGCAGCATTTACTTGACTATGATTGGATCTTAAGACATGCCAAGGACACATCATGTAACTAAAAGGTCATCATTGCATCCTTAGCCTTTGCAACCATCCTACCATCTTGGATGTAACATGAGGTGCTAATTACCATGACTGATGGATTTTTGTTAAGCTTAGTTGGGTGGCCCTTGCTGATTTACAAAAGTAGGGGAATCCACTTTATCTGGTCCAGAAATTAGCTTGTAGCCAATCAGGCTTTGAAGAGATAAAATGTCAGCATTCACAGGCTTTCTAGGATTTAATTCAAGTGCACAAATCATCATTACCAAAACCAAAGCATTCACATCAGTGATCAGTACTATTCCACCTAACAAGCTACCAAAAAAACAAGCACCATGATACTGACCCCCTAAACTGATAAATAAAATTTCTCATATAAAAATTCAAATTACTGCAATTATCAATATTTATGCAATAAAAACATCCTCCACCTTCAATTTTCCTACAAAGCATCCATAACCTAGTACTCAAATATGCATGAAGAATAGATAATTCTTGATATTAAAACATCGTGATCTAAAGGGAATTAAATTGAAGGGAGGGAGGAGGGATTACTGAGGAAATCGATGATAAGTCGGCCATCGCAGAACCTTCCAGCTGGCCTGTGGAAATATGTTCCACCATTAGGCAGCTCGAGGCTCTCGAGGCCGGCGGCGATGTGCATGCCGGTGTCGGAATTGGAGTCGCCAAAGTTAAAGATGGCAGGATAGTTGAAATTTGAATCAGCAAAAGTAAGGGGGAGAAGTAGAAAGATGGAGGCTAGAAATTTAGCCATGGCAACAATAACTCTTTGGTGAATATTGGAACAAGATTTTGGTCTTGCATCCATGAGAGGAAGGCTTGAATGATTTTTTGCTTTGGTGGTTTGAGTTGGATTTATATATATTTGGATCTGGGGGTAGTGGGACCTATAAGATGAATTGAGATTGTTGGGAGCCCAGCAACTGCTACTCTTTTAAAATCTTGCACTCTACTCCAAAAGTGAGGCCATGCCACACTTGCAAGAAATAAAGATCAGAAGTTTGGAGGAAAGTAGAGAGAACTCAAGGGGAAAACGACTTGGTAGTTGTGGAGGATGTTGTTCAGACTTGGTGGGTAGGAGGAGGAAGGACTAAAAAATGAAAATACTTTGTTGAGCAAGCATTTTTTGAACTATTTTTGAGCAGCTCATGTTGGAAACTAAAGATGTGATCGGAATTAGATTGGATATGCGACAATGATGCTTAATATCATTGTCTTTTGCCTCATTTGCCTCTACCCATGTGGATACCTTGGTCTTGGGGCAAACTCTTATAAAAACCAAATCAATAAAACATAATCATTATTGATTTATTAAGATATGGATATAAACGATGAAGGAAAAATGAATTCATAAGGCAAGTTTACATCGGGAATTAATTGGGAATTTTTGTGAGGGATTGTTTATCGTTTTCACATTAAAAATAAAAAGTTTTAAATTTTTGAAAATTATTTTGAATGGTATGCGAGAGTGTTAGCGCAGCTCAAGCATGTCGCCGCTTTGACGTGCCATTGGGATTAAAACCTAATTCTAAACTCTAAGGCAGTGTTTGGATCGGGGAATAAGGCCTGGAATAGGCCCTTATTCCCCCTTATTCCTTCAAACAGAAGGAAAAAGGTGTATGGGCCCCACTAGATTAGCTATTCCAGTCAACCCTTCTTATTCCATTTCTTATTCCATGGTACTGGATGAAATAGCTCCTATTCCCACTGTAGCTATTCCAGGGCACCAATGGCATTAAATTAAATATTAAAAAATTTATTTATAATATCATTTAAATAATTAAATAAATAAATTTATAATATATTTAAAATGAAATAATTTATTTATAATATAATTTAAAATAAAATAAATTTATTTATAATATAATTTAAATAAAATAATTATTAAGTATGTTCTTTATATTTTATTAATAATAATTAATTATTACCTTATTTATTAATAAATAATAATTTATTCAATTAAATTAAATAAATAAATTTATTTATAATATAATTTAAATTAAAAAAATTTATTAATAGAAAATAATAAATTAAGAATGTTATTTTTTTTTATTAATATAAAATAATTTATTAAGTATGTTCTTATATTATGCTATTAATAATAATTAATTTATTACCTTATTTCTTAATAAATAATAATTCATTCAATTAAATAAATTAAATAAATTTATTCATAATATAATTTAAAATTAAATAAATTTATTAATAGAAAATAATAATTAAGTATGTTATTTTTTTCTTTATATAAAATAATTTATTAAGTATGTTCTTATATTATTTTATTAATAATAATTAATTTATTACCTTATTTATTAAATATAATTTATTCAATTAATAAATTAAATAAATTTATTTATAATATAATTTAAAATTAAATAAATTTATTAATAGAAAATAATAAATTAAGTATGTTATTTTTTTTTCTTTATTAATATAAAATAATTTATTAAGTATGTTCTTATATTATTTTATTAAAAATAATTAATTTATTACCTTATTTATTAATAAATAATAATTTATTTATGTCATTTTAAAAAATAAAATTGATAAACCATTTTATTGAAGGGGTATCTTTGGAATTTTAAAAAATTCTTCATCTATTCCTACTGGAATACATGCTTATTCTCATATTATCCAAACATCATTTGGAATAACACCGCATTAATTGCACTGGAATAACATGGAATACCAGATTTTCATCCAAACAGAAATCTAGAATAATAAAGGGAATAAGCTATTCCTACGGAATTCGTATCCCTATTCTCAGAATAACTTTTTGACATCCAAACGCAGCCTAAGTAATTTAAGATTTGATTAAAATTATAAAATTAGGTACAATCAATGTCGTGTGCCCTTTGGCATGTCATTGGGATTTGATTTGAGTGCATGGCAATACAATCAACACTAAATGTGTCATGTTTATCATTTGAGTTGAATTTAAGCTTACCTAGAGTTTAGAATTAGGTTTTAGAGCAACTCCATTATATGATAAGATTTGCACTACTATACCTCAATACATGGTGAATCATGACTCATTATAGAATAATGCTGTGAACATTAGTACAAGGTTCGAAATTGAAAATCTTATTATGATCTAATTCTTAAGGACCTTTCGGAAAAGTATTAATTAATATAATAAATTTATGTCAAACATACTTAATAAGTAAAATGCAAATGAAAATTTATGTTCCAAGAATTTTCTAAGTATAAATATATTGTGTTTGGATAATTTTGGATGTAGTTAAAATAGTTTGCTCTAAATTATTTTAACAAAGTTGCAATGCAATGGATCTTTTGTTTTTCAGAATCTACAAGCTTTTATTATAGTTTTGAACACCTCCCAGAAAGAAAGAAAGAAAAAAAAAAGATCAGGTCTTTCTTATCAAATTTTTTATAGTGAACACCATCATTTGTACTAATAATTTCATTCTCTTTTTTGAAAAAAAAGTTTACTTAAATTATATAAATCTCCTTCTCTTTCATCCTAAATATTATAAATCTCCTTCTCTCTTTCATTTTAAATATTTTTTCTGACTCATTGGATGAGCTCATTGAAATTAGTTAATTCATCTTTTTCATTTCAATAACTATAACTCTTATTATATATTTTCACTTAAAGAGTTTAAATTCATATTTATATTTCATTGCTTGCTTTACTATATTCTTATTTGTAATAACCTTAAGTATATCAATATATTTTAATATAATAGTCATGTATAACTTAAATCTAATCCGAAACGTTTAGGTTCATGTCGGACCGAATCAAATAGAATTGTAATTCAAGCGAAGCATCCGAATATTCTTTTTATAATTAAAATGTAATAAAATTGAAAATTAAATATAAATTACTAAAAATAAGAATGAAACTGAAAGTTAGAGTCGACTTGACTCTAACTTGATCAATATGCCCTGCAGGGTTCCAAATATTCTTAATAAACTTGACTCAACTTGACCAATTAGTTAATGAATTGATTTGTAATCCAAAACCACATCTTAAATATGAAATTGGGTTGGATTGGAGTTATGCAAGCCTCAATCCAACCTAATCAATTTGCAGCTCTACTTACCATTAAATTATTCATTTGGAAATACACATCAATATGTTTTTTTGGGTTTTTTTTTTAAGTTTAAAATATGTTATTATTATTATTATTATTGAGGATGGATTGAAAAGAAAATTGAACTTGCGAAGATTGAAAACTAAAATCAAGATTTCAAAACTTAAATTTAAAAATTTATAATTTGAATTATAATTTTTTCAAGTGATTCAAAAGGAAATCAAGTTGATTAAGATTTGAATATCCTGATTCTTTTGATATTTGCTTTAAATAATATTTATTTATAAATAATCCTAGGCCATAAGGGCTTCTTCCACTCTCGAAGAACCTAACCCTGACCTAATTCTAAAAATCCCTTCAAAGATTTATTTGTTTCAAACATGGCAAACAAGGATGGATCGAGTGGTCAAGAAGTAAGCCAAGTCCGTTGAGGGAAAAAGATTAAGAATTCAAAACTCAAACTTAAAAATTCAATATTCGTAATATTTGAACCTTGATCAACTTGATTTTTCTTATCAATCGCCGAGGAGAATCAGGATCTTATCTTTAAATAATCTACTTATAATCTATTTCTAAAAATAATGCAGGAAAAAAATATACTTTCAGAAATAAAAAAAGAATCAGCTCAAAAAGAGGTTCAATTGGTATTTGTCCATTTTTCTTAACTGACTAACAGCGGTTCAAGAGGTGTCCTGTGTGGGGCTTAGCTCTTACTATATTATATTTCCCGATATGGGACTATTGGGAGTGGTAGCTCCTACCATATTGTAACGACATAAAAAAGTAAGGTGAACAAGGTTCACATCAACTTGAGCCATCATAGCTTAAAAAGAAATCTAATTGATACTTATCTATTTTTCTTAACGGGTTATAAACCATAAAATTAACTTTCAATTTTTTGATACGAGACTGTTGAGAGAGGCATCATAAGTTCTTTAACAAATATAGTGGGATCCTGTACTAAGTATCTACCACATTGTGCTACACCCAATTAAGGAAGGGCTCACCGTGACCAAGAACGTAGCCTCGGTGACTCAGCAAAACAAAATCGCCTGGGATTCAATTCCCATATCCCAAACCAAGAACCCAGTTCTCACGGGGGCGGGACTCGGCCACCGTTGCGGACTGGACCCGTCATCCACCGTCAATTCATCCTCTTCCCCTCAATCCCAGCCGTCCAATCTGGCAGCCAAAGGCAGAAATTCAAATCCTCTTTCAGGGCTCGTTAGGTTCAATTGCAAAATTTTGTTTTCCTATATATTAGAATGTTTGATTTGTGATGGTGCCCAATCACTTTGAGTTGATATCCTTGAGCGTTGACCGGTACTCTGAAGAAGTTTTAGGGTTCTTCCTTCGTCTTCAATGCCTGCAAGAAATCTCAAGACCAGATATTCTGGCAGGGATCCTCCAATGCTCAAGTTAGTGATCAAGACCACAATAGTAGTTTAAGGAAGGTGGATTGTTAGAACTGAATGAGTCCTTGGGTTCTTCTTATCTTTACCTATTTTTATTAACCTCTTTAGTTTGTCTGGCTTGCTCGCTGAGATCGGGATCTCTTGATGTATTATTGCCTTTATGGACAGAATGCGGTCGGATTGGATCTGCATCTTTTGATTCTGGATGATTGACGCTTTACAGTAAATAATCACCTTTTGAGGCTTATTTAGTGAGGATCATTAAATTTTGCAAATGACTTTTGCACTACAAGAAAATATTAAAATAGTGACGAAAATTAGTGATAAAAATTTTCGTCACTAAATTGTGACGGTTTAGTAACAAAATAGTGATAAAAAATTAAAATTAGTGACGGATTAGTTTTTTCATCACTAAACTGTCACTAAATTAGTGACGGACTATCACATCCGTCACTAATTTAGTGATGGATTGCCCTTTCGTCACTAATCTATAACAAATTAGTGACGTAAGAGTAATCCGTCACTAACTTTGTGATGGATTGCTTTTTCGTCACTAATCCGTCACAAATTAGTGATGAAAAACATTCGTAACTAATTAGTGACGAATTATTTTCGATCACTAATCCATCAAAATTAGTGATGGATGGGAAATCCATCACTAATTTAGTGATGGATTGTCCTTCCGTCACTAATCCATAACAAATTAGTGACGAAAGAGCAATCCGTCACTAAATTAGTGATGGATTAGTGACGGATATTTCTTCCGTCACTAATCCATCACTAACTTAGTGACGGATTGGGCAATCCGTCACTAATTTTGTGACGGATGAAGCAATCCGTCACTAACTTAATGATGGATTACTTTTTCGTCACTAATCCGTCACAAATTAGTGATTAGTAACAAATTATTTTTCGTCACTAATCAATCAAAATTAGTGATGGATGAGAAATCCATCACTAAATTAGTGACGGATTGCCCTTTCGTCACTAATTCATCACTAATTAGTGACGGAAGAGCAATCCATCACTAAATTAGTGATGGATTGCCCCATCCGTCACTAATTTAGTGACGGATTGGCCTTCCGTCACTAATCCGTCACTAATTTAGTGACAGATTGCCCAATCCATCACTAATTTAGTGATGGAAGAGCAATCCGTCACTAATTTAGTGATGAATTTCTTCATCCATCACTAATTTAGTGACATATTGTCCTTCCGTCACTAATCCATCACAAAATTAGTGACGAAAGAGCAATCGTCACTATATTAGTAACGAATTAGTGACGGATTGCCCTTTCGTCACTAAATTTATATTTTTAATATTTTTTTATTTGAATGAGAAGAAAGAAAGTAAAATAAAAAAATTAATAATTTATAATAATAATAATATTTTTATTATAAATAATTGCATGTCTAATATTTTTTTAAAAAATTAATATTAAAATAAAAAATAATAAATATTTTTAAATTTTATTATTTTTATATATTATGTATTATATATTAAAAAATATGCAGATGAATAACGTCATCACGTAGGCAACCTTAATTTTTTTAAAATATGTTATCACATAGAAAGCGTTTGTTCAATAGCAAGCTGCATTCCAAAAAATTTTAAGCATGGGAATGACCATATTTTAGGTTAAAATCGTCTGTTGCAGAAGCAAGCGAAACGGGGCGAACCTCCCCCTAAATTCGCTCCCAAACACATCAAAACCCTCGCCTACCCAAATTCTCGCCCACTCCTCTTCTCCTCGCTTCCCACCGCACCCCGCTCACCCGCGACCAAGCGCTCGATCACGTCCTCGCCGACCTCGACTCTGCCCTCGCCCATGGCGTCCCCGTCGACGCCTCCCTTTTCGCCTCCCTCCTCGAGACATGCTCCCAGATGCGCTCCCTACGCCACGGCGCCCGCCTCTGCCGTCTCATCCCCTCCGCCCTCCTCCGTCGGAGCCCCGACCTCTCCGCCAGGCTCCTTCGCTTGTATGCCTCGTGTGGCTGCGTCGACAAGGCCCATCGACTGTTCGACCAAATGCCGCAGCGATTTAAGGACAGCGATTTAAGATCAGACGGTATAAGCGTGAACAGCAATTCCGTAGTTTCATGTAACGCTCGGTCCTCTTTGTTGGAACCGAAAGCTACGAAACTGAATACCGGTTAACGGCGCCAGGTTGGTTAGCCTGTCTTTCTTCGCTGCCAGCCGTCCATTTACTCCTGTTCGGGCTGGTCCCGTTCTCTGATCCCGTCGAGTCTCCAGGGGAAGGTTTGGGGCACTAAAAATTTGGAGCAACCTGGAGCGTTCAACGGAATGATATCGGCCTCTTCTTCGATCCAAAGGAGCCGCGATCGAAGGCGAAGGCTATGCGTCTGTGCCCAAATTCATGGAAGCCATGAGATGAAGCCAGTCCTCTCTCTCTATCTGATGCCTCTGGCGCGACCTCTTATTCTCCCTCTCAGAAATTTCCATCTCTCTCTCCGTTCCTTCTCTCACGAAATCTGCCGGCGGGGATGCAAGCAGCTATATGGAAGCATTTACCACCATTACGGAATCCTCTATACCCCTTTCCTCAGTTCGCTTCGTTCCATTCCACCCCCATCCATCTTGCTAAATGGAAGAGCAAATGGTACTATAAGGTCAGCTCCGGACCTCTCTTTTATTTAGTTTGGTTTTATTTCCTTTAGGTATGAGCTAATGATAGCATAATTGAATGATCTCAGATCCAATAGTTCCAATACCTTGCTATATCTATTCATTTTTGAGGTCTCTGGTTAGGGTTCTATTAATTATTTTGTTTTCTGGGTTAATGGTCTATGGCATTCGGTGTTTTGATTTCAAAATTATTAGTGCATGAAATATCTATTGAGTTGGTTAGTTATGGGACATATTGGGTTAACTTGCCATTCTCAGTTAGTCATTGACATTTTGAAAACCAAGAAGGTATCATATGATTGGAGTAAGTATTGTGATGCCTATTTATAAGAATGGAGATGATATTCAAAATTGTTATAGCAATAAGAAATTAAATTGGAGTGACTTTATTTAGCATCTGGTCACCAATCTGAACTCTGATGGTTTTCTAAATCTTGGCTAAGATCCTAGATGCTTGGTAGTGAGAAGTATGACCTATCATTCTGTACTCTGATAACATAATATATCATTCAATTATGTTGTGTGCGCTTCTCTAGGATTTGACTGACCTGAGTGCTACCAGATCAATAGGAATTTTAGTAAATTAAGATTTACTTGTCATGCTATTGCTTATGTAGTTCAGGCGTGTTTATAAACCCAAAAATACTTGTCCGTGCTGCCTATTGACCAGCCTTATATTAGACAGCTTGTTCTCAGCCATGTTTCCAGCAATCTGTCAGATGGACACATTGAGAGGCTATAAAGGCCATAATCTCAAGTGACATGGTGCCTCAAGGCTGGTGTTTTAACTCCATATTTGCATTGCTCTTATTAATGATTAAATTTTGCTTGGTTTAGAGGAATTGAGCTTTGGACTGAACTTTGTTTGATGGTTACAACGTGCATGTACGTGTGGCCAATTAATGAATGCTGCAGACATGTAGACTCCAGACTTGCACTGCCCTTGGTGATGATTCAGTTTGGCTTGGTCTAGAGCATGTGCAAGCTTTGAATGCAAGAGGAAGTGAGATTTGGACTGACAACTTTGTTTGATGGTCAAATGCTAGGTCAACAAGAATAACTGCATCTACCTTATTATCTCCCTGTTTCTACTCCAACCATCTTTTTGTCCATCATTCAAATCTGATCAATATTTTGAACATCATTATGATATTATACAATTAGTGATGTAGTCACCACCATGACCCACCCTCTCCTTATGGAATCACCTTCTTATGTGCCATGAGATGGATGTCTACAACCTAGTCATTCAGTTCAACGTGTTAGTTTTGCAACTAACAGTGTTAGGCTCTGTTTAATGTTTTAAGGTGAAAAAACATGGAAAATTCTTAAAATTTAGTGTGGTTTTTTACCTTAAAAGATACAAGACAAACTCCATCAGAAAAATAAGCACCAAATGTCTACTTTGCAATATAATTATTAGAGAGATATTTATGCACCCAGTGTCTGCAAGTGTTTGAAAAATTTCAGGCACCAAGAATGTTTGTGAAGATGCCCATGAATTTAGATGCCACTTGCTGCTTTATCTTTACTTGCACAGCATAACAATTGTAACTAGTGCATGGTAAGGGACAATTGGCATTTTGGAGAGGATTAGGACATCTGAATAGAATGGCAATAATGCTCCAATGAAATTTCTGATAGCACACACTTCCAAGGAATTGTTCCTGAAGATGACCATGTAAAACTGCTTGTGCAAGCCAAGTGCCTCAAAAATTTCTAGGATGACAAAATAACTTTCCAAAGCTTCTACATATCAATTAACAAAGAACGTTGCGTGTGAGTTAGTTGTGTAGTTTTGTCTTTGGGATCTGCCAATTTATTTTAGAACATGTAGTACATCACTGTCAGCTTGCATGGTGTCATGCCTCTTGCACCCCTGCCACCTCTCAAGTAGAATATATATGTATATATATAGCCCAGAGTAGGGTCACTCATTTTCTGATAACCACGAGGACTTAGGATCAAAAGATTGGATCCAAGCTGGTCAAACTTGAACTGCACTTAAGATCAACCCTGGCTTTAGACCAATAAGTGATGGTTGCATCTAGATATCCTGTTTATGGACCTGTAGTTCTAACCCATTTTTATTATATGAAGGATGAAAGAGAAGCTGCTTTAGAGGAGCTGAAGACTGTTGAGCTACAGCATAAAAAGCTGAAGGTAGCTCCCACGCACATACCTTCCTATGCATTCTCGTAGTTTTTTGGGGAGTACTGAAACTTGGCATTTGAAATAATGTGTTGTCTATCTGTATATAGGAAGAGTTGGCATGCTATGCAGATAATGATCCAGCTGCATTGGAAGCAATGAGTAAGAACATCTTTCATTTCCTTCTCCATGAGAATGTTTTCAGCTTCTTTAGTGCTGATATTCAGGCACAGTTATGTGAAGCCGTGCCATGTAAAGATTATGCCACTTCTGTGCACTTCTGTAAATTCAGCCTTATGATTTTCATTGATATGGCAGAAAACGCAATTGAGGTTGCTCATTCAGCAGCTAACAGATGGACAGGTGTTTCTTTGACTCATCATTTTTCAATATTACTACTGACAAACCTTTCGCTTTTCTCTATGCATAACTGATAAGCTTTTAATATAATATCTCAGACAACATTTTTACCCTACAGCAATGGTGTTCAACCAACTTTCCAGAAGCCAAAGGAGCAACTAGAACACATGTACAAGGAGGTAGATGCATTTTTCCTTTACACATCAGACCTGCATTTCTATCCATGACTATACCATGGTTCTTATTGGCATGTCCTTAGCATGTCACTGAACTCGGGTATATGTGGATATATCAACTTTCCAACATAGAATATGCACTTTGCGAAACTACAGTTTCTGCTTACTTCCTGATGCTTTCTGGGCGTAGTCTGGGAGCAACTGGGTTGTTTTGGATGTATCTGCACTTTAAAATAGAAGTGAGGTGTGGGGAACACATAGGTTGGATTACAAAACATAGTTGCATCTACCTTTTAAGAAACGTACGTAGAAATGGTGCCAAAAGATTTGAAACACTAATTGAAATAAAAATGACAAAGGCTTTTACGATCTGTTGACTTATATTAACTATTATAAGTGGAATACAAGTCCTATCAATGGGATTTTTTATACATGCTTCCAATTTGGACTTTGGTGTTGGATGGATTGTCTATTATTTTATTAGCTTTTTAAATTGATATTTATTTCATAGTTGTCATTACATTTCTTAATGCATGTATTTAATTGCCATATGGTGCAATATCTTCCATTGCTGGCCTAGAGGTCTTCAGGAATATTCGTATTTATTGGTCTCCTGTCTGTCTTGGACATTAATTTCTACTTCAAAGCTTTATGACCTCTTATCTGCACTTGCAGATGTAAAAGTCAACATAAAAGGCTTTCTGTCTAACTCCCTTAATGATGCTTATCATTACAACCATGCTTCAAACATCGCCATGTTCTATTTTCAGATGCAATTAAGCGGCATGATATCCAGTGGACTGTCTCCTCTTTTGAAGTTGTTTGGTTCATAATTTCATTTGAATTGTTAATAGAGGAAGACATCATCAGCAAATAAGATAATATGCATGGCATTATTTTTTATATTATCGGTCATCCAGAATTTTGCATAGATTTTTCTTTAATAGTTTGGATGGTTTTTCTGGTGAGAACTTGATCTTCGTTTTCTGACATTTGTCTGTTCCAAATTGCAGGTGGGAATAACAGATGATTTTGAATATTTGCAATGATAATCGAAACATCCTGGAGCTGAATCCTGATTGCATAGTTCAGTGTGCAAAATATACCAGTAGCTTGAAATTTTAGGTTCTTAGACAACAGAGTATAAAAAAAAGAGAATATGTCAATTTTACAGTAAGGATACTTTCAAAGCAATGTGATGACACTAAGCCTGTCATATTATTATCTAGAGTTAGCGTAGGCCAGCAGGATAAATGCAATCAGCTGAGGCTTGAGAGCATGCCAAAGAGAACATAGAACAAGGGTTGAATCAAAACAAATGCTTGATACAACTATGAGCTGGCTAGGAACAAGAGCAGTTCTTTTGGGAAGGTAACAAAAAATAAGAGATACCTGAGCTATCAAATCAAATGCTAATATACAAATTCCCACCCTCTCAGCTGGGACAAATGACAATTGTATTGGCTCCTCGGCCACGGCCTAAGATCCACCATAAATTGTGGTAGTGGAGGCATCAAAAGGCACAGAGCTCAGCAAATAAGTCATACTAGTCCTTTGGATCAGGAGAAAGCAAAGCTGCCATGGGCTTGCCACATGCACTCGTCCTACCATACCCAGCACAAGGCCATGTCATCCCTCTACTAGAGCTCTCCTACTGCTTGGTTGATGAAGGCTTCAAGATCACATTTGTCATTACTGAGTACAATCATAATCTTGTTCTTGCCAACTTGTCTAAGGAAAGTGAGATGAAGGGAATAAATTTGGTTGCAGTGCCAGATGAAGGGAATAATTTGATGTCTAATATATAAAACATTAGTTTTGTTGATGTATACAGATATATTTATCTTATTTTATGAAATGCATTTTTTATTCTTAAATTTGAATTTTCATCTATAAATTTCATTAGAATGCATTAAATATATTGTAATTTCAAAATAATTTTAAATTTATAAGAATAAAAATTTGATGAAATTTTATTAGGTTAATGATGGATTAGTGATGGATTTTTGATAGAAATAATAGTGACGGATTAGTGATGAAAATATTAGTGATTAATTAGTGATGGAATAATAACGAATGACTAATGGATTCTTTCGTCACTAATTCATCGTTATTAGTGACGGACTAGTGACAAAGTTTTAGTGACTAAATTTTCGTCAATAATTCGTCACTAAATTATGATGGAATAGTGATGGAAATATTTGTGACGGAATAGTAACGGAATAATGCGTGATGGATAGTTCGTCACTAATCCGTCATAATTTAGTGACAAAAATATGTTCCGTCACAAATTTTTGACGAAATAGTTCGTCACTAATCCGTCACAATTTAGTAACGAAAAATATGTTCCGTCATAAATTTTGATGAAATATTTCGTCACAAATCCGTCGCTATTATTTTGTGACGGACCTCTTTCCGTCACTAAATTTAGTGACGGCAAAAATAGTGACGATAAGATTTTCATCACTAATCCATCACTAAACCCAATTTGTTTTGTGACGGACCTCTTTCGTCACTAAATTTAGTGACGGCAAAAATAGTGACGATGAAGATTTTCATCACTAATCCATCACTAAACCCAATTTGTGATGGAATAGTAGATGAAAATTTTCGTCACTATTTTACTGTTTTCTTGTAGTGTGGGGTGGTGAGTACCATAAGAACATTATGTTTTGTAATTAATTACAACATATGGTTTTATAAGTCTACGTGTGTATGCGTTATTCATTAGAAACAAAATAATTTGCATTCAATGATTTTTTTTTTTTACAATCTAATTAGTTGCTCTCCATCTCATTAATGGATAAACAAGGAAGAGATTGCATGGGTTATTCATATATATATATATGCGCATAAATGTGCGGTCTCTCTTGCGAGGTTAATCCATGTTTGGAAGTGAGAAGTAGGGCGTATTGGCAAGTGGGACCTGGTTAACAATCCATTGGCATTCTTGATCCGTACTTCCGTACCTTTGCCGAACTTCACAGCCATTCCTCAAGAAATACGAATCATTCGATCATACCCCCAACAAATCAGTGGAAAAATAGCTTGACTTTAGATTCGTTTGATGCCATCATCATGGGGCAAAACAATTTTAATTTTTGGGTCACAGCAAGGACGTGGGCGTAAAGGCATCTCAGAATGTGGAAAACACGTCCTTCTTATAGAGTTGTTTTTTAAATCGGTACCAATTTTAAAAGAAGAGAATAGAAAATAATTTTTTTATAGAAATAATGTTAAAATAAAAAATATCATTTTAAATAATATTTTTTACTTCCATTTCACCCCTCTGCTTCGCTTCATCAGCGTAAAGCTTCCGCTAGCATAGCGGAGCCCAGTTAGAAATCGCCACTTCAAGTAGCGATGTGATGATTTTAGTGGACAAAAATCACCACTTGAAGTAGCGATTTTTTCAGATTCACCTAGTCGAACAGAAATTGCCACTCTCGGTTTGTTTGCTAACTTAACCCCAGCCCCTGCTCCTAGGAGGACAGAAATCCCTTTGCCCCCCCCCCCCCCCCCCCCCGTTACTTTCTTCGGCTGAAAAATTACGAGAGAGCCATTCTCCCCAAGCAACTCTGGCTCCAAGGACCCTAACACGCCATCGCTCGTTTCTACGCTTTTAAGCTCCCTCTCGTCGAACTGCTTCGTCCTCAATCCATTTTCCATGAGCCCAGCCATCGAGACTTTCTTCCCCTCCAGGTAGAAATTCACATGCCCTCAGTTCCTCAAACATGGTATTTCTTAGCTTAAATTTAAGAATAATGCTCTTTAATTGTTCATGTGACTTTTATTTGGAACAAACAATCATCAAATAACATTTAGTAGTATAGTTTTGATTTATCAACTAGAATATAGTTTTATTTTATATTTGAACTTTTTATTTCCTTGAGTTATTTTTTGGTATAAATGTACCTTTCTTTATATTATTTTTTGAAGTGTAGTTGTCGAGAGTTTTTTTGAAGTGAAGTTGAGGAGGTGATTTAGATGCTTTAAAATTATTAGACCATATCTTACGGTTTTGCTAGAAACATAAAGTTAGGGCAATGGGTTTTAATAGAGCTGCTGTATTTTTTGGTCTATATGTAGAGATGAAAATATGGGAGCATAAATAAATATGAAAAATATTTTTAATTTCTGTATCACCTAGATGCACAAGGATATTGGCATAAGGAACTCAGGGATTTAGAAACCCAGCTGTAATCAGAAAAGGAAAATGAAAATAAAAATGATTTTTTTGCTTCAATTTTAGCTATGATATCATCATGGGAAATTAAGTGTTTTAGAGATTGAGAAGAGTATAATTAAAAAGACTTGTTTATCTTCATCTATGCCATATGGTTCTTGGAAACTAATATGTGCTAAATGCTACTAAAATATATGCATATTTAAATTTTTGTTTATTTGTAGCTGATCTGAGATAAATTTTGATCACCTTTTTTTAGATAAAAACTGCAAGAGTTCAGCTCTATTATGATGGATCAATTGAACATGGCCAAGAAGGGATACATTATAATCAACCTCCACATAAATGTTTAAAATTGAGCATGAAAATATGTTTTGTTGAGTTGGTTGATCAGGTCATACTATTCTAAAAATTTCAGTACAAAGATATATCTTCAGATTGATATGAAGATCTCCAACATTGCATAAAAAATACGTGTTTCATCCAATTGAGGACCACGACGATGTGGAGGACATGTTGACATTTCCTTCAAAATTTTTAGAATATCGGTATATTGAACTATATGTTTTTAAGGATGATGTTCCAGAGCCATATAGTGTTGGTAATACAGAGGATGTTCAGGACAATTCTTCTATAGCCCAGCAACAAGAATAGGTTAGGACTCCAGTGGATTTCATAATGATTGAAGGATTTATGCGAGCAGTGGAGAGCGATGATGTGGTAAACAATCAGTTCAACACTGATAGTCGGGGAATGGAGTCAGACGAGAGTGCAGATGGTGACTATTGGCCTGAACATAATGACTCAGATGATAAGCCAAATGAAGATGAAGAGTCATATGAAGATGATATAGTTCATGACACTGGCTTTAGTTCCATTCATGTATACAGTCATTCAAAACCTATTTCAACTCAGGTACATAATCATCAAGCCTTTGCATATGAACAAGTACCAGAATTTTATAATGAGTTTAATTTGCATGCTGGCGGATGTGTTAGTACTCCAAGAGAGTTATCCTTCAATTCTCAAGTTTGGGATCCATCAATGACTGAGTGTACTAAAGGATTATTGTTTAATACTAAAGATGAACTAAAGAGAGCATGCGAAATGCATCACATCAAGAAGCATCACACATATAATGTGGAGTCAAAGAAATTATTCTGGTATATGAAATGTGCCTCTTCAAGTACTGCCCAAAGATGTTAATGAAGATTGCGTGCTACAAAGTTGAAGAAGCATGGCTTTTTTGAGATCACAAGGTATGATGGGCCGCACTCTTGTTTATTCAGTAATTTAACTTGGGATAACAAACATATTAGTCCATACCATGTCCATGCGATAGGTCAATACAGCTTCAACAGATTGATCGATGGGGGAGGACAAATGCTGCATGGGACATCATGCACGGGACTCATATTGCAACATGGAATGCACGGCGTTAGCATATTATTATGGGAGAGCCTATAGTAGTGGGAGTCTCGTACACACCCAATTACATAGCCTAGTTTAGGAGTATCACCGAATATGTGTAGGCCGTTCTGAGTATCGTACAAGAGGCTACGAAGGGAAAGGAACTTCATTTGAGTTTATGGCATTTTTTTGAAAATAAAAATTAAAATATTTTTATTTCAACTTCATAAGTTTTCTTATGAATTTTTCTTGTCATTTTATATGCAGCATGAGAGGTTTCAACATTTGACTTTGGAGGTCGAGCGGGTTATAGTTGCCCCAGTGGAGGATGAGCAACTACAGATTTTGAGGAGCACGAAGGCGATGGCTTATGGTACATTGTCTATCATCGGGCATCAGCACGTTCGGAGCATACCTGCAGCGGTACTCTACTCGAAGGAGCCGGAGTCTACATGAGCTGATCTTGATCCAATGATGGAGACATTTCATTATACACCATCGCCTTCTTGCATATGATCCCCATTAGCACACGAGTATTCACACAGGAGGGATATCGGAGAGGGTACATCTGCTAGTCGAGATCACACTGTATGTCACATTGATGACATTGCTAATGCGGATATCACCGAGATCAGTGAGGATGTCACCCGGTCACATTGGGACGCTGATATGCCTGTTGTTTCCCATCCTACCATGATCCTTACACAGCAGAGGGTATCTCAAGTGAGTGATGAGGGCCCTCCACCGATGGTGACCTATAGGAGACGGACTGGACGAATTCGTCGATCTTTTAGATGCGGATGTGGAAACTAGGTTGCCTAGGTTGTTGTACTCAAACCAAATGTTGTAAATTTTTTTTATGTATAAGATATATTAAATTTTGATGAGTATGCGTTATTTTGTTGATGCGATGATATTTGATGCTTGTGAGATGATATAATTTTGGATGACGTGAGTTTTGATTGAGTTTTGGTATAGTTTTAGTTGAGTTTCGGTCAAGTTTCGGTTGAGTTTCGGTCAAGCGAAAGGAAGTTACGATCTGACTGATAAAATACCAAAGCCGTTGAATCACAAATTCCAGCATTAGCTCTTTGGGCTTTTGGCCATCTGGTTTGTTTATGAGAAAGCCGATTCATATGTGATACCTCTGGATTAAGTAAAATTTTTGTAGTTAATGATCTGGTTTTATTATGAATACTTGAATTCATGTGGTGTTCCAAGTCTGTAAAATTATGTATTATTATTTTATAGTAACAGAATTTGAAGAGCTTAATATTGTTATTTTATAAAAAGTAGCAAGATAATCAGAATATAAAAAGTATTGACATTTAAAAAATCTATATAATTTTTTTAACTAGGAATTTGTTCAAGTTGTCCGCTTTTTTGACACTGAAACTGACCTTTCGCTATCAAATATGATCAAAATAAATTAGACTTTAAGCAAAAAAGAATGAAAATAAAATGAATAAAGTGCACACTAGAGGCATTTTCTTAGTTCCAATAGGAGAGCTAAAACCAAAGTTGTCAATTTCGTTTTGTTTCGGCCGTTTTGGCCGAGACGTCTCGTTTCAGTAACTTATCCGAAAAGATAAGCACTACGTTTCGTTTCAAAAATTTTTTTGGCCATTTCGGTGCGTTTCGGCGTATTTCGGTCGTTTTCGGCCGTTTCGGTATGTTTTGGCTGTTTTCGGCAAAATATGTTTTCAGAAACCAATTTATAAATTATTAAACATTTCAGAACTATATATATATATATATATATATATATATATATATATATATATATAATATCAAAAAAAATCCTAGTTATCCTATCCCCATGATCGCATCTCTTAAAAACTCAAACTCTTTATTTTTATGTTGTTATTATTATTTATAAAAATATGAATTATGAATAAATTTTTTTATATATATATATATATATATATATATATATATTTTCAAACTCTTAAAAACTTAAATTCTTTATTTTTATATGTTATTATTATTTATGAAGAATATGAATTATGAATAAAATTTTCATATATATATATATATATATATTTCGAAACGAAGCACCGAAATGGTCCGATACTAAAATATTTCGTTTCGTAATCTAAACCGAAATATAATCCGAAATGAAATTGACAACTTTGCTAAAACTGCATCATTTTGGTACCCGAATGATGACTGATCATGTTGTAATTGTAGCAGCCTCTCTCATCTAACAACTGCATCGTTCTAGTACTCAAACATTGGATGCAGAAAGAGAAGTCACATGTTAAAAAAATAGTAAATCATATGATATAGAGAGAATATAAGATGAAGATGAAGGTCGAAAGAAATATGAATGCACCTAAGTAAGATGAAACTGCAAATTACTGATCTGAAAAATTATTACAAAATCAAACGGGTGAAAATTTCATTTCCTATGCACTAGAGACTACAAATTTTTGGAGACTGAAATCGCCACTCCAAGTGGTGATTACAGTTCAGAAATTGCCACTCCAAGTGGCGATTTCAACTCGTTCCACCTTGTTGACAGGGCGAAGCGGGGAGGGATGTTGCTGACGGCAGCTGCAGTCCTTTTCTCGGCAGCAGTAGCCCATTCCTCGGTGGCGGAAACACTCTCCTCGGCAGCAGCAGCCCTCCCCTTCACTCCTCGAGCTGCAGCCTCCGTCTCTGCCGCCTGAGCATCGGCCATTCGGGCGATCTCTTCCGCATTCTCGGCCCGCTCCTCGACCGCTTTCACCTCAATGGTGAGGGCATCGATCCGGAGGTCCCGAGTGATGATGGTTACATTAGCGGCGCCCAGCTATTCCCCGGACACCCGTGCATGCTTCAGCTCGGCCGCCGCCTGGCGTTCGGCCTTCCTGAGCTCCTCCGCTCGTTCGGCCCGTGCCACCTCCAGTGCTTCCTTAGCCCTCTCGGCCTGGGTCCGAGAGTCGGTGACCTCTTGTTGAGTTTGGCGGAGGACCGCCTCACCTTGGACGAGGACATCCCTCATGGCAGCCAGGGAGTTTACCAATTGCACCAAATCCATTGTCAGCATGAAACAGTGGGAAAATTTTTTATGAAGCGAGAGTACTAACCCATAGATGAGCCACGAAGGCGTCCCAGAAGAAGGCTAAAGCTCCATGATGGTGGAGCTCTCCTTGGAACTCCAGCAGATAGACCTGGGAGATTAGCCGCTCCGCCCTGCGGCCATGGTTCAAAAGCGAGGGCCAAGAGGGGTTTGCCCCGACCTCACCTCCCTCTGCAGCCTCAGCCGGTCCCGAAGCTGTAGGTGCTACGCCGGAAACCGATGGCCCCGCTGTCGTCGGGTGCCTGGAGGGGGCGAGCCTTCGTCTGGGGTTGGTCCTGCTTCCAGGTGAGTCTTTCCGCGGCCGAGGTGGTGGGCTCCACGGGCTAGATAACCACTTCGACCCTCGCCCCCTCCGAGGGTGTGTCGACCATGAGGTCAACGGCAGGAATGAGCTCCCAGTCCTCCCGGGACTTGCAGACCAAGGGGGTCGGGGACCGGGTCGGAGTCCGAGCCCGTGGCTTCCCCCTCGACCTCTCGGCATCATCAGTGTCCCTTTTTCTCTTGACCGCTGCTCTCCTCATGACATGGACCGGTAGCTTCATAACTACAGAAGTTGAGGCCAATATGTTAAAAAAAAACAAAGAAAGAAGAAAGAAGAAGAGGGGGAGAGGGAAGGAATAGGGAAAGATTTGTAGCTGCTCACCACCGCTTGGGAGGATGCCCACGAGCCAGAGATTCTCCTCCGACAAGAGCTGGTTGCAATGGGGGACCATTGCGGTAAGCAGCTACCCGAGCGCCTCCTTGTCCCTCGGGACCATCGACTGATCCTTGTTCGGCCCCATGTCTGGGTCCCTCCACCTCGGCCTTACCCCCTCGAGTTCAGCAAAGAAAAATCGGGTATTCTACCCTTTAACAGACATAGGAAGACCCAGCTTGAGGATTCGACCAGGCCTAGGCTGGAACAACCACCAGCCCGACTGGTGGTGGAGGGTGTAGAAGCAGCGGAAGAGGAAAACCCTAGCCTCTATTCCCTGGAGGTGGCACAACACTATGAAGCCGCAGATGGTCCGAATGGAATTCGAAACCAATTGCGTGGGCGCTAAGGAGTATCGGTCAAGGAGATTATTGAAAAAGGGATGAAGGGGCAGACGAAGACCAACCCTGAAGAATACTTTATATAGGGTGATTCTCCTAGGTCAGGAGGTCACCCTGTCGTCGGGGGTGGGGATGAACAGCCGAACACTGCTCGAAATCCCGTACTGGGCCCTAAGTTTCACCAGCTCTTGGCCGGTTAGGGTGGAGGCGGCCCCTTCCGAGGATTTCGCTCTAACTGTAGGACCGGTGACCCCTGGCTGGGGCTCGATTGACGATCCGCTGTTGGGACAGAGGAACAAGGTCCTCGAAGGAAGGAGAGGAAAAAGAAGACCACGAGGGCGTGGGTGATGAAGAGGTCCACTATCGCGAGGAGGAAAATCGGTCCTCGGGTGGGGTGGAGGACCAAGAAGGTGAAGAAGCCATGAAAGAAAAATAGGGAAGGATTGGAGGGACTGACCTGGATAGAGGAGGAAAAACAACGAGGAAAACAACAAGGTTCAAGGAAGGCAGGCTTGGGCGGGGTATGGGCTCGAAGAGGACGAATGTCTCGGAATCTGTTGCCCAGATGTAGTAGCCCAAGAGGGGGGTGAATTGGGTATTTTAAAAATTAATTCAATGGATGATATTGACTAACGCAGATATGTGCTTAATCAAAAGTTAATTTGCAGCGGTGTAGTGGAGTGCACAAATAGAAAATACACAGATCAATCAAACACAAACACAGCAGGGTTTATAGTGGTTCGGTGCCAAACTCGGCTCCTACATCCACTCCCCAAAAACCCTTGGGAATTTCACTAATCGTATCACAACGATTACAACCCCTAGCCTTCCCCGGCTAGTCCTCTTGTTTTCACGGCACAAGGCAGCCAAATCCCCTAGCCTTCCCGGCTAGTCCTCTTGTTTTACTGGCACAAGGAAGCCAATCCCCTAGCCTTCCCGGCTAGTCCTCTTGTTTTAATGGCACAAGGAAACCAATCAAGAAACTAGGGTTATCTCTAACCCTAATACAAGATTTATCAAAGAATAACAGATAGCTCCAAATATGAGCAGATATTCAAATAAGAACTTTACAATTTTTAGAAGCAATAACCAGCAGCAAATGTAGAATGTCGACGCAGCTGAGATTTGAATCTTGCTTCAAAGGCTTGGACGATTTTTGAGCAAGTGTTGAAGGATGAAACTTCGCAGCACAAAGACTTGCTTCTCAAGATCCGAAAGTTGTAAGCAATAAACACTCTCTTTTGATTTCTTTCTTTTCTCTCTTTTGTATTCTTGATGTGTCAAAAATGTAAGAAATTCGTCAAGGTTTTCTTCTGAACATCTCTATTTAAACCAATCAAAAAACTATCCGTTAGATTCATTGGTAAATAGAAGAAAAGAAAAACGGGAAGAAATAAAACCGTTTGAAATATTTTCCCAAATGATGAAAGCATTAAACCCATTGCTAGTGAGGGATTCCTGTCCATAATCAAAAGGAAACGGTCAGCATTCATCAAAATAGAAATGAGAGAGAGAAAGAGCATTAAATGAGAGAGAGAGAGAGTAAGCATTTAAACAAAGTTGGCTGAAATAAATTTTCAGCAACTCCCAAGAGAAACGTGCGGCCCATGGAGGAAAAGAGGGAAGAGCAAATGCTAAAGCTAGCTAACCAAGCTAGCTAACTCCCAAAGCTAGCACCAAGAGCCACGGCAAGAAATCAGCAGAGAGGAGAATAAAAATAGCTAACTATATGGTTAGCTCTTTTTCAACATCCCACGGCTAGCAACAAAGAGCAAGGAAAAAGTTAGCTAAGTGCCATGGTTTCATGCTATAAAGGAAAAGTAGTTAGCTATGGAGCTAACTAAGGCACAAACTAGTTAGCTCTTTAGCTAACTAGCCATATAAGAAAAAATCCAACGGCTTCATGAACAGAGATAGATTTAAAAATAGTTAGCTTATAAGTTAGCTAGGTGTATGAGGCCATGTAAAAAGATAGTTAGCTATATAGCTAACTCAATTCAAAAATTTCATGCGGCTAGGATGAAAACATTTCAAAAATAGTTAGCTCATAAGTTAGCTATAAAAAGGCAAACCTATTCATGACAAAATAGCTAACTCCCAAGCCATGAAAACAATAAAGATAGTTAGCTTATAAGCTAACTCCCAAAGGGAATCATGAAAAGATGGTTAGCTTGTAAGCTAGCTTTCTCAATAAAAGCTACGGGAGATGGTTTCATGAAAAGGAATTCTTATCATCCAGCTAACTCATAAGTTAGCTATCCATAAAGGTGTGAAGCCATGATAAAAAGATAGTTAGCTTGTGAGCTAACTCATTTTGAAATCATGCGGCTGATTTGGAAAAGGGAGGAAAGAAGTTAACTAACTAGCTAGCTATTTTAAAAAGTATTCTATCATGCAAAAAGCTAGTTAGCTTGATAGCTAACTGGATGAAAGGATAGCTAACACATAGCTAGCTATACCAAGGAGTTTTCATGCTACGTAAGATGGAATGGATGAAACAAGTTAGCTTGCAAGCTAACTCCTTCAACAAAGCATTCGGCCAAGGAGAAAATGTGAGGAAACAAGCTAGCTTTCCAAAGAAGAGAAACCGGCCAGCAAGAAGGGAAGTTAGCTTCCTAGCTAACTTATTTTCAAAAGCATCGGCCAGCAACAGGAAGAACAATGGGAGGATAAACAAGTTAGCTTGCTAACTAGTTAACCAATTCAGTCTAGCCAACCTGCAAAACAAAGAAGTTAGCTCCTTGGAAGGGGCAAGTTAGCTCCCTAGTTAACTAGAAATTTAAATCTAGGCACAAAGAGTGGGAAAAAAATTAGCTAGCATATGAAGGAAAGCTAGCTAACAAACCATAAGGTAACTCACATATTCATGCAATAATTCTAAGCAATTAAAGAGTCAATTAAATGTTTTGTAATCATCAAAATCAATTCAAGGGTCAACAATCTCAACAATCTCCCCCTTTTTGATGATGACAAAAACATACAAAATTATTAAGCATAAATCATTCAGCATACATAATCAGCATTCAAAAAAATAATCTCCCCCTAAATATATTAATCTCCCCTGAATATATGAAGTGATTCTTCTAATTTTAATTTATGCATATTCTTCTCCCCCTTTTTGTCATTGATCAAAAAGACGAATTTTCAGAATATGCAATAATTCAACACAATTTATGAAGAGAAGATGCAATATATTAATTCAAGCATAGTTCATAATTCAGTCAAACATAGAAACATATTACAATATATCAAGCAGAAATCATAATTCAGTCATTCATAGAAAACATATTACATGATATGAAACATAGATCAAACATAGAATACAATCATCATTCATCATCAGAAGATATGACTTTAGGTTGCTTGGAAGAGCCTTCAGGTCGAGTGGATGATCCGGGTACGTCATTAGGTTGAGAAGGCGGCGTCCAAAGATGAGAATGAGAGAATGAAGCTCCAGGGGCAGAAGCAGCAGCAAGACCAATCTGAATTTCCAGCAAATTGCTCATCTTCACGGTGGATGCATTCAGGTGGTCAAGAGCATTCGCGGCATCCTTCGTTGTGCTGTCATTGGTCCTCATCTGGTGTGTTACCCATTCAGCCTTGGTTACAACATCTTCAAACTGGGATTTCAATTGCTCAACGTCTTTCTTAATACAATCCACTGAAGTGTCGTTGTGAAAGAACACACGACTGTTGAGCACACTAACATCATGCACAAGTTGCTTCACAGTAGTTGTCATATGATTAAGAGTTTCAAACACAGAAGAAATATGGGGTACCAAGGTGAGGTCATTGTTGACGGAAGAGTTACTATCACTGGTACTCCTATTTGAAAGTGCAATGGAAAGATCATGAACAATTTGTTTGATTTGATCTTGACTAATCAAAACAGTAGGAAGGGGTGAGTTTTGATTTTGATTGGTATAATGAGTGGAAGATTCTGGAATGTCCGGATGATCATTAAGAAACGGGTTTGACTCATTCATAGCAGCTAAAAATTGATTAGGTTGATTGAAGTCGTAATTAAAGAATTTGGAGGAGAACAAACTGGTGGAGGAGGATCAGATGGAATTAAGTTTGTAGGTTGAGAGATATTTTTATCAGCAGTTCTGGTTCTAATCTTGGTCCAAATGCCATTACGTTTGGCATAGTCCATACGGTGTAGGGAGTGTGCATTAAAAATGTCAGTGTGACGCAATGATGCACTAGTTTCTCCTTTGAGTTTCACATTGTGAAATTCAAATACGTAAGTGAGAAACATCCCGTATGGCAAGGCGGCTTTGGATCTACCTACAGCTTCTTTCATTATAACCATCATTAATTCTGGAAAGTCTAAAGGAGTTCCTTCTAATATGTTAAACATTAGTCCTATGTCCCTATCAGTTATAGCATTAAATGAACCGGCACGAGGTGCAAATATTTTGCAATAATACTGTGTAGCAATCTATTCTCAACATTCAACATGTTAGCATCAAGATTGTCTACAAGCATTATCATCCTCTAAGCCCAAAATAGAAGCAATTTTAAAGTTTCGATCGCTAGGAAAATATGTCAAGAGACCATCGGATGGAATACCTAGGGCTGACCCTAGCACATCACTATCAAAATTAATTTTAACATTTTTAACAAGTGAAGAAATAGTTCCATCACCAAAACTAATATTTTCATAAAATTCATAAACAAGAGTAGGATAAATAGGTTTCCTAGTAGATAATAGTCAGTCCAACCTTGAGAAGCTAGGAGATTTCCTATTTTAAATCCCTCTTTTTCTAAGAAACTGAAATCTACTAACCTTCCATTGAAATAGATCGAGTGGTTAAAGAAGGAAATATAGATCTTGAGGAGGAAGAAGAATTTTTCCGAGGAAGATCCGTTGTGTCTTCTCTTGAGTGAGAACCCTTCTTCTTTGGAGCCATCTTTTCCTCTACAAGATGGAAGAAGCAAGATGAGAAGGGACGTTTTGGAATGAGGCGAGTGGAATTTTTCTTGGTGGAGACGTGTGAGACAAGAATTTGGCCCTTATATAGGAGATTCAAAAGAGCTAGCTTGTCAGGTGCCTGGATGGTTACCTGGTTAGTTAGCTTTCTTGAATAGTCCCATGAAAAAGGTCAAAAGGTAGGTGGCGTGGAATAAGTGGACAAGCTTTCATGAAAAGGAATGTGGGTAGTTAACTACTAGCTAACTTACTCACTAGAAGACAAAACATTAAGGTCATTCTAAGGAATTTTCATGAAAGATTTAATTGATTTAGATGGAATTAGATAATCAATACATTTCAATCAAGATGTCCAATCACAAACAAGTGTCACAAACATGATTACTTAATTAATTAGATGGATCAATCATTCCAAGTTCCATTCTTATTTCATAAAATTTTGATTCATCTAAAGGTTTAGTAAATATGTCTGCGAGTTGTTTTTCAGTGTTTACAAATTCCAATACAATGTTGCCATCATTAACATGATCTCTAATAAAATGATGTCGGATTTCTATATGTTTTGTTCTAGAGTGTTGAATAGGATTTTTAGTTAGACAAATTGCACTAGTGTTATCACATTTTATTGGTATTCCCTTTTGTTTGATACCATAATCCTCTAGTTGCTGCTTAATCCACAAAATTTGAGCACAGCAACTTCCAGCTGCAATGTATTCGGCCTCGGCCGTAGACAATGCTACTGAAGTTTGCTTCTTGCTAAACCATGAGATTAAGTTAACACCTAGGAATTGGCAAGTTCCACTAGTTGATTTTCTGTCTAGTTTACATCCAGCAAAGTCTGAATCGGTGTATCCTATTAAGTCAATGCTAGATTGTCTGTCATACCAAAGTCCTAAGTTTTTAGTTCCATTTAAATATTTAAATATTCTTTTAACAGCAAGCAAGTGTGATTCTTTAGGATTAGCTTGATATCTGGCACACATGCAAACACTAAACAAGATATCAGGTCTACTGGCAGTTAAGTATAACAAAGATCCTATCATTCCTCTATAAAGTTTTAGATCTACAGATTTTTCAGAATTACAAGCATCAATTCTACAAGATGAGCTCATAGGGGTACCGATACTTTTAGATGTCTCCATGCCAAACTTTTTGATCATCTCTTGATGTACTTGGATTGGCTTATGAAGATCCCGTCATTGCTTTGCTTGACTTGGAGTCCGAGAAAATAATTCAGTTCTCCCATCATACTCATCTCGAATTCTCCCTGCATAAGCTTAGCAAAATCTTTGCATAACGAGTCATTAGTGGCACCAAATATGATATCATCTACATAGATTTGAATAATTAAATATCATCATTTTGTCTTTTAATAAATAAGGTTGTATCAACATTTCCTCGAATGAATTTATTACTAATCAAGAACTTGCTTAATCTTTCATACCAAGCCCGGGGAGCTTGCTTCAAACCATACAAAGCTTTGTTTAATTTAAATACGTGGTTTGGAAACAAGTGATTTTCAAAACCGGGTGGTTGTTCCACAAATACTTGTTCAGCAATATATCCATTTAAGAAAGCGCTTTTAACATCCATTTGATATAATTTAAAATTCATAAAGCAAGCAACAGCAAGAAGTAATCTGATAGCTTCTAATCTAGCAACAGGGGCATATGTTTCATCAAAATCAATTCCTTCTTCTTGATTATAACCCTTAGCTACTAGTCTTGCTTTATTTCTTATTATGTTACCATGTTCATCTAACTTATTTCTGAAAACCCATTTTGTTCCAATAATTTGATAATCATTAGGTCTTTCAATAAGTGTCCAAACATTATTTCTTTCAAATTGATTAAGTTCTTCATGCATTGCATTTAACCAATCAATATCATTCTTAGCTTCATCATAACATTTAGGTTCAATTTTAGAAACAAATGCTAAGTTATTATATGTATCTCTAAATGTCGATCTTGTCCTAATTCCATGAGATATTTCACCAATAATTTGATCTTTAGGGTGACTGTGAACATACCTCCATCCTCTTTCTAAGTCATCATTACCTTGTGAGGCTTCAGGTGGATTAGGATTGCTTTCTTCATTTACCTCTTGTGTATCTGATTCATCTTTGTCCTTCAAGGTGATGTCTTTGAGTTGATCTTCAATTTCATCTGCATCAACTATACCTTTTCTCTTCCTTAAGGGAAGATCATTAGTTTCATCAAATATAACATGAATAGATTCTTCAACTACCAATGTCTTTTTGTTAAAAACTCTAAAAGCTCTACTATGCAATGAATAACCAAGAAAAATTCCTTCGTCAGATTTCGCATCAAATTTATCAAGGTTTATTTTTCCGTTATTCAAAACAAAGCAGCGACATCCAAAGACATGAAAATAACCGATATTAGGTTTTCTACCTTTCCAAAGTTCATAAGGAGTCTTTTTCAAAACAGGTCTAATTAATGCACGATTTAAAACATAACATGCAGTGTTAATTGCTTCAGCCCAAAAATATTTTGGGAGATTGCTTTCACACAACATGGTACGAGCCATTTCTTCTAAAGTTCTGTTTTTCCTTTCTACTACTCCATTTTGTTGAGGTGTTCTGGGTGCAGAAAAATTATGTTCAATTCCATTTTCATTACAAAAATTCAAAATATTGATTTTCAAATTCTTTTCCATGATCACTTCGTATCGATAAAACAGAAGAATTCTTTTCATTTGTAATTCTTTTAAATAATTTTTGAAATGATGGAAATGCTTCATCTTTACTGGCTAAGAATAAAACCCATGTAAAACGAGAGAAATCATCAATTATGACAAAACCATATCTTTTTCCTCCTAGACTAGTTGTTCTTGTAGGACCGAATAAATCCATGTGCAAGAGTTCTAAAGGTCTAGTGGTTGAAATCACATTTTTCGATTTAAAAGATACTCGAGTTTGTTTTCCAAATTGACAAGCATCACAGATTTTATCTTTTTCAAAAGAGAGTTTTGGCAAACCATTTACTAAATCCTTTTTGATTAGTTTAGATAATAGATCCATGCTTGCATGAGCTAGCCTACGATGCCATAACCAACTATTATCAGTTTTATTATTCATAGCAACTAGGCAATCAACATTTCTATCATTCAAATCATTTAAATCAACAATGTAGATATTACCATGCCTATGACCAACAAATTTCAGATTATCATTAGTAGGATTTTTAACAATGCATAAAGATGATTCAAATGTAACTTTAAATCCTTTATCACATAATTGACTGATACTTAGTAAATTATGCTTTAAACCTTTCACAAGTAAGACATTGTCAATAAAAGTATGAGGTGTGATACCTATTTTTCCAATGCCAATAATTTTTCCTTGGCCATTATCACCAAAAGTAACAACACCTCCATCTTTTGCCTCTAAAGTGATGAATTGAGATTCATCACCCGTCATGTGTCTTGAACACCCGCTATCCAAATACCATTGTCTTTTAGTTGCTCGGGTTGCAAGACACACCTGCATACACAATTTTAAGTTTTGCTCTTAGGTACCCAAGCTTTCTTGGGTCCTTTCGGGTTAGTCAAAATAGTTCCTTTTGGAACCCATATTTGTTTAACTTTGTGTGTGTGACAAGTATATGCTTTGTGTCCAAATTTACCACATTTAAAGCAAGTAATTCTAGTTGAATCATCAGCATGCACATAAATATTTTTCAAAAATTTTTGTCTTATAGTAGGATTGTATCCAAGACCAGCTCTATTGTAAACAGCCCTTTGACTATTTAATATCATTTCTAACTTTTCTGAACTCAAAGTAAATTTATCAATAATAGGTTTTAATTTACTAACTTCATTTTTCAAATCTTGGTTTTCCTTTAGTAAAGAATCATTGTTATTTGAAATTCTTTCTTTTTCAAGAGTAAGTTCCTTAATTTCATTTCTCAAATCTTTATTCTTTGAACTTAATTTAGCAAAATCATCTACAAGTTCATAAAATGCACCATGCAATTCATCAAAAGTAAAGTCATCTAGAAAGCTAGGACTTACCTCATTTTCATCAGCCATGAAGCATACATTTGCAACTTCAGTCTTTTCTTCTTCTTCCGAACTTGTTGCTTCACTGTCACTCCATGTAGCCAACATAGCCTTCTTCTTTACTTTCTTAAAACCTTTCTTCAACAGTGGACATTCTGGTTTGATATGTCCAGGTTTCTTACATTCATAGCATATAAGAGGTTCACTCTTTTCTTTATCCTTGCTATGATCACCTTTAGTAAATATTTTTCTTTTTCCAAATCTTTTTCTTTTCATAAATTTCTTAAACTTTCTAGAGATGAGAGCCATATCATCATCTTTTTCACTTTCACTAGTTTCATCTTCACTTTCCTCACTTTGAACATTACCTTTTAATGCCATGGTCCTTCTCTTCTTTGAATCGTCTTCATCAATGTGTTGACGTTGTTGTAGTTCATGAGTCATCAAAGATCCGACCAATTCTTCAAGAGATAGATTGTTGAGGTCTTTAGCTTCTTGTATAGCTGTCACCTTTGCTTCCCATGATCTAGGCAAAGATCTCAAAATTTTTCTTACAAGATCACTGTTAGCATAAGACTTACCCAAACTTTTTAAACCATTAATAATGTCGGTAAATCTAGTGAACATATCAGTGATATTTTCAGATGAATCCATTTTAAATAGTTCATACTTATGAACAAGCATATTAATTTTGGATTCCTTGACTTGGTTAGTACCCTCATGGGTAACTTCAAGTCTATTCCAAATCTCTTTAGCAGACATGCATGTAGATATACGATTAAACTCATTTGCATCAAGAGAACAATAAAGAACATTCATTGCTTTTGCATTTAATTGAGCTAATTTCTTATCTAGCTCATCCCATTCAGATTCAGGCTTTGCAATATCAATATTATCAATCTTAACAGTGGGTGTGTGAGGTCCATTAATTATGATTCCCCATAAATCATAATCAAGTGCTTGAATGAATATTTTCATTCGTGCTTTCCAATAAGTGTAATTTGTTCCATTGAACAAAGGTGGTCTATTAGTTGACTGTCCTTCGGTCAACATAGATCCCATTTGGATTACTACTGATCTTTAGCTCCAAGCTTATCAAAGCTATAGGAATCAAGAGCACGCTGCTCTGATACCACTTGTTGCCCAGACGTAGTAGCCCAAGAGGGGGGTGAATTGGGTATTTAAAATTATTTAATTCAATGGATGATATTGACTAACGCAGATATGTGCTTAATCAGAATTTAATTCGCAGCGGTGTAGTGGAGTGCACGAAATAGAAAATACACAGATCAATCAATCACAAACACAGCAAGGTTTATAGTGGTTCGGTGCCAAACTCGGCTCCTACATCCACTCCCCAAAAACCTTTGGGAATTTCACTAATCGTATCACAACGATTACAACCCCTAGCCTTCCCCGGCTAGTCCTCTTGTTTTCACGGCACAAGGCAGCCAAATCCCCTAGCCTTCCCCGGCTAGTCCTCTTGTTTACGGCACAAGGAGCCAATCCCCTAGCCTTCCCGGCTAGTCCTCTTGTTTAACTGGTACAAGGAAACCAATCCCCTAGCCTTCCCGGCTAGTCCTCTTGTTTAATGGCACAAGGAAGCCAATCAAGAAACTAGGGTTATCTCTAACCCTAATACAAGATTTATCAAAAATAGACAGCTCCTAATTTGAGCAAATATTCAAAGATAAACTTTACAACTTTTTGAAGCAATACTTCAGCAGCAAATGTTGATTTTCGAAGTAGCTGAAATTTGCACTCGCTTCACCGGATCTGGACGACTTGAGCAAGGGTTGGAGGATGCAACTTCGCAGCACAATATCTTGCTCTTCAAGGATCCGAAAAATATCTTGCAATAAGCACTCTCTTTTGATTTCTTTCTTTTCTCTCTTTTGTGTTTTGATATGTCAAAAGATGTAGAATTTCGTCAAGGATTTCTTCTGAACATCCCTATTTAAACCATTCAAAAAACTATCCGTTAGATTCATTGGTAAAATAGAGGAAAGGAAAAACGGGAAGAAATAAAACCGTTTGAAATATTTTCCCAAATGATGAAAGCATTAAATCCATTGCTAATGAAGGATTCCTGTCCATAACAAAAAGAAAATGGTCAGCATTCATCAAAGTAGTAAAGAGAGAGAGAGAGCATTAAATGAGAGAGAGAGAGAGCTGAAATAAATTTCAGCAACTCCCAAAAGAGAAACGTGCGGCCATAATGGAAAAGGAGGAAGCAATAAGCTAGCTTTTCTCCCAAGCTAGCTAGCTTGTTTCCAAATCCCACGGCAAGAAGAAATCGCCAAAACCATGGAGGGAAAGAGTAGCTAGCTAGCAAGCTAGCTCAATTCAAAGTCCACACGGCTGAGAAGAAACCAGGAGAAAAAGTTAGCTTGTGAGCCTTGGTTTCATGCTATAAAGAAAAGATAGTTAGCTATGGAGCTAACTAAGGCACAAACTAGTTAGCTCTTGAGCTAACTAGCCATGTAAGAAAGCATCCAACGGTTTCATAACCAGAAACATATTTAAAAATAGTTAGCTTATGAGTTGGCTATGAAAAGGTGTATGAGGCCATGTAAAAAATAGTTAGCTTGTGAGCTAACTTAATTTTGAATTCATGCGGCTAGGATGAAAACACTTTAAAAATAGTTAACTCATAAGTTAGCTAAGCCTATTCATGTCAAGAAATAGCTAACTCCCAAGCCATGAAAGCAATAAAGATAGTTAGCTTATAAGCTAACTCCCAAAGGGAATCATGAAAAGATGGTTAGCTTGTAAGCTAGCTTTCTCAAAAAAAATGCTACGGGAGATGGTTTCATGAAAAAGCATTCTTGACAACTAGCTAACTCATAAGTTAGCTATCCATAAAGGTGTGAGGCCATGACAAAAAGATAGTTAGCTTGTGAGCTAACTCTATTTTAAATTCATGCGGCTGATTTGAAATTCAGTGGAGGGAAGTTAGCTTATAAGCTAACTAAGATAAAGGTTTATTCTATCATGCATAAAGGTAGTTGACTTGTGAGCTAACTGGGACATGAAAAAGCTAATACCAAGCTAGCTAAGAAGAGAGTTTTTCATGTTACGTACCTTGGAATGAAGGAAGGAAGTTAGCTTGCAAGCTAACTCCTACAAAGCACCAAACGGCCAAGCATGAAGGCATGAACAAACAAGTTAGCTTGTGAGCTAACCTCAAGGGAAAAGTGACCAGCCATGCAAGGGGAAAGAGTTAGCTTCCCAGCTAACTTATAAAATAAAACTCACGGCCAGCAAGAAGAGAGTTAGCTTCCAAACGGCTTGCATGGAGGGGAGGTTAGCTTCCCAGCTAGCTTGTTTCCCAATTCATTCGGCCAGCATGAAAGTAGCTAACTCCTAAGTGGCTAGCAAGGAAGGGAAGTTAGCTTCCCAGCTAACTCATTTCCCAACAAATTCGGCCAGCACAAGGAGTATACTAAAATAGCTAACTAGCATGGAATGGAAGCTAGCTAGCAAAGCCATGCAATAAATTCAATAGATAGGCAAGTGAATTTTTATATTCTTCACAAGATAAAATAAACTTCATTGCATCATATGAAAAATTCTTGACAATTGTAAACATGAAGATACATGAAGATACTTGCAATATCATGGATTATCATAATTTATTTAGGCTTTATATGTTTTGTAATCATCAAAATCAATTCAAGGGTCAACACAATATATCTTGTATAAATCAGAGTACATTTTTAACATAATATCAGATAAAATAAAATATAGCTTAATCTTCAAATAATATTCTAGTATTGAAATACTCTACAATAACTTTTCACTGAAAAATAACTCATTAATATAAATATCCATACATGATGCATTACAATATGAAAATATGCATTCTTTACCTATAACCC
The DNA here is from genome assembly GCA_900491605.1 of Calamus simplicifolius. Taxonomy (NCBI): domain Eukaryota; kingdom Viridiplantae; phylum Streptophyta; class Magnoliopsida; order Arecales; family Arecaceae; genus Calamus; species Calamus simplicifolius. The sequence goes on from UESW01003859.1 coordinate 672,851, forward strand.
AGACTTTCTTTATTTAAATTTCCTGATCCCCATTGAGATCTGCCTGCCCACTAGCATCTCATGTAAACTTTTTTTTGGGATAAATATTTAGCCCACTGACCCTTTTTAAATCATAATATAAGTTTTTAAATCTCTTGATACTGGGTTGTATGTGTAATGCCTCTGAGATACTACCTTACAGTCGCCCTCCTATAGGTGTACTCTTATCGGGTGCATGCTAGCAATAGAATCCCCACACAAATAGCACCCCTTATCTATGCGGTTCATCCAACAAAGTGCTTTATTTCTTAACCCTAGAACCTTGGGTTTCGTCTCTGTCCCCACGGGCTATATCATAACCAGCTCCACTTAGCTATGATTCTTGCCCCTATGGGCTACTTACAATCTGCCCTACTATGCTTGGTCTATAGTGCATTCATCCCTATTTTTGGGGTTCATCGTACAATCGAATCACAAGAAGATGTCGGCTCAATAGTAGTGTGCATGCTCATGCTATAGCACAGTCTACAGGATGATCAGCCCCATAGTTACCTTAATGCTCTGTATGATTCATGCATCAAAATATATTCTTTTTAATATTTTTTTCATGCATATATGCCATGTATGCATTTGAAACTCATACATCAAAACTCAGGCTCAGTTCTTTTGCTTTTAAAACTTATGCTCATAAACTCGAACTTTAACTCATGCTCAAAACTTATGCTTTAAATCCTATAATAAAACTCATGCTCAGAGCTTCGTGCATAAAAACCCATGTATCAGAATATCATATACTAGGTCCTCATTTTTTAGATTTAAAACATACATAATACTTTACTAACGTAACATACCACGCTAGGTATTAATATCATTATACTTGCTCAAAATAAACTTTCCATTTCTAGATGAGAAATCCACTCACCTTAGCAGGTTACCCCTTCAACTGGTACTCAACTCTGATATTTCAGCTCCCTGAAATAATCCTCTTGACCTACGTCAACATACATACACGATAGCTATTAGGTTTATCTGCACACAAGGTTTTTTCCTAAAACCATGCATGCATACATGATCTAACATATGATATCTCATTATTTCTTTCATCCTTTCTCTACTCAAGATTTCTTCTACTATCATCTCCTACTACAAGAATCTAAGAAAATCTAAAGCCATACAAGGTCTAGGGAAGCTATAGCTTACATGGAGACAAGCACGAACCCCAAGCTTTCCCTTCTCTTTTTCTTCTTCTTTTTCTTCCTCTATTTTCTTTTCCTTCCTTCTTTCTTTCTTTCTTTATTTCTCTGGCTGAAATCCATGTTTTTCCCTTTTCTTCATGGGCTAAGGCACTTAAAGGGGGTCGCTTAGGGGCTAAGGCATTGATGAAATCCCCATTTTACCCTCAAGAACTCTTAAAGCATGCCTTTTAAAAAACACGTGGCTCACTCTTAATCATAATACTTTACCTTTAAATTTTCTTTTTTAATTTGCCCTTAGCACAATTAGCAAATGGCCTCGTAGCCTTTTTCCATTTTGCCATTGAACATATAATTTTTTTAATCCATTTATAGCCTAAATTATTATTATTTATTTAAATTAATACTTTTATATAATATTTTAGAAAAATACCTTGCTTGAAGAGCTTGCTTTTAGAAATTAAACGGTTCAAACAACACTCAAATCAGACTTAAAACCGAATAAATATGGAATTTTAAAGATTTAACTAGAAAATTTGCTTAGAGACAGCTCTAGCAGAATCGGGAGCTGGCTCTAATGAAGCCCCAAAAAATTACTCTTTGTATAACCATTAGAGTCGGTTCTAATCTCTATAGGAGTCGGCTCTAATTCATGCCGAAAGTTCTAAACCGTGCCAAAGTCGACCCCTCACCGATTAGAGTCGACTCTCATTGCTAAAAACAACACTTAAGAGTAAAACTCAAACTAAACTTAAATTTTCTTGAAATTTAAGCCTATTAAAACTCAAATTTCTAAAATTCTTAAATCTAAATAATTAGCATCCAAATATATACTCATTTACATCATAAATTTTTTTAAATATATTTATCAAGTGGCCAACATACCCACACATCATTGAAACCTTCTAACTTTTATTATAAATAAAAATGCCATTAATATTACCAAAATTATAAGATTTTTAGGATGTTACAATTCTTTCCTCCTTAAGAAATTTTGTCCTCAAAATTTAGCTAGATAAATTCTCAAACATATGGGGGTACTTTAATTCCATCTCATCCTCTCGCTCCCATGTAGCTTCCTTCTTTTGATGATTTAGCCATTACACCTTAACTAATGAAATTCTTTTACTATGAAGCTGCTTAATCTCCCTGCTCAAGATTTTCACTGGCTCTGCTGCAAATGATAAATCTTTTTGTAACTCCACAGTTTCAGACTGAATCATATGGGAGGAATCTGGCACATACCTCCTAAGCATTGATACATGGAATACATTATGAATATGAGATAACTTAGGAGGTAAAGCCAATCTATTAGCAAGTGTCCTAACTTTTTTTAGAATTTCATAGGGTCCAATATACCTGGGACTCAACTTGCCTTCTTCCCAAACCTCATAATACCTCTCTAGGGAGATACTATCATAAAGACTTTGTCTCCAACCTCAAATTTTACCTCCTTATGCTTTTTGTCTGCATAGCTCTTCTGTCTATCCTGAACTGCTTTTAATTTAGCTCTTATGATTTAACCTGATCCGCTATATAAGCTGCACTAACTCTGAGCCTAACAACCTCCTCTCTCCCTCCTCATCCCAACACACTAGAGTTCTACATTTCCTTCCATATAATGCCTCATATAATGCCATATAAATGCTAGAATGGTAGTTGTTATTGTAAGCAAACTCTACCAAAGGAAAATGATCATTCCAGCTACCCAAAAATTCCATGACACAAGCTCTCAGCATATCCTCCAATGTCTAGATGGTTCTCTTCGACTGACCATCAGTTTGGAGATGAAATGTTGTACTGAACGTCAATTTAGTCCCCAAAGATTTCTGTAATTCTGTCCAAAATTGAGATGTAAACCTTGGATCTCTATATGATACTATAGATACTGGCACACCATACCTACTCACAAATTCATACACATATAATTCTGATAATCTATCAAAGGTAAAGATAATCTTAATAAGCAGAAAATGAGCAGACTTAGTCAATCTATCAACTATCACCCATATAGCATCATTGCCCCTTTTGTCCTTTGGAGTCCTACAACAAAATCCATAATTATATGCTCCCATTTCCATTCTAGCACAATTAGAGGTTGAAGCTTGTTAGCATGACACTGATGTTCAGCTTTAATCTGCTGGCACACCAGACACTTAGATACATACTCAGCTATCTCCTTTTTCATTCCATTTCGCTAGTAGTTTTGTTTGTAGTTCTATACATCTTAGTACTACCTTGGTGCATTGAATAAGCTGAGTTATATGCTTCCTTTAAAATCTAATCTTTTAATGACTCCACAGTTGGCACACATACTCTACCCTTGAATAATAACACCTCATCACCTCTAACAGAAAACTCTGATTGAGACCCACTTTGAATCAAATCTCTAGCTTTTAGCAACTATGGATCTAGCAGTTGAGCTTCTTTTATTTCCTCCAGCATCAGGGGTCTCACTCAGAAAGCAACCAATAAGGCTCCTGATCTGTCTACAGTTAGCTTTGCATCTAACCTCCTCAACTCAATCATCAAGGGTAGCTGCATTGCTCTAATAGAAGCTAATGTGGTCATAGACTTCCAACTTAAGGCATTAGCCACAACATTAGCTTTCCTTGAATGATACTCAATAGTACAATCATAGTTTTTTATTAATTCAATACACCTCCTCTGCCTTAGATTTAATTCCTTCTAGATCAGAATATATTTCAAGCTCTTATGATCAGTAAATATCTGGCACTTTCTTCCATACAGGTAGTGCCTCCAAACCTTCAATGCAAAGATGACAACGGCCAATTCTAAATCATGGGTGGGGTAATTTCTTTCATGGGATCTCAATTGTCTAGATATATAAGCTACCACTTTTTCATTCTACATAAAAATACATCCCAAACCCTTCAATGAGGCATCACTATAGATTACATAATCACTGGTACTATTAGGAGTATTAGAATTGGGGCTGAGATTAATCTTTTTTTTCAATTCATCCATACTCCTTTGGCATTCATCAGACCAATCAAACTTAATATTCTTTCTAAGCAGCTTAGTTATAAAAGAAGCTAAAATTTAAAAATTTTCTATAAATCTTCTATAATATCCTGCTAGCCCCAAGAAACTCCTCACCTCAGTCTAATTGGTAGGTACCTCCCAATTCATTATAGCTTCAATTTTTTGAGGGTCTACCATAATACCTTTGGCTGAAACTATATGTCCCAAGAATTTCATCTCATCCAGCCAAAATTCACTTTTACTAAACTTTGCATATAACTACTTTTCTCTTAATATCTACAAAACTATCCTCAGATGCTGCTCATGCTCTTCACTGCTTCTAGAATAAATCAAGATGTCACACTACAAGAAAATACTGAAATAGCGATGCAAATTTAGCGACGCATAATTGCGTCGCTAAATTGCGACCCCTTTGCGACGCCTCTGTGACAACAAAATATTGTGACGCATTAGCGACTCAATTAACCAGAAAATCAAAAAAAAATTAAATTTTTAATATTGCGACGCAAATATTCCATCGTAATATTTTTAAATTAATTTTTTATGAAATATAAATATCAATAAAAATATTGCGACGCAATATTTGCGTCGCAATGTTTTTAACAGAATTAAATATTTTAAATAGCGACGCATTAGCGACGCAATAAAATAGATAATTAGAAAAATTATTTTTAATTTAGCGACGCACCAATTGCATCGCAAATAATTAAAATAAAATTAAATTTTATAAAATTTAATTATCGGAAAAAAATATTGCGACCACAGTGCGTCGCAATATTTTTAAAAGAATTAAATATATTAAATAGCGACGCATTAGCGATGCAATAAACTAGAAAATAAGAAAAATTATTTTTAATTTAGCGACGCAACAAATGCGTCGCAAATAATTTAAATGAAATTATATTGTTTAAAGTACAAATAGTTTACAAAATATTGCGACGCATAACAGTGCGTCGCAATGTTTTGAAAAGAATTAAATATTTTAAATAGCGACGCCTTAGTGATGCAATAAACTAGAAAAATAGAAAAATTATTTTTAATTTAGCGATGCAACAATTGCATCGTAAATAATTTAAATGGAATTATATTTTTTATAGTATTAATATTTTAAAAATATTGCGACGCCATCCAGTGCATCGCAATATTTTAAAAAGAATTAAATATTTTAAATAGCGACGCCTTAGCGACGCAATAAACTAGAAAAATAGAAAAATTATTTTTAATTTAGCGACGCAATAATTACGTTGCAAATAATTTAAATAGAATTATATTTTTTACAGTATTAATATTTAAAAAATATTGCGACGCCACCCAGTGCGTCGCAATATTTTGAAAAGAATTAAATATTTTAAATAGCGACGCCTTAGCGACGCAATAAACCAAAAAATAAATTAAAATTATTTTTAATTAGCGATGCAATAACTGCATCACAATTATTTTAAATAAAATTAAATTTTATAAATTATAAATATGAGAAAAAATAATTGCGACGTAACACAGTGAGTTGCAATATTTTTAAAAAATTAATTATGTTAAATAGCGACGCATTAGCGATGTAATAAGCCAAAAAATTAATTAGAAAAATTATGTTTTAATATAGCGACGTACTTGTTGCATCGTAATTATTAGAATTAAAATTAATTTTTTATATATTATAATTATCATATTAAAAAAATACGACGCAACTATTTGCGTTGTAATATATTTAAAAAAATTAATTATGTTAAATAGCGATCGGTCTAAAATCGATCGTGACCGATCGGAATAAGGGCTTGGATCGATTGCAACCCTCGGATCGTCGCCGATCGGACCGATCGCCACGTTTCAAGATCGGTCGTGGCCGATCGGGATCCGGGCTTGGATCGATCGCAACCGTCGGATCGTCGCCGATCTCGGACGGATTGCAACTGTCCGAGATAGGTCGTGGCCGATCGGGATCAGGCTTGGATCGATCGCAACCGTCGGATCTTTGCCGATCGGATCGATTGCCGCGGTCCGCGATCGGTCGTCGCCGATCGGGATCAGGGCTTGGATCGATCGCAACCGTTGGATCGTCGCCGATCTCGGATGGATCGCCACGGTCCGAGATCGGTCGTGGCCGATCGGGATCAGGGCTTGGATCGATCGCAACCGTCGGATCATCGCCGATCTCGGACGGATTGCAACTGTCCGAGATAGGTCGTGGCCGATCGGATCACGGCTTGGATCGATCGCAACCGTCGGATCTTTGCCGATCGGACCGATTGCCACGGTCCGAGATCGGTCGTCGCCGATCGGGATCAGGCTTGGATCGATCGCAACCGTCGGATCGTCGCCGATCTCGGACGGATTGCCACGGTCCGAGATCGGTCATCGCCGATCGGGATCAGGGCTTGGATCGATCGCAACCGTCGGATCGTCGCCGATCTCGGACGGATTGCAACTGTCCGAGATAGGTCGTGGCCGATCGGGATCAGGCTTGGATCGATCACAACCGTCGGATCTTTGCCGATCGGACCGATTGCCACGGTCCGAGATCGGTCGTCGCCGATCGGGATCAGGGCTTGGATCGATCGCAACCGTCGATCGTCACCGATCTCGGACGGATTGCCACGGTCCGAGATCGGTCGTGCCGATCGGGATCAGGGCTTGGATCGATCGCAACCGTCGGATCGTCGCCGATCTCGGACGGATTGCAACTGTCCGAGATAGGTCGTGGCCGATCGGGATCAGGCTTGGATCGATCACAACCGTCGGATCTTTGCCGATCGGACGATTGCGTGGTCCGCGATCGGTCGTCGCCGATCGGGATCAGGGCTTGGATCGATCGCAACCGTTGGATCGTCGCCGATCTCGGACGGATGGCAACTGTCCGAGATAGGTCGTGGCCGATCGGGATCAGGCTTGGATCGATCGCAACCGTCGGATCTTTGCCGATCGGACCGATTGCCACGGTCCGATCGATCCTCGCCGATCGGGATCAGGGCTTGGATCGATCGCAACCGTCGGATCGTCGCCGATCTCGGACGGATTGCCACGGTCCGAGATCGGTCGTCGCCGATCGGGATCAGGGCTTGGATCGATCGCAACCGTCGGATCGTCGCCGATCTCGGACGGATTGCAACTGTCCGAGATAGGTCGTGGCCGATCGGGATCAGGCTTGGATCGATCGCAACCGTCGGATCTTTGCCGATCGGACCGATTGCCACGGTCCGAGATCGGTCGTCGCCGATCGGGATCAGGGCTTGGATCGATCGCAACCGTCGATCGTCGCCGATCTCGGACGGATTGCCATGGTCCGAGATCGGTCGTCGCCGATCGGGATCAGGGCTTGGATCGATCGCAACCGTCGGATCGTCGCCGATCTCGGACGGATTGCAACTGTCCGAGATAGGTCCGATCGGGATCACGGCTTGGATCGATCGCAACCGTCGGATATCGACGACGCCATTTGTCGTCGCAATTATTAACATTAATTATAAATATATCATTTATAAATATTAACAAATATTGCGACGCCTTAGCGACACAGTTTAAAAAAATATAAACAAATATTGCGACAAATATATGCGTCGCAATATTATTAGAATACATATAGCTGATTAAAATATTAAAAAATATTGCGACGCAATTTGTCATCGCAATTATTATAATAAATTTAAATATTTTCATTTAAAAATATTTAAAAAATAATTGCGATGCCTTAGCGACGCCTGCGAAATTATTAGAAAATAAAATTATTTTTCCCGCCAGGTGATGGCGCCAATTTAGCGACGCTTAGCGACGCATTTATTGGCGTCGCTATGTTTTCAGAAAATTATTATAAACATTATTAACGATGGATTAGCGACGCCCAGTGCGTCGCTAAGAAAAAAAAAAAAAAAAATTGCGACGCGACGCAATTATTGGCGTCGCTAATTACCTATATTTAAGCCCCCTTTCTCCTTTCCTCCTTCCCGTCTTGACCTAGCCGCCGCCGTGATCCCCGCTCGCTCTCCGGCGCATCCCCGTCCTCCGGCTACCCGGCGATCTCATCCGACTCCGGCATCTCACCAAGGTTAGCCCCAAAATCTAAAAAAAAATTTTTTTTTTAATGATTTCCCTACGGCCACGGCCGCTGCCGTGGCCGTCTTCTCCGGCCACGGCCGCTGCCGTGGCCGGCAGTGGCCTGGCCACGGTGGCCAGGCCACTGTATAAAAAAAAAAATTTTTTTTTTTAACAGGGGGGAGGGGAGGAAACCCCCCCCCCCCCCCTTTTTTTTCTTGTCCGGCCACGGCCGTGGCCGCGGCCGGACAAGGCGGCCACGGGCCACGGCCGCTGCCGTGGCCGGCAGTGGCCTGGCCACGGTGGCCAGGCCACTGTAAAAAAAAAAATTTTTTTTTTAACAGGGGGGGGGGAGGGGAAAACCCCCCCCCCCCCCTTTCCTTGTCCGGCCACGGCCGCTGCCGTGGCCGGCAGTGGCCTGGCCACGGTGGCCAGGCCACTGTAAAAAAAAAAAAATTTTTTTTAACAGGGGGGAGGGGAGGAAACCCCCCCCCCCCCCCCCCCCCTTTCTTTTCTTGTCCGGCCACGGCCGCTGCCGTGGCCGGCAGTGGCCTGGCCACGGTGGCCAGGCCACTGTAAAAAAAAAATTTTTTTTTTTAACAGGGGGGAGGGGAGGAAACCCCCCCCCCCCCCCCCCTTTCTTTTCTTGTCCGGCCACGGCCGCTGCCGTGGCCGGCAGTGGCCTGGCCACGGTGGCCAGGCCACTGTAAAAAAAAAAAAAAATTTTTTTAACAGGGGGAGGGGGGAAACCCCCCCCCCCCCCCTTTCTTTTCTTGTCCGGCCACGGCCGCTGCCGTGGCCGGCAGTGGCCTGGCCACGGTGGCCAGGCCACTGTAAAAAAAAAAAAATTTTTTTAAACAGGGGGGGGGGGAGGAAACCCCCCCCCCCCCCCTTTCTTTTCTTGTCCGGCCACGGCCGCTGCCGTGGCCGGCAGTGGCCTGGCCACGGTGGCCAGGCCACTGTAAAAAAAAAAAAAAATTTTTTTAACAGGGGGGGGGGGGAAACCCCCCGCCCCCCCTTTCTTTTCTTGTCCGGCCACTCCGTGGCCGCAGTGGCCTGGCCACGGTGGCCAGGCCACTGTGAAAAAAAAAAAAATTTTTTTTTAACAGGGGGGGGGAGGGAAACCCCCCCCCCCCCCTTTCTTTTCTTGTCCGGCCACGGCCGTTGCCGTGGCCGGCAGTGGCCTGGCCACGGTGGCCAGGCCACTGTGAAAAAAAAAAAAAAAATTGGGGGGAGGGGGGACCCCCTAATTATTTTATTTAATTTACATATATTTATGCAATAATTAATTTAAGCAGAATGTTTATGACAATAGTATTTGTGCATTTATACTCATTTACATTTGTTATGTCTTGATTATTTATATTTGCTGCAAACTTAATGATGCATTACATTTTGAAATGCTAAATAAAATGTTTTGTTGTAATATTATTTAATTTCCAGCAACAAATTACTAGTTTCAATGATTTACATTTTAGTATTCGCAAACATTTGTATTTGACACAATAATCTTAAAAAAGTTAGTGATTACATGTATAATTCACAAGAAGTTAAGAATAACAAGCATAAGTTCGATTGTCTTCGGACTTTCATAATCACAGCACTTTAATTAACCTTTAGACCCGTTTGAGAATTTGTAAGCCTTAGTCTTGCAAATTCTCAAATTGTCCTGGTGGACAGTTTGGGAATATTTCTTGTGACATGTTAGTCTGCTAGTAATCATCGTGGGGTGAGATTTCGGTTTGCATTTGCTCATACGTTCTCCTAGTGTGGCTTATATACCACACATGTAGGAGAACATATGGGGAAATGCTGCCGAAATTTCAATGTTGCCGATCGATGATAATTAATAGCAGAATAACATATCACAAAAAATATTCTTGAATGGGATAGGGCCTTACCTTGTAGACATGGAGTGAAGGTAGAATTATTTAAGACACTTGAATTCTTGTGAAGTCTAATGACTAAACGCATCGCCTTATGGCCCGACACAAACTCAAGCCCTCTCTTTAGCCATTAACCTATGCATCGGTCCTTCCTAGCAATTGGTATTATATTAGTACCTAAAAAAAATTGCGTACTTATAAATGATTTAATTGGTTGTAATTAACCTTAGTTGTGCCCAAGAAATAATTTAGTTATATATGTATTAATACTAATATAGTTTTATTTTTTGGTTTTAATTAATGCTTTACCAGACTTTGTATAAGTCGGACAAAAATGAGCGGGACTCGCTCATGGATGTATGCAAGGATAAAAGATGGCTTGCTGAATCCAGATTTTCTGAATGGATTGGAAGAGTTTATCGCATTTGCATGTAGCCAACCTGAATGGATGGATGGGCCTAGGATTAGGTGCCCATGCAACTTCCACAGGTGTCAGAATAAAGCCTACAGAGATGTGGAAACTGTTAAGGTGCATTTGTGTAAGAAGGGTTTTGTGCCTGATTACTATGTTTGGTACTGTCATGGTGAACCAGAGGATATTCCAGCAGTTGTTATAGGCGAACAAGAGTCAATTCCCGTAGAAGAACCATTTGTGAATTTAAACACATATGAACAAATGGTTATGAATGCATCGGGTAATGACTTCAATCAGAATACATTTATGGAAGAACCAAACCCAGAAGCACAACAATTTTACGATATGTTGAGTGCTGCCAATCAAGAATTGTATCCTGGGTGTGAGGGTCATTCCCAGTTCTCTACAGCTGCTCGAATGTTGAATATTAAGGCAGAACATCGATTATCAGAAAAGGCGTTCAATTCTGTAGCTGAGTTAATCAAAGAAATTCTGCCAAATGATAATGTTGCCGCAGACAGTTTTTACGCAACAAAGAAGTTGTTGCGTGGGCTTGGGCTTCCAGTTAATAAGATCGATTGTTGCTTGAACAATTGTATGATATTTTGGGGTGAAGACTCAGAGCTGAGATGGTGTAAGATTTGTGGGCAATCGAGGTTCAAAAACACCGAAGGAGGAGCCGGTACAAGTAGGAGGAAAAGTGTGCCTTACAAGAGGATGCATTACTTTCCTCTTACCCCACGCCTGCAGAGATTATATAGATCTGAGGCAACAGCTGCTGATATGAGATGGCATGCCGAACATGAATCTAAAGAGGATGAAATGCGGCATCCATCAGATTCAAAGGCTTGGAAGCAGTTCAATGAAAATCATCCTGTTTTCGCTGAAGATATAAGGAATGTGAGATTAGGTCTTTGTACCGATGGCTTCCAACCATTTGGTCAAGCGGGGCAACAGTATTCATGTTGGCCTGTGATACTGACTGTATATAACCTTCCTCCGTGGAAGTGCATGAAAGATCCTGCAATGTTTTTAACCGTTTTGGTTCCAGGACCATCAAATCCTAAGGAAAAGATTGATGTCTTTCTGCAACCGTTGGTGGCCGAATTGAAAATGTTGTGGGAAACAGGAGTGGTAGCCTACGACATTTCTATGAAACAAAATTTCTTAATGAGAGCTGCTTTGATGTGGACAATAAGTGATTTTCCGGCATATGCAATGTTGTCTGGTTGGAGCACTGCTGGACGTCTGGCATGCCCTCATTGCATGTATGATTCGGATGCATTTACATTGCAGAAGAGTGGTAAGCAGTCATGGTTTGATAACCATAGGAAGTTCTTGCCACCAAATCATCCTTACAGGCGTAACTTGATCGCCTTCCGGAAGAACAAAGCAGTCACAAAATTTGCCGAACCGGTTAGGTCCGGCACGGATCTATTTGATTCTATAGAGAATTTGGGGTTGATGTATGCATGGGAACCAGATGCAGATAGAATAAATAGCCGTATATGTAAAGAACATAACTGGAAGAAGCGAAGTATATTTTGGGATTTGCCTTATTGGAGCACAAATCTCATCCGGCACAACTTGGATGTCATGCATATAGAGAAAAATTTCTTTGATAACATATTTAACACGGTGCTAAACATCCCGGGAAAAACAAAAGATACTGCAAAGTCAAGAGAAGAACTTAATCAGTACTGTAGAAGAGGTGATTTGAGAAGGAGTGCCGATGGGACCTATCCTAAAGCATGTTACACTCTTGACAGAAATTCACGAGAAGTTTTATGTAACTGGCTAAGAGGGTTAAAATTTCCAGATGGTTATGCCTCAAATATCGGTAGGTGTGTGGACATGCATAAGCTCAAGTTGTTCGGCATGAAGAGCCATGACTGCCATGTTTTCATGCAACGATTATTACCTATAGCTTTTCGTGAGTTGCTTCCGCAACATGTCTGGAAGGCAATTACGGAGCTCAGCTTATTCTTCAAGGAGTTATCTGCCGCAGTCATTACTTCTGCATCAATGGCAAGGCTTGAGGAGGAAATTCCAATTATTTTATGCAAGCTTGAGCGAATATTTCCTCCCAGTTTTTTTGACTCAATGGAGCATTTACCGGTTCACTTGCCATACGAAGCGAGCATAGCTGGTCCTGTGCAGTATCGCTGGATGTATCCATTCGAGAGGTAAATATATACATCATTAAGATATGTTGACATTTGAAATATTATTTCATTGCTTGAAAAATTCGTTAATTTTTTGTTGCAACTTTACATATAGGTATCTTAAGAAGTTAAAAAATAATGTGCGTAATAAGGCAAGGGTTGAAGGTTCTATATGCAATGCACACTTGGTCGAAGAAGTTTCAGCTTTTGCCTCGCATTACTTTGAGGGTCACGTCCACACGAGGAGCCGAAATCATGGTCGTAACGATGACGTATGTGTGGACGAAGCAGAAGCTAATGACGGTAGAATATCAATTTTTAAAGCTATCGGCCGTTCATTTGGTGGGCAGAAGTCAAGAAATCTTAGCGATATGGAGTATAATGCAGCACATTATTACATCCTAATGAACTGTCGAGAAGTCGATCCATATATTGAGTAAGTGTATACTTCAATGCTAAATTGAAAATTTAAATTTATATAATATACCATAATATTTAATTTCTAACAGTAGTTTTCATCCTTTTCATCCCATAAGGATGTTTTGTGATAGACAACGACAGATGAATCCCGACATCAGTCAAGTTGCAATTGGGCAGAAATTAGAAACGGAGTTTGCTTACTGGTTTTATGAATTTGTGAGTAGTATCACTCAATCAATTTCGATAATGGCAATTATTTTTTGAATTGGATGTCAATAGCTTATTAATTTATAGGTCAACGGTCCATGGTCGACAACCGACAATATTTTCATTAAATGTCTATCGCAATGGCCATTGAAGACCGTAACAACCTCTACTGGCTATTTTGTAAATGGGTACAAATTTCAGATTGAACGATTAGCAGCTTCAAGAGGCACTCAGAACTGGGGCGTGTGTGTAAAAGGAGAAAGTGTTGGAGCAAATATGCAGGATTATTATGGAAAGTTAGTAGAGGTGGTTGAAGTTGAATATCCCGGTTGGCCTTTAAAACGAACCGTATTGTTTCGTTGTGATTGGTTCGATCCGATAATTCCTGTGGGCAAAAGGGTTCATAACGACTATAATTTGGTTGAAGTGAACCATCGACGAAGATTACAGAAATATGACCCATTCATCCTTGCATCCCAAGCTCAGCAAGTCTTTTACTGCGGATATCCAAGTTTGCGCAACGACAAGCGAGATTGGTGGGCCGTTTCTAAAATCGTCCCACGTTCAACAATCGTATTAGAGGAGAGTTCATCAAGTCAATCAGCCGAGTGCCCTGCATTTCAAGAGGATGAGATGGAACTGCATGCAATTGAGGACGACACAAGAGCTCCTGAAACATCACTTAGAGATCCAAGTGGTGATGTCCAAGAAATTGCGGATGCAAATGTTCGGTTTCCTTCCGATAATGAAACTGATTCGCAATCCGATACGGCATCGGATGTTGAACCAACATTTCACGAAACAAATGACACCGATTAAACATAAAGGTTTTTTAAAATTTAACTTTTTTTTATAAGTGTTAAATTCTTACATAGTCAATCATTAATCGTAATTTAATTGTGTGAATCCTTAGTATTTTCAGTATGAGGGGCAGAGGTAGATCTACCGACGATAGATTGGGTGAGCAGAGACGTAGTTTGGATCCTTCGACATCAGATCACATGAGCGTCGGAGATGGAGAGTTTGGATCTCCAGCAGAGGCGCAGCCTTCGACCTCTGCACCAGTATTACCATCTACCGATCGGCACAGACCTCCGAGAGTTCTTCCGCCTTCGGCCGCACTTTACTTCGACTTGATGCTCAGGGGATGTAAGTATATATTAATTACAAATATTTGTTAATGTTTTTAAGTCATTAACTTATAAACTTGCATTTTTTTAACAGATTCATTGAGCAGCATCATGTCTCCAGCCACATCAGCGCCGTTTTTCAGAGGCGTGCAGATCCCAGTGGCTACGATTGGCGCCACGTATCGCCGGCCACGAGGGAGTTTTATTTTTCTGAGTTTCAGGTAAACTTATTAAATACAATTTAGCAGTGATATATAATTCTTTAAAGTTAATAAATTCAGAAACTAACTGTTTATTTTAATGCAGAAAAAATTTACGTGGGATCCTGCCACCCATGATGCCATTAGGGCAGCATGGGAGGCTCTGACGCGACGCCGATACTCCGACATGCTTCATCGTTGGAGGTCGTCGGGTCAGCGTCCTGCGCACGTGCCAGAGGGTATTTGGCACGAGTGGCAGCAGGCCTGGGAGTCCGATGGCTGGCGCAGGAGGTCCGCATCAGCCAGCACGAACCGCCGATCTGAGAAGGGCGGTCGTGGCACGGGTCTCTCCTGTCATACATCGGGCTCCATTTCGATTCAGGAGCACAGACGGCGTATGGTAAGAAAACATAAATATTTTAATTACTATTTTAGTTCTTTACAAATATTTTATTAATATCATTTTTTTTATTGTTATAGACTGAGCAGGAGGGCGGAGATCCTGGTGAGTTTCGTCTATTCAGGGCGACACACACCAGGAGGGACGGCTCCTGGGTCGATACGCGATCACGGGAGGTTGCGGTAAGAAATTAGATTTATGTAGTATCTGTTTAATTTTAAAATTTTATTTCTAGAAATTTATTAACTCATTTATTATTGATTTCATAATTTCAAGGCACGAGTCGAGGAGCTTCGATCCCAGGCATCACAGGTCGACTCTACTGATGGGGAGACGCCCGTCGAACTCTCAGCAGATGAGAGTCGACGTGTGTTTTTGGAGGCTGTTGGTGCCCAGCCACGAGACCGCAGGGTCTATGGTATGGGCACTAGAGCTTCTACATTTTTTCCCCATCAGGCCTCCAGCTCGCGAGTTCCTGTTGATCTTCCTCCCGAGCGTTTAGAGGAGCTTCGCAGATCTATTGCAGAGGAGCTTCGCCAGGAGGTCGAGCAGGATTTTGAGGATCGTATGCGAGGCCGGGATCAGGAGGTTGCTGACATGCGAGATGAGATGCATTATTTGCGGGATATGGTTAGACGCTTGTCGCAGAGTCTTCAGCCTCCACAGCCTCCACAGCCTCCACGTGATCATTCAGATTCTTGATGTATTTTTTTTTTTTTTTTATGTTGTAAAAACTTCAAAATTTTAATATATAAATTATTTTTTGAAATTATTATTGTTTGGATTGAGTGAAAAATGTTTGTATCAATATTTAGATTTAGCGAAATTGAATTAACCGTTTTAATTTTTAATCATTTAAATATTTTAAAAAAAAATTTGCGACGCATTAGCGACTGATATTGGATCGCTAATATTTTAAAATATTATTATTAAATATTGCGATGCAATGGCCTGGCATCGCAATAATTTAAAAATAAATTTAATAGCGACATATTAGCGACTACAATTGAGTCGCTATTTTATCTTAAAAATTATTTTAAAATATTGCGACGCAATTACCTTGCGTCGTAATATTTTAAAATAATTTTTATTTGCGACGCATTAGCGACTCAAATTGCGTCGCTATTATACCAAAATTATTATTATTAAATATTGCGACGCATTGGATGAGTCACAATTTTGCGACCCAATTTAGTGCGTCGCAATATTTAATAATAATTTTTTTTAACTAAATTTATTTTTAAATTTAGCGACGCATTTGAATGCGTTGCAATATTGCGACGCAATGTGGCGTCGCAATAGCGTCGCAGAGAGTCGCAATATTGCGACGCAATTGCGACAAAAGGGTATTGCGACGGACAGTTGAGCGACGCCCTCGTTGCGTCGCTATTGCGTCGCAATATCATGTTTAGCGATGCAATTGCGACGCATTTGGGCATCACAATATTTTAATTCTCTTGTAGTGTCATCAATGAATACTATCATAAATTTATCCAAAAACTCTTGAATTACCTTATTTATTATACTCATAAAAGCAGCTGGAGCATTAGTCAAGCCAAATGGTATCATCAAGAACTCATAATGACCATATCTGATCCTAAAAGCAGTCTTAGATATATCCTTATTCTTTATTCTCAACTGATGATACCTAGATCTCTTATCAATCTTTGAAAACACTGCTGCCCCTTGCAGCTGATCAAACAAATCATCAATCCTTGGCAATGGATAATTATTTCTAATGGTTACCTTGTTCAACTATCTATAGTCTATACATAACCTCAAGGTACCATTCTTGTTCTTTACAAATAACACCGGTGCACCCCATGGCAAAATACTAGGTCTAATAAACCCTTTATTCAATAATTCTTGTAACAGGTTTTTCAATTCTTTTAGTTCAACTAGAGCCATTCTATAAGGTGCCCTGGCTATTGGTCTAGTATCTGGAACTAGATCTATACTGAAATCAATCTCTCTGTCAAGAGATAACCTTGGTAGCTCCTCAGGAAATACAT
The DNA here is from genome assembly GCA_900491605.1 of Calamus simplicifolius. Lineage (NCBI taxonomy): Eukaryota > Viridiplantae > Streptophyta > Magnoliopsida > Arecales > Arecaceae > Calamus > Calamus simplicifolius. The sequence continues at coordinate 689,887 of UESW01003859.1, forward strand.
ATGAAAAATCCCTCACCATAGGGATACAAGTCAGTTCTAAACCATTGCCCTCTAGGCTCACCACACAAGCTAGAAAGGCTTCACATCTCTTTGCTAGCATCTGATTAGCTGATAGGGCTGAAATCACTCCTGAGGGCAACCATCTCCTCCTATTACCCAAGAAACAGACATACCTACCTTCAAAAGTCTATAACACTACTTTTCTCAAGCAATCTACTCTGGCTCTATGCACAAACAATCAATCCATTCCCAGGATGACATCAAACTCTTTCAAACTCAAAGAAATTAAATTTGATGCTAATCTCTGACCCTCCACAAAAATATCATAGCCTATATACACCTGATCTGATATAAAAGGCCTCCCTATGGTCATAGATACCACCAACTGGCTACCCAACTGACCCATATTTCTATCTAAATGCTTAGCAAACTCACATGAGATAAATGAATGTGTAGATCCAGAATCAATCAAAATATAAGCATCATGATTATCGATGGGTAGCATACCTGTCATTACATCAGGATCAATCTGAGCCTCCTGCCTAGTCATAGCGAATACTCTGACCTCAGCCCTTGGAATACTGACTGACCCTCCTGATTGATCCACATTAGTCCTCAACTGACTGGCTGGAGCTGGGGTACCTCTGTCACCCTTCTGTCAGGCTGTCCCCTCGGCACTGCTGGCCCCTAAGGAAGCTCACTAGCCTGCTGCCCTCTCCTAGGGCAATCCCTCTTCATGTGACCTAGATCACCACACATATAACATCCCTTATTGCCCCTCTTACACTCTTCCATATGAAGTCTCCCATATACATTACATGGAGGTATATTTCTTCCTCCATTAGAAGGATGACTTTGGTCCCTCACCTCACTAGACACCTTGTTGGTAGCAACCTAGGGCATTCCCCCAAAAGGCTTCCTTTGAGTTGGACTAGAAGCTGACATAGATACTTGTTGGAAAATTATTGAGAAATTATTTACCCAATTATTGATTTTGATGATTAACAAAAGCCATGAGTATATTCATTGTATTTCTGATAAATTTGATATGTGTTTCAGGAATTAAGAACGATTAATTATTCAAAAGGTATATGGAAATCAGTTTTGAATTGAATTTTAATGGATTATAACAAAGTTCAGAAGTTAAAGCCGACACCGAGACCTACTCGAGCCGACTCCAGAGCGTATCGAAATAGTTCAGGATTTTTGACATGGTTTGGAGCCGACACCATAACAGTCAGCCGACTCCAACCCGAGATACAGAGAACTATTTTTTGCTTCAGAAGCCAGAGCCGACATATGAATTTTTGGAGCCGGCTCTAACCTAAGTTACAGAGACTATGCTTTTCGGAGCAATTCTTGGAGCCGACACCTCAGGATCGGGAGCCGACTCCAGACAGCAGTGAGTCAACACTTTGTAAAGTGGGAGCCGACTCCATGACGAACCTTTTTTGCTATTTTTGGCAACCCGATTTGGAGCCGACACATGAAAAGTTGGAGCCAACTCCAACATGTCAGAGGACGATTTTTAAAAGTGACAGATCAACTCCAATGGCTATTTTTTCTCACCTACTTCTCAACGGATCTATTTTCTTGAATGGAGAACTCATCAAGGTATATTTCAATGGCTATTTTCTCACCTAATCTTAGATTGAAAATCTATATAAAGAGGATATCCGATCATTCAAAATATAGAGAGAAAAATGGGAAAAATATCAAGAAAATATCCAGTGAAAAAGAGAGAAAAATTGAAGAGAAATCTCTGAGTCTATGCCTATCATCTGAAGAGAGTTTCTAGAGAAATCCAAAGCCTTCAAAGAATAAAATCGGAGGATTTTCAAAGGAGAAAAGAAGAAGAGCAAAAGCCCTATTTCCTCAACATTCTCTTCAACAATTTCTATAAAAAATCAGAGCTGAAGCTTGGTTCATCCATTCAAAAGAGAAGAGGAAAAGAAGAAGAAGAAGCTCACATCCAGATTGCTTCAATCAGGCTTTTCTAATCCTTGTCTATTTACATTGTTTATTTGCTCAATTAAGGAGCTTTTGAATTGTAAACTTTGTTTTGAATTGTTGTTTACTAATTCAATCAGGGGGATTGAATTAGTTGAGGTAGTTTACCTCGGGACAAACTAAGTTTAGCTTGGGTTAAGGTTTTATGCTGGTGAACCTATGAAAACCGGCTGGGTTTGTTGTGATCCCGTGTAAAACAACATGTTCGAGTTGTGATCTTATAAAACAACTCAACTATAATTAGGGGATTATAGTATGAACCCAAGAGTTGCTTGGGAGTGGACGTAGGTGTGGCTAACACCGAACCACTATAAATCTTTGTGTGTTTGTCGTGCATTTGTCTCTCTCTCTTTATCATATTGTGCTTAGCTTTTATTAATTCACTTTACTTGGGCACTTTCACATCAAGCAAATTATTTTCAAAGTGTTAAATTTTTTAAAGAACCCAATTCACCTCCCCTCTTGGGTTGCCATCTGGGCCAACAATTGGTATCAGAGCTTGTGCTCATTTAAACTTGATCTAACAATCAAGAAATAAAGATCCAAATGACAGCTCAAGCTGAATCATCCTTTTCTGAAGGTCAATCCACTAATAGGCCACCTTTGTTTAGTGGCACTAACTATTCGTATTGAAAACCAAGAATGAGGATTTTCATTCAAGCTTTAGATTATGAATTGTGGAGTGTCATTATTAATGGACCTAGCACACCCACACACATGGTATATGGTTCTATTGTTCCTAAGCCCGAAAGGGATTAGAATAAGAATGATAGGAAAATGGCTCAGCTTAATGCCACAGCCATGAATGTCTTATATTGTTCTTTGGATGCAAATGAATTCAACAGAATTTCTACTTGCATTTCAGCCAAAGAAATATGGGATAGATTAGAAGTTACCCATGAGGGTACCAATCAAGTAAAAAATCCAAAATTAACATTCTAGTGCATAAATATGAATTGTTTAGTATGAAACAAACTGAATCAATCACATGCATGTATACTAGATTCACTGATATTGTAAATTGTTTAAAGAGTCTTGGTAAAACTTATACTAATTCTGAATTGGTAAGCAAAATTCTTAGATCTCTTCCAAGAACATGGAAAGCTAAAGTGACTGCAATCCAAGAAGCCAAAGACCTGAACATTCTACCTTTGGAAGAGCTACTTGGATCCTTGATGACCCATGAATTGACAATGAAACAACATCAAGAGGAAGAGGTGAAAAAGAAGAGAACAATTGCACTTAAGGCCGCTGAAAGTGAAAAGAGCAGCAGTGAAGATGATGAAACAGCTCTCCTTGCAAAGAAATTTAGAAAGTTTATGCAAAGAAGGAGACCCTTCCACAAAAGGAAATCTGGAATCAAAATGGAAGGAGAAAAAGAAAAAGAAAGGGATAAAGAAAAGAAAAAGAACCCTTGACATGTTATGAATGTAAGAAGCCGGGACATTTTAAATCTTAATGTCCTTAATTAAAGAAGGGATACAAGAATAAGAAGAAGAAGGCCTATGTTGCAATATGGAGTGATAGTGAAGAAGCTTCATCCGAAGAAGATCAAAAAGAAGTTGCAAACATATGCTTCATGGCAAATGACAAAATGAGGTAAATTCTGAAACTCATGATGATTTTATATTTGATGAATTATATGATGCATTTAATGAATTAGTTAGTGATTTCAAAACTTTGAGAATGAAAAAAAATCTTTGAAAACTGAAAATTTAAATCTTCTCAAAGAGAAAAATAAACTAATTCTTGAAGTTAAAAATTTAAAATATGAAAAGAAAGATTCTTTAAAAGAAAAAGAATCAATTTCTAATAAAAATCTTAATTTAAAGAAAGAAGTTAATAAGTATAAGATTATTGTTGATAAATTTACATATAGCTCAGAAAAACTAAATTTACTTTTAAGTAATCAAAGAGCTATATTTGATAAAGCTGGACTAGGATATAGACCTCATATGAAACAAAAATATGTAAATAATTTTTTTATTAAGAAACCTATCAAAAATGATGTTTCATGTTATCATTGCAACAAAAAAGGACATAAATCTTATGAATGCAATTTTAGAAAAACTAATAAGAATTTAATGCTTAAAGAAAAGAAAACATGGGTTACAAAAGGAATAATATTTATTGTTGCTAACCATGAAGGATCCAAGAAAGCTTAGGTACCTAAACATAAGATTTGATTATCTTGCAGGAGTGTCTTGCAGCTAAAGGATCAAAAAGAAGATCGTATCTTGATAGTAGCTGCTCAAGACACATGACGGGTGACAAGAATAATTCATTACCCTTGAAGATAAAAGAGAAGGAGTTGTTACTTTTGGAGACAATGGCAAAGGTCAAATTATGGGCCTTGGTAAAATTTAAATAACTCTATCCACCTTTATTGAAAATGTTTTATATGTTGATGGTTTAAAGCATAATTTAATTAGCATTAGCCAACTATGTGCTAAAGGTTTCAAAGTTTTATTTGAAGCTTTTATCTGCACTATTTCTAATCCCATTGACAATAGCATTATATTTTGGAAATAGAAATGACAATGTATACTTAATTGATTTAGACAATTTGTCTAGTAGTAATCATTGCTTAATTGCTGATAATGCTAAGGTAAATGAGATTGGATGCTATGGCATCGTAGATTAGGTCATGCAAGCACACACTTAATTTCAAAATTAATTAGAATGAATTTAGTTAAAGGTCTTCCAAAATTAGATTATGAAAATAATATTTTTGTGATGCATGTCAATTTGAAAAACAAACTAGAAATTCTTTCAAATCTAAAAATATTGTTTCCACTACTAGGCCACTCGAGCTACTACATATGGACCTTTTTGGACCTACTAGAACTACTAGTCTACGAGGAAAGAAATATGATCTTGTAATAGTAGATGATTATTCTAGATACACTTGGGTATTATTCTTAGCTCACAAAGATGAGACTTTCTTGATATTTCTGAAATTCTTCAAGAAAGTCACAAATGAGAAAAATACTACCATAGTGTCTCTTAGAAGTGATAATGGAACAGAATTTGAAAATCATATATTTGAAAATTTTTGTATTGAAAATGGCATTCATCATAACTTCTCTGCACCTAGAATACTTCAACAAAATGAAGTTGTAGAAAAAAAATAGACTCTAGAAGATATGGCCCGTACCATGCTATGTGAAAGCCAACTCCCAAAGTACTTCTGAGCGGAAGCTATAAACACAGCATGTTACATCCTAAATAGAGCTTTAATTAGACCAATCCTTAAGAAAACTCCTTATGAATTATGGCATAATAGGAAACTTAACATTAGTTATTTTCATGCATTTGGTTGTCGATGTTTTATTCATAATAATGGTAAGGACAATCTTGAAAAGTTTGATGCAAAATCTGATGAAGGTATATTCTTAGATATTTCACATCTAGTAAAGCCTATAGAGTATTTAATAAGAAATATTTAATTATAGAAGAATCAATTCATATAGTGTTTGATGAGTCTTTAGCATCAAGTTCGAAAAAGATTGATGATGAGGAAGATACAAATTTGCTTGAAAGAGATATTGAAAAATTGAATATAGATGTATCTTCATACCATGAACCAGAAGTTAAAGATGATGACTCACCTAAGGATGATGTTATTGATACTACTCATAATGATGTAGATCTACCTAGAGATTGGAGATATGCTTATGGTCATCCTAAGGAATTGATTATAGGTGATCTATCTCAAGGTGTAAGAACTAGATCATCAATGAGAAACATCAATAATCATCTTGCATTTGTGTCTCATATAGAACCAAAACTATTGAAGAAGCTGAAAAAGATAGTAATTGAATGTTAGCTATGCAAGAAGAATTAAATCAATTTAATAGGAATAATGTATGGTCCTTAGTTGATAGACCCAAAGGTCATTCTGTTATAGGATCTAAATGGGTATTTAGAAATAAATTAGATAAAATGACATAGTAATTAGAAATAAAGCTAGATTAGTTGCAAAAGGATATAATCAGAAGAAAGGAATTGATTTTGATGAAACTTTTGCACATGTTGCTAGATTAGAAGCCATTAGGTTACTTCTAGCATTTGCATGTCATATGAACATTAATCTATTTCAAATGGATGTTAAAAGTGCATTTTTAAATGGTTTATAAATGAGGAAGTTTTTATTGAACAACCACCTGGTTTTGAAGATCATGAATTTTCAAATCATGTTTTCAAACTACACAAAGCACTTTATGGTTTAAAACAAGCACCTAGAGCTTGGTATGATATATTAAGCAAATTTCTAATTGAAAATGATTTTTCTAGAGGAAATGTTGATAAAACACTATTTTTGAAAAGAAAGATAAAGACTTATTGGTAGTACAAATATATGTAGATGATATTGTATTCAGTGCTACTAACAATCTTTTGTGTCAAGAATTTGTAAAGTTAATGCAGGGTGAATTCGAGATGAGCATGATGGGAGAACTCAACTTCTTCCTAGGACTACAAATCAAACAAGAAAAAGAGGAGATTTTCATCAACCAAACAAAGTACACAAAAGAAATTCTCAAGAAGTTTGGAATGGAATCAGTCAAACCCCTTGGAACACCTATGATCCTTCATGCAAATTGGATAAAGATGAAGATGGTAAGAAAATTGATCAAAAATATTATAGAGGTATGATAGGTTCTATTTTACTTAACAGCAAGTAGACCTGATATTATGTTTGCAGTATGTTTATGTGCACGATATCAATCTGAACCTAAAGAATCTCACTTAATTACAATAAAAAGAATACTTATATATCTAAATGGAACTAAAGATGTAGGATTATGTATTCTAGAGACTCAACATTAAATTTGATTGCATATTTGATTCTAATTATGCTGGTTCTAAATTGGATAGAAAAAGTATAAGTGGTGCATGCCAATTTTTAGAAAGTAACTTAATCTCTTGGTTTAGCAAAAAGCAAAATTCGGTTGCATTATCAACTGCTGAAGCTGAATATGTTGGAGCTGGAAGTTGTTGTGCTCAAATCCTTTGGATTAAGTGACAACTTGAAGATTATGGTATAACACTTGATAAAATATCAATTAGATGTGATAACACTAGTGCAATAAACTTAACTAAAAATCCTATACAACACTCAAGAACTAAACACATTGAAATTAGATATCATTTTATTAGAGAACATGTAGCTAATAGTGACATTTGTCTTGATTATGTTAGTACTGATGAACAATTAGCTGACATTTTTACAAAACCCCTAAGTGAAGAGAGATTTTGTTATCTTAGAGGATAAGAGTCTGTGATCCATTGGAATGAATTTTAAATTTCCTAGGAATGATTATATAGAATTCAATCATTTTTTTTAATTTTCTTATGATTATAAGAAAAATTTATCTAGATATTTGAACCCATTGATTCATCACATTCCAAAGTTAATTTATCCAAAATTTGAAGACTTTTCGAAAATTTTAGATTCTTTGAAACTTTATTTTTTCACTGAAACTGTCTTGAGCCGACACCATGGTTATTGGAGTCGACTCCAGTTTTGTCTGAGATTTTGGAGCTGACACCTGCCTTTCCAGAGTCGACTCCACTTCGGGCGCTGACTGTGTTAGCGACTTGGAGCCGACACCTCATTTTGCGAGAGCCAACTCCAAGTGGTCCCAGGTTGACTTTATTAGGGCAAAGTCGACACCTTTCTCATTTTATTCGACTCAATCTCTTCCAAACTCTTCCCTACTCATCCCAAAACCCAAAATTTCTCAAATCCTTCATCCACTAGCATCCTATGGCACCCAAACGTAGAGGATCATGAGGCGTCCGACGCAGCAGCCCTCTCCAAGTTCATCCTCCACTTCGTCCGCTTCCACTCCGAGCACAATCCCAAGTCCATCTTCACCTCAGGTAGACACCCTAGCTGGTGAGTCATCACAATGGGTAGGAAAGTATATTCTACTTCTTTGAAGCCGAGGGTTTCTCTATTGGATGACAACTCAAGGAGTTAGGATGGGAGAAGGTTTGTTCACTTGATGTTCCAACTTATCCGGCCCTAGTTAAAGAATTTTATCATAATCTATCTAGAGGAGATGGAGGAATCGTGAGTTATGTAAGAGGAAAAAGGATTCACTTGACTTCGGAAATACTTGGAAATCTTTTGGAGATTCTGTCATTGGATTAACTACTACTTCACATAGTGAGAGAGCAGTGGCTCTGTCAAGAATGCTTGGTAGGGAGGTTACTGATTTTGAGGAAATCAGGGCAAATCATTGCCTTTGGAGCTTAGGTTATTGCATAACATCTGTAGTAGATTCTTTTCCCAAGACTGGTCGATTGAGTATGTCTCGGAGCGAGACATTTTGATTATGGACTGTGTTTTGACTGGTCAGCCTATAAATCTTGCTGGGATGATGATATAGTACATGGCAGAGGCTGATAATAAGAAAAGATCAACTTTACCTTATGGCATGATATTAACCATGGCCTTTCAAAACAAGGTGTAGTTATTTCTGATAGTGAGCCTATGAAGAACATTAGACATACGGACTATTATAGCATTGCAACTGTGCACCGTATGGGGTTTGTGAAGGTGAATGGACAATGAGAGAGGAAGGGACACTCAGATGATAGGGCAGCTGAAGCTACTGTGCCTGGTCCTTCAGAGGCTGACCTTCTATGAGACATCCTTCACCACCACTACCTTCACCACCTGCACCGGCACCTATTCCTATTTCCACTTCTACTTGATTTTCTGCAATTCAAATGGAGCAGCTAAAGGAGCTTTTTGCAAGTCATGAAGAGAAAATGAAGATTGAATTGGACAATAGACTTTTGAGCATAAGGGAGCTCTACTATTCTTTGGAAGATAAGGTAAAAAGGATAGAGTCATCCTTTAGCACTTCATCTGAAGCCTTGAAGATTGATCTCATACAGATTTTTGATAAAATCAAGGATATTGGAGGAGACTCTGAAACATATTCTAAGTGCAATGCAGAGCTACAGGAGAAAGTCACAGTTGCATCTGCTTTAGTTGAAAAGATGTTAAATGACTTTATGAAGATACAAGAAAGTGGCATGGGAAAGATCCTAGAAGAACTTAAGAGACTTCTTAGATTTTGATTTTGATGTTTAGTTTGCTTTTTGATGTAATAAAATGTTTATATGAATGAAGTAATGAAATATATTGAAGTAAACATTTTGATACTTTGTTGAATGATGTAATGAACATTTTGATGTAATGTTTCAATATTAATGAATATTAAATTTTGAATGTTTTGAAGTTTGATTTAAGCTTATGTTTGATGTTGAAGTACTTAATTTCTATAGTTGTTGTTAATTTAAGCCTTAATGAACCTTTTTCTAAACCTTTTTGTTGATTACAAAAAGGGAGAGAAGAGGTATTTGTATATGCATAAAAGTGATGGAAGAATGATATATGTATATGCATATTAAGCAATTAAAAGAATGAAGAAGAATAGTACTTCAAATATGCATGTTGAAAGGACTTAATAGTATGCATGTTGAAAGGAATTAATGTCAAAAGGAATAGAATTTCAATAGACTTAACATATGCACCAACATAGGGGGAGCTACCTCATTAAGGGGGAGCTTAACCTTAATTTAGAATGTTTTGATAATTATGCATTAATTGATTATGCATATACTCAATGTTTTTGTCATCATAAAAAAGGGAAAGATTGTTGGAAATTATTGAGAAATTATTTACCCAATTATTATTTTGATGATTAACAAAAGCCATGAGTATATTCATTGTGTTTCTGATAAATTTGATAAGTGTTTCAGGAATTAAGAACGATTAATTATTCAAAAGGTATATGAAATCAGTTTTGAATTGAATTTTAATGGATTATAACAAAGTTCAGAAGTTAGAGCCGATACCCAGACCTACTCAAGCCGACTCCAGAGCGTATCGAACAGTTCAGGATTTTTGGCACGGTTTAGAGCCGACACCGTAACAGTCGGGAGCTGACTCCAACCTGAGATATAGAAAACTATTTTCTGCTTCATATGCCGGAGCTGACACATGAATTTTTGGAGCCTACTCTAACCTGAGTTACAGAGACTATGTTTTTCGGAGCAATTTTGGAGCCGACACCTCAGGATCGGGAGCCGACTCCAGACAGCGGTGAGTCAACACTTTGTAAAGTGGGAGCTGACTCCACAACGAACTTTTTTTGCTATTTTGGCAACCCGATTTGGAGCCGACACATGAAAAGTTGGAGCCGACTCCAACCTGTCAGAGGATGATTTTCAAAAGTAACAGATTAGCTCCAACGGTATTTTTTCTCACCTACATCTCAACGGATCTATTTTCTTGCATGGAGAACTCATCAAGGTACATTTCAATGGCTATTTTCTCACCTAATCTTAGATTGAAAATCTATATAAAGGGGATATCCGACCGTTCGAAATATAGAGAGAAAATGGGAAAAATATCAAGAAAATATCCAGTGAAAAAGAGAGAAAAATCAAAGAGAAATCTCTGAGTCCACGCCTATCATCTGAAGAGAGTTTCTAAAGAAATCCAAAGCCCTCAAAGATCAAAATTAGAGGATTTTCAAAGGAGAAAAGAAGAAGAGCAAACACCCTATTTCCTCAACATTCTCTTCAACGAATTTCTATCAAAATCAGAGCTGAAGCTTGGTTCATCCATTCAAAAGAGAAGAGGAAAAAAGAAAAGCTCACATCCAAATTGCTTCAATCAGGCTTTTCTAATCCTTGTCTATTTACATTGTTTATTTGCTCAATTAAGGAGCTTTTGAATTGAAAACTTTGTTTTGAATTGTTGTTTGCTAATTCAATCAGGGGGATTGAATTAGTTAAGGTAGTTTACCTCGGGACAAGCTAAGTTTAGCTTGAGTTAAGGTTTTGTGTGGTGAACCTGTGAAAACCGGCTGGGTTTGTTGTGACCTTGTGTAAAACAACAAGTTCGAGTTATGATCTTGTAAAACAACTCAACTGTAATCAGGGGATTATAGTATGAACCCAAGAGTTGCTTGGGAGTGGACGTAGGTGTGGCTAACACCGAACCATTATAAATCTTTGTGTGTTTGTCGTGCATTTGTCTCTCTCTCTCTCTTTATCATATTGTGCTTAGCTTTTATTAATTTACTTTACTTGGGCACTTTCACATCAAACAAATTGTTTTCAAAATGTTAAATTTTTTAAAGAACCCAATTGACCCCCCCGTCTTAGGTTGCCATCTGGGCCAACAATACTGATCCCCTACCCACATCACCAGGGTCTCTAAAACCAGAATGAAACTGTCCAGCCCTCTGGGGTTTCTTGAATAACTAAGTCCCTCCCGCAGTAGAAGGATAACTGGAGCATTTCTTTTCGATCTATCATGCCTCCTATTCATATATTCTTTTTCAATCTTCTCAGCTCTAAGTGCTCCATGTACCAACTCCAAATAACTATTGTAAACCTGCATATGGGTCTTAGCTTTAATAGGGAGATTTAATCCATTTTGGAATAATTTGCATCTCTCCCTCTCATTAGCCACCAATGCTCCAGCAAATTGGGATAACTCAATAAAAGTGGCTTCATAATCTGCCATAGACATCCTCCACTGGGTCAAACTAAAGAACTCCTTCCTCTTTTGATCTCTATAAATCTCTAAATAGTATTGATGATGGAATTCCCTTCTGAAATCTCTCCATGACAACTCTACTCCCTCGGGCTGCTTGCTAGAAACAGATCTCCACTAGCTCTAGTCTCTACCCTCCAGCAAGAAGGTGGCAATACTCAGTTTCCGCTCCTCGAAGCATCCCATCATATCAAATACCCTCTCTACTCTCTGCAATCAGGCCCGGGCTGAAGAGGATCAGTAGTTCCCTGGAACTCTAGAGCCCCTAACTTCCTAGCTCTTTACACATTCCTCTCAACCTCCAAACTTTTAGCTGGAAGGATGAAACTAGCATCCACAGCTGCTACCACCACCTGAGTAATCATGCCCACTAGCTATGGCATACTGGGCCCCTGAGTCTATGCCCGAGATGGGTCCACTAGCACAGGGGTAGCGGATTGTGAAGAAGACTCTGGCATCTGCTCTGAAGATGCCCTCACCCTAACCTCATTAGATGTTGGCTCGGTGGAATTACTAGAAGCCATTCTACTAATTTGACTTCTTCTAACTGACCTTTGGGTCTACTTTAACCTCTGCTTCTATCCCTACCTAAGGATTGCTCTATCTCTCTAGATGCCTTTGTAGTAATCGTTCTACAAGATATTATTCATTACATCAGTTTCATCATTTAATAACTATAATCATAATCATTCAATCATCCTAGACTCATACTCATACTTATTCCCTAGGACCTAATAACCTAGGGCTCTGATACCAAACTTGTCAGCTCCCCCTTTTCTCTAGGGCCATCGACAACACACCTATACTTCTGTAGTAATCGGATAGAGTTCTACTAGTCTTTATGTAGCATTCCATAAAGCTAGGGAACTCCAATAAATTATCATAAGCAACAGACACTCAAAAATATATCTTATTAAAAACTTTTATTATCAGCTCAATTATATATGCACATCACTCAAATCAACACTAAGCATCAACTGCTCAAATAATATTTTTCATGACATCCTCAGGCAGTTTATAAGATCACATTCATAATCGACATCAAAATCATAAGTACATACATCATACTCATAATTTCCTCCAAAACACAAGTCTTATATTCATATCCAAATAAGTCTGATACATCACCACATCTCGCAGTACAGATATACTTATACATATACATGAATATCACCCCACACTAGCTCAATATACAAAGTTATCATTTATGCTCTTGTAACCTGGCAGGCTTTGCAGCTATGAGTCTCAATCCCGCAAACTTTAATCTTGCCAAACAGACTCACTGATCCGGAAGAAGAATATTAATAATAGAGGGGTGAGACCTAAGTTTCAGTGACTGGATAACCATCTAACTAAGAAGAAATAGAGAACCATAACATCATAATTTTCACAGTATACTAATATAATATAGCTTGTATAAATCAAAGCACATTTTTAACATGATATCAGATAAAGTAAAATATAGCTTATTCTTCAAATAATATTCTAGTATTGAAATACTTTACAATAACTTTCTACTAAAAAATAACTCATTAATATAAATATCCGTACATGATGCATTACAACACGAAGATATGTATTTTTTACCTACAACCCAGACTTTCTTTATTTAAATTTTATGATCCCCACTAAGATCTGTCTGCCCACTGGCATCTCATGTAAACTTTTTTTGGTATAAATACTTGGTCCATTGGCCCTTTTTAAATCACAAAATAAGCTTTTAAATCTCTTGATATTGGGTTGTATGTGTAATGCCTTTGAGGTACCACCCTATAGTCAGTCTTCTACAGGTGTACTCTCATCGGGTGCATGATTAGCAACAAGATTCCCGCACAAATAGCATCCCTTATCCATGCAGTTCACCCAGCAAAGTGCTTTATTCCATAACCATGTAACCTCGGGTTTCATCTTTGCCTCTACGGGTTATATCATAACCAGCTCCACTGAGTTATGATTCTTGCCCGGGCTACTTACAACATGCCCTACTGGGCCTACTTTATAGTGCACTCATCCCTATCCCTAGGGTTCATCGTATAATCGAATTGCGAGAAGGTGCCAGCTCAATAGTAGTATGCAACACTCATGCTACATCACAGTCTACAGGGTGATCAGCCCCATAGCTGCCTAAATGCTATGCATGACTCATGCACTAAAACATATTCTTTTTAACATTTTTTTCATGCACATATGCCATATATGCATTTGAAACTCATACATCAAAACTCAGGCTCATTTCTTTTGCTTTTAAAACTTATGCTTATAAACTCGGACCTTAACTCATGCTTAAAACTTATGCTTTAAATCCTATAATAAAACTCATGCTCAAAGCTTATGCATCAAAACCCATGCACCAGAATATTATATATTAGATCCTTATTTCTCAAATTTAAAACATACATAATACTTTACTAACGTAACATACCACAGCTAGGTATTAATATCATTATACTGCTCAAAATAAATTTTTCATTGCTAGATGAGAAATCCATTCACCTTAGCAGGTTACTCTTTTAACTGGTACTCAACTCAGTATTTCAGCTCCTTGGAATAATCCTCTTGACCTACATCAACATATAGATACGATAGCTATTAGGTTTACCTGCACACAAAGTTTTTCCTTGAAACCATGCATGCATGATCTAACCTCTGATATCTCATTATTTTTTTCTATCCTTTCTCTACTCAAGATTTCTTCTACTATCGTCTCCTACTACAAGAATCTAAGAAAATCTAAAGCCATACAAGGTCTAGGGAAGCTATAGCTTACTGGAACAAGCACAAACCCCGAGCTTTCCCTTCTCTTCTTCTTCATCATCATCATCATCATCTCTTTTCTTTTCCTTCCTTCTTTCTTTCTTTCTTTCTCTGGCTAAAACCTACATTTTTTCCTTTTCTTTCAGTGCCTTGGGGGCTAAGGCACTCAAAGGCGGTTGCTTAGGGGCTAAGGCGTTGATGAAATCTCTATTTTACCCTCAAGAACTCTTAAAGCATGCTTTTTAAAAGATACATGGCTCACTCTTAGCCATGATACTTTGCCCTTATATTTCTTTTCAAAATTGCCCTTAGCACAATTAACAAATGGCATCGTAGCCTTTTCCCATTTTGCCCTTGAACATATATTTTTTTAATCCATTTATAGGATGAATTATTGTTTTTCATCTAAATTAATACTTTCATATAATATTTCTAGAAAAGGTCCTGCCAACTTGAAGAGCTCAATTTTAGAAATCCAACGGTTCAAACAACCCTCAAATCAACTTAAAACATAATAAATATTAAAATTTTAAATATTTAACTCAAGAAATATCATCTTAGAGTCGGCTCTAGTAGAATGGGGAGCCGGCTCTAATGAAGCCTCAAAAAACCACTCTCTATATAACCATTAGAGTCGGCTCTAATCCGTACCGAAAGTTTTAAACCGTGCTAGAGTCGACCCCTTACCAATTAGAGTCGACTCTAATTGCTAAAAATAACATTTAAGGGCAAAACTCAAACTAAACTTGATTTTTCTTGAAATTTAAGCCTATTAAAGCTCAAATTTCTCAAATTCTTAAATCCAAATCATTAGCACCCAAATATATACTTATTTACACCATAAATTTTTTCTTTCTACATTTATCAAGTGGTCAACACACCCACACATTATTGAAACCATCCAACTTTCATTATAAATGAAAATGACATTAATATTACCAAAATTATAAGATTTTTAGGATGTTACAATAACTCAATATGCAAAGCTATCATTTGTACATCTTTCCTCCAAGCAAGCTTTACAAGCCAAGGATCCAGTCCAGCTAGACTTGATCCTGCCAACCAGACTCATTGATCTGAAAATAAAAGTGTCAATCATAGAGAGGTGAGACCTAAGTTCCAGTGACTGGATAACCATCTAGCCATGAAAAATTAAGAATCACATCACCATATCAAATATAATAAGAATACATAGCATGAGTAAGCATGAAATGCACATTTGGACATGATATTAGAAAACATAAGTCGTAGCTTATTCTTTCAATAATATACATCTTTTTGAAATGATAAAGGATAACTTGTAATTTAGTTTATGCTTTCAATAATAGATTAATCGTGTCGAAATACTTTATAAATAACTTCCCACTAGAAAATAACTCATTGATATAAAGATCCATGCATGATGCATTACAACATACAAGATATGCATTCTTTACATGCAACCCAAACTTTCTTTATTAAATTTTCTGATCCCTACTGGGACCTACCTGCCCACTGGTATTTCATATAAATTCATCACCACAGAGATAAGCATATAGCCCACTGGCCCTTTATAAAACTTTGGATGCTTTTTAAATCTGCCCCATCCGACATTTCTTTTAAAAACCTTTCCCATAGGGAAAATACTTTTGGCCTACTAACCTTTTTGAAATAATTACATATTTTAAACCATTATAATGTTGGGCTGTGTGTGATGCCTCCGAGGTATCACCCTATAATCGTCCTTCTACAAGTGTGCACTCATCGGGTACGTGATTGGCAACAGGATTCCCGCACAAATAGTACTCCTTACCTATGCGATTCACCCCGGCATAGTGAATTGTTCCTTGACCCTGAAAACCTTGGGTTTTCTCTTTGCCCTCATGGGCTATACAGTAACCAGCTCATTATCGAGCTATGATTTATGCCCCTATAGGCTGCTTGCAACTTGCCCCATTGGGCCTGTTTAACATACCTCACCTTTGGCTTCGGGGATCATCGTATGATCGAATCGCAAGAAGGTGCCGGTTCAATAGTGGTGTCCAATGCTCATGCTACAACATAGTCTAAAGGATGATCATCCCATAACTACTAATACTCAATATGATACATACATCAAAACATATTATTTGAAAAGTTTTATCATGCAAATATGCCATGTATGCATAAAAATCCACATATCAAACTTACATTTCATTCTTTTTATTTGAAACTTATGCTTTGACTTTATATGATAGAATCCTTGCTCAAAGACTCATGCATCGAAATCCATGCATCAAAATATCATATATTAGGTTCTTATTTCCATATTTAAAAGCATATATAATAATTTACTATCGTACCAACGCTATATTTAACATTATTATACCAATTCAAAATAACTTTTTTAGTACTAGATGAAAAACTCACTCACCTTAGCAGATTACTCTTTAACTGGTACTTAACTCCTGTGTTCTGACTCTTTGAAACAACCCTCTTGACCTAGGTCATCATATAAACACAGTGACTGTTAGGTTCACCTGCTTGCAAGGTTTCCCTAAAACTAAGCATGCATGCATGCTCTAACCTCTGATATCACATAATTTTCTTTCATCCTTTCTCTATCTAAGATTACTCTACTACAAGAATCTAAGAAAAATCTAAAGCTATGCAAGGTCTAGAAAAGTTATAGCTTACCTGAGATTAGCACGAACCCCAAGCTTCCTCCCTTCCTCTTTTTTTCCTCCTTCCCTTTTCTTCTTCTTCTTTTTCTTTTCTTTTCTTTCTTTCTTTCTTCCTTTCTTTGGTTGATTCCCCCTTTTTCCCCTCAATTTCTAGTTGCTTAAGGGCTAAGGCATGGTAGTGGGCTTTAAATAGCCTAGCAAATTTTCATTTTGCCCTTAAGAACTATTAAAGCACTAGCTCGTTCTAAACCATAATACTTTGCCCTTAAGTTTTCTTTCCCAAATTGGCCTTAGCAACACTTGAAATAACTTCAAAGCCATTCCCCTTTTTAACCCTAAAGATTTATCAATTTACTTCTCAGCTCGAATAGGCCATAAGTGGCTCGAGCTTGAAAATCCCAAAACTGAAACTTCTGCCCGATGAAGAGTTGACTCCCTAAGAGTAGACTCAAGCCCTGCATGTCAGCTCGAGCTTCTACTCAAATCAGCTCGAGCACTAGGCAGAATTTTAGCCTCTCTTTTTTTAGACCGAGTCGACTTACCCTTGTGCAGGAGTTGACTCGAGAGCGTGCCAGAAATGTCAAACCGTTCTAGAGTCAACTCTCACAATAAGAGTTGACTCTAAGTGCTAAAATATAACACGCAAGGATAGATTAAACTAAACTTGATTTTTCTTATGATTTTGATCGATTAAAACTCAAATATCCGAGACACTTGTTTAAAATCACTAACAACAAAAAAATATACTCATTTACACCATATATATATATATATATATATATATATATATATATATATATATATATATATATATATATATTTATCAAGTGGCCAATGCACCCAACACATCATTGAAACCATCCAACTTCCACTACAAATGAAAATGCCATTAATATTACCAAGATTACAAAATTTTCAAGATGTTATACCATGGTTTGTGAACCCAAGGAAAAGTCTCGCTGCACCGAAAGGTGGTGCAGCAAGTGCGCATCGATCGTGCATATTGATCGTCCACAAATATCGGTGCGCGTGCGGTGACCCAATGGGCTTTGCCACGCATCCCATGCATGTCAGCATGCATCAATCCTTGCAGTCGGTGCGCACTTCTGCACCGAAGGGCAGTGTAACAAGTCTTTTCCGTAAACCCAATAGTTCTAAAGGCCCAAGCTAGTGTGTTTGCATAGTGTATACATGTATTTCAAATATGCATGATTTATTCATTAAAAATATAATGCTAAACATCGTGACTAAATTCTTATGTATTGCAGAATCTTTCCTCATCAAATTATAAGATGGCAATGAGATAGATGCAAAGCGAGCATGCTGTGTTCAGCTCATACTCTTTTATGAGAAAATTTTTACTCATTCTTAGCTCGTACCCACTTTGGGATGATTCAAGGTGCCTTGAACCCACCTCAACCTCACCCCATTATCTCTATTTTTATCATACAAATCAAATTAACAAAAAAAAAATTAAATTCTAGTATCTTGCATTATATTAGATAATAAAAAGGTTGTACAGAAGAGAGGGTTGGAATGGAATGACTAGGGTTAAAAAAAAAATTAAAATGATAAAAATTTTAGAATAATATATTAAAAATATTATACATTTTTATTAAATATATTGGATTGAATTTAAAGTAAATATATTATTTTTTTTTCATTTTTTTTTTCATGAACATGCTTCAAATTTAATCTTCGATATTTATTTCTACAACAGATTTTGAAGGATGAGTGCAAATAGTCAGTCCTAACAATTTAAATATTCTCAATTAATTGACTAGTTAACCTAATACTAGAACTAGGGCTCTATGGTTTACAACTTCGAATATTCTCTACTAAATTATTTGTTATGGGTTGGGTCTGACTCATCCCGGCCTGAAGGTTGATCTAACCCATTATCTAATGAAAAAGTTTTTATATATTATTTATGATTTGCATCGAGAGCATGATGATTTATTTGTGCATGGGTCTGCGTCAGAGATCCATCCATGGGTCCATACACGGATTCGTGCAGTGTTCAAAGACATTTCCTTACCTAATACGCGAGTCCAACCACAGCAACCCGCTAGGACCCAAAATCTTTTGTCCACTACTGCGTCGTGAATCGCCGTCCCGCCGCCGAGATCCACCACCGCAATCTTGTCGTCGCCTGCATAAACAATGGCAACTTTGGCGATCGTCGAGACTCCGCTTTAGCCGCCCCATTGCGGTTGCCGCCTCTTTTACCACCACCAGACCCTCGATTTCAACCGGCTGCAGCCATTTCCTCCGTGCCCTCATCCGTGACCTCATCAACACCGACAACATCAACGAGATCCCCCTTGTCGACAATGCCACCACCGTCGCCGCCATCGTCCTCCAGCACATCTTCTAGGTCTTCAGGGAGCGTGGCGAGGAAAAGCGAGGCAATGGTTGGAAGGAGGAAGCAAGGGGCCCTACGTCGTTGGAGAGTTTCGATCTGCAATGGGTGAGTCGGATTCTTCGTTCGCGTTAGTTGGGTCCTGAGCTCACATTTTGTTTCGTCTGGACTCGTTTCGGTCTTCGTTTTCCTTTCATTGCATGGTCTGGACCACAGGGAGCGGGAAGGGAAGGGAGGATATATTATGTTATTCAGTTGAGCTTTGGATCCAGCATATATAAGTTTTAAGTCGTCCGAAACTTGGCTAAGTTTTTTTTTCTTAATGAAATGGTGCAAATAATTTTTATTAATCAGAAAGAGTTACAGCATTAGAGCAAAGTAAATCAACTAAAAACATGGGAGGTTCTTCAAGCCACACTATTTCTTCCCCAAAAGATCGAGCTTTTCTTGTAAGATGGTGGGACTCTGCATTTTTTTGGATCTTCTCACACATGCAAATGCACACTTTCTGGATGATTAGCTGAAATTTATGTGTCTTTAATGATATGGCTAACATTAGAATGGTTTGGTCCCTCAGCAACACATGGATAGTTGCCAAAGAATCTCCCTCTAAAACAATATTTTGGAGACTCAAATCAAGATCAAATCGAATGCTTTCTTATGCTTCCAAAACTTCTCTATGCTCAGCTGACCTTACATCTGGTATCTTTTTTGTCATTGATGCAATAAAATGTCCAGTGCTATTTCCTATGATCGCCCCTATACTAGCACATCCAGTTCCAGAGAAAATAAATCCATCAAAATTAATTTTCTAGCAATTGCTTGTAGGATCTTCCATCTCGATTCATACCAGCACATCCAGTTCCAGAGAAAATAGTCTTCTCGTCAAATTGGCTAGACTCTTACAGTACATTAGAAAACTTATTTGCTACACTCAAGGGATATTTGTTGATCCTCTTAAATATAAGCTCATTTGTATGCTTCCATAATGCCCAAGCAGTCATCACAAATAGAGATAAGATGCCTTAATTTATTATATTATCTTAGTTTGCACTACATAATTATGTTATAGTTATAATAATGTTTTTGTACAACATTCTATTATATTATAGATCATTATCATAACATTATAATAATAATATTTTTAGTAATAATAATATGTAGTTCTAACATAATATTATTAATTATATTATACTATTATGATTATATCATGCTAGTATGTCACAATATTAAATATGATGGCTCTCGTACTCCAAAATTGTGAATTGACTCCTTGCAGGTTGACTTATGGCCAATTTTACCACAAGTCAGCTTGTATATTTTCAAGTATCACTTATGGTTCAAATGTAAATTGACTTTTAAGATGTAATTAAATTACACCACTTCAAATAAATGAGATGAGCTGCAATGTAACTTAACATGCAACGTGACTTCAATTGGGGTCTCTAAATAGTCCCTTAGTATAGTTTAACCTACTTGATGTGGACTTAAGTTATAACTTATTGGGTTGAGTGTCAACCCCACAGGTAAGATTTGAGTATGGATAGGGCCAAGCTTGGCCTAGATTTCTAGTAAAATTTTAAGCTTAGAACCAACTTTAGCTTAGTTATCCGCATGATGTGCATTCTTTGTGCTTCCTCTCATTTTCACCAAACAAAGTGCCTAATGCTTCAAACCTATCTCACTTGTACAATCAGCAATATGTTGTCTTGCTATCCTGCTGGCTCATCTATCTCATATTGGCTTTTTAGATTTGTATCCAAGCTTCTTAGAGATGATGGCCCCAAGGTTGTTTCATTGTTATCCAGGTTTCATGGATTCGGACCATAGAAATGACCTCTCTGCATAGGGGAATAAGTCTGCATCATCTATGCACTGAAACACCTAAAAATGCAAATCTAGGACAAACCATGGATTACCTTTTTGGGACTCATCCATCAATAAGTGAATTTGGTCCTGACTCCACATCTAAGCTACCTGTCTTGTTTCAAAAATCAAACTGTTGGCTGATTGTCTATGACTCATGCTGTGTTAGTTGTCTGCCTCTCAATATGGTCTCATCGTGAAACAATTGATGTGTGGAAGAATCCCAATATTGCCATGATGAGTTGAGACCCAAACATTTACAGACATCTGTGATGTAGGTCTTTTAGGTTTGTATATGATGACTAAAAAAGCCCCTTGTCCTCGAGAAGTTAGATCTTTTTGTAGGGTCACCTGATTTTTTTTTTTCCTTTTAATACAAATTGACTAGGATTGGAGGAGTGAGAACTAGTAACAGTGGAACCTTATTGAGGGCCAAGAAGGTCATCATAGTTGGCTAAACTTATCTTCCTCTATATCTAAAAACTCCGTGATCGCACTTGCTCAATAATTTTGTAACGCTCAAGCCCACTTGCTGACCTAATTAACTTCATTAGTGGATCGAAACCATCTGGCCCAAAAACTCTAGTGAAAGTTAATGGGTAGCAAGTGGACTTGAGTTATAAGCATAATATATTTATTTTTCATCAATGTGAGACTAAATTTGGGGTATCACAATCTTTCTATCTTATAATGCCATGTCCTCATCGCACGCCACAAACTATTCAGAATTTACCTCGAGTCAGATCATTGGTGCTGTAAGGGTTGCTCCATGCCATGGCGGAACTCTACTACCGTTCCATGGGTAGCCCTTTCCTATGCCCATCAACTTTCGCATACTCGGATCGGCTTTGATACTATTTGTAACGCCTCAAGTCCACCTGGCCCAATTAACTCCGTTAGCAGGCCAAAACCATCTGACCTAAAAACTAGAGTGGAAGTTAATGGGTAGCAAGTGGACTTGAGTTATAAGCACATAACACATTTCTTTTCCATCCAATGTGGAACTAAATTTGGGGTATCACAATCTTTCCACCTTATAATGCGACATTCTTGTGCACGCCATAAACTAGCCAAAATGTACCTCGAGTTAGGTGCTGCAAGGATGACTCCATGCCATGGCCGGACTCTACTACCGTCTTATGGGTAGCCCTTTCCTCATGCTCATCAATTTTCACACACTCGAATCCGCTCTGATATCATTTGTAATGCTCCAAGCCCACCTACTGGTCCAATTAACTCCGTTAACGGACCGAAACCATCTGGCCCAAAAACTCGAGTAGAAGTTAATGGGTAGCAAGTGGACTTGAGTTATAAACACATAACACATTTATTTTTCATCTAATATGGGATTAAATTTTAGGTATCACAAATTTTTAATCACTCTTTCAATTTTTAATCACTGCCCTGGGGGTACTTACGTGCATGATAACAGAACATTAATTGTCCACATTACTCTGAAATATATTTGAGCTATTCAATCAGAATAGATTATGAAACATAGAGTTCGAGTGATTGACCAATACTGCATTGTGTTATGAAGCCCTATCATGTTAACATGTAATAAGTGCCTTTTCTGTTAGTGCTCGTTAGGTTTTTAATGGACAATGATGTCCTTTGATGTTTATTCTTCCTTGAATCTTGATGTCATTGGATACTATTTGTTATATGAAATGATTATGTCCACCATGGCAGTTCAGAAGTCGATTTATACTAGCATGTTTCATGTTTATAATATTTCATATGTGAAGATAAAAAATGCTGGTGTGTTTCATGTTTATACTATTTCATATGTGAATTGTTTGACCATCAGATGCTTCAGTGATGCTTCTGCGCAGAGAAACATGAAATTATGGCCCTTCAAGATGATTGTTGGCCCGCAGATAGGCCTATGATTGCTGCTAGTATGAGGAGGAGAAACAATTTGCTGAAGAAGATATCTCCTCTATGGTGTTGATGAAAATGTGCAAAATTGCAGAGGCTTACCTTCGTTCTACAGTCAGGAATGCTGTTGTTACTGTCCCTGCTTACTTCAATGACCTACAATGGCAAGCTACCAAGGATGCTGATGTCCTTGCTGGCCTCAATGATAGACATAACATTGATAGCCCACAATTGCTGTTATTGCCTATGGTCTTGACAAGAAGCCTGGCAGTGTTGGTGAGAAGAATGTTTGTATTTTTGACCTTGGTGATGGTACTTTTGATGTCACCTTTCTTAGAAAAGGTAATTTTTAAAGTGAAGGCCACTGTTGGTGACCCCCATCCAGGTGGTGAAGACTTTGACAACTATATAGTGAAACACTTTGTTCAGGAGTTCAAGAGAAAACAGCTGAGGACTGCTTGTGCAAGGGCAAAGAGAACTTTGTCATCTACTGTCCAAACCACCATTGGGATTGATTCCCTATCTGAAGGCATTGATTTTACTCAACCATCACCTATTCAAGGTCTGAGAAACTTAACATGGATCTTTTCAAGGAGTGCATGGAGCCTGTTGAAAAGTGCCTGAGAAATGCTAAGATGGACATGGGTCCAGTCCCTGATGTTGTTCTTGCTGGTGGATCAACCAGGATACCCGGAGTCCAGCAGTTGCTGCAGGATATCTTCAACGGGAAGGAACTTTGCAAGAGCATCAACCCTGAAGAAGCTTTTGAATATGACACTTCTGTAAACTACCATCTTGAGTGGTAGTGGCAATGCAAAACTGCAGGACCCTCTGTTGCTGAATGTTACTCCGCTCTCCATTGGATTGGAAACTGCTGGAGGTGTTGTGACAGTTGTTGATTCCAAGGAACACTACCATCCCTTCCAAGAAGGAGCAAGTCTTCTCCACCTACTCTGACAATCAAGTTAGTGTCTTGATCCAAGTCTATGAGGGTGACAAGTCAAGAATGAAGGACAACAACCAGGAAGGCAAGTTTGAGCTTTCTGGCATGCTGCCTGCTCCAAGGGGTGTATCTCAGGTCAATGTCTGCTTCAATATCAATGCCACTGGTATCTTGAATATCCCAGCAGAGTATAAGACAACTAGACAAAAACAAAATAACTACTTCCAATGCTAAGGGCAGGCTATACAAGGAGGACATTGAGAAGATGGTCCAAGGTGCTGAAAAGTACAAAGATGAGGATGAGGAGTACAAGAAGAAGGTGGAGTTGAAGAATGCATTGGAGAGTTACGCATGTGACATGAGGAACACCAAGAATTTCATCCAAACAGGCTGCAACTGACAAGAAGATTAAGGATTCAATTGAGCAGGCTATCAATTGGCTGGACAGCAACCAGCTAGCTGAGGCCAATGAGTTTGAGGACAAGATGAAGGAGCTGGATGACATCTGCAACCCCATTATTGCCAAGATGTACAAGGGCACAGGTGCTGATATGGCTAGCGACATAAATGGAGATGGTCCTGGAGGTCATGTTGCTGGTCCCAAGATTGATGACGTTGATTAGGATGTTTATGTTTTGAACAGGAGTTTTAATATCAGTTTTTCCTAGGTTTTGTAGGATTTCTGGATTGCTGGACTTGTGAGTTTGAATTTCTTGTTTTCCTTGACCCTGTTAAGATGGCTGTGGATTTTGGTGATGTCTGATAGTCAGTGGTACCTTAAATGTTTTGATGCCCAGTAAGTTTTACTCTTTGAAGCAAATGGTATTTGTGTGTTTCTGGTTCTAGCTGCTTTACTATTGAATTGGATATTTTGTCTTTTAGTTACACACTTAATGCATTCATGTTCATGGGGCGTGACTATTGAATATTTTGTTAAGTATGTGAAGTCAAGAGAGAACATTTTAACTGGAGGACTTTCATATGCAAAGAGCTGGTATTTGTTAAAGGACATCCAAGATATGCCAAGATAGAGTCTGTCATGTAATATTCAAAGGATCCTGTGGATAAAAGCTCTCAATATAAGTGAATGTCCTTTTCTCAGAAAAAAGGGTGAATGTCCAAGTCATGTACTTAAGTCTTGTTTTCAGAAAAAAAGGTGGTCAACATAAAGCTGCTCCACATAGTTAGGATATGGTTAACTATGGGATATTTTATCAGTTTAATTATTTCCTCTTTATTTTGTATGTGCTGTTTAGAATGGAAAACTTATAATATTAAATTGTTCTTTTGTGACAACGATTCTATATGGCAGTATACGTTAACCTATTCCTTCTTGTGTCATTTACATAAAAATGTCTGATTAGAAGGTGTTTATTCTGCTCTTTCATGCTAACATATGATTGAACAGGTTCTGTGTTGATGTCCTTGTCACATGGATCTGAAATCAAGAATCAAAATTGCCAATGCAGGTTTTAACCTTGGTCTCTGTCTATGGGCTTACCATTTAATATTTTTTACGTAGAGGTCACTTAAAGGCAATTTGGCTCATTTATTCCAGTTCACACTTGAGTTAAACTTTGCTAGGTTCTTGGGCAGCTTTATGCCTTTTCACTGCAGCACATCTACAGAACTTGATTTGCATCTTTCCTTGGTACAGTAAAATCCTATTTATAAATCCTATTTGGTCTGATTTCAACTACCTCCCTGTTGCAGTAGATCTGGATGGGGATAGATGGAGAAAAGGACAATTATTTGAAGTGCTTGTTGTGGTTGATTCTTGATAATTTTTTTGACTAAGGTGAAGGCTGAAGGCTACTTCTATCAGGTATTCTAACACAAAGTCTGAATTGCTTCCAGCTATTGGTTTTTTTCTCATATTAGTGGCTATCATTTTGTATCTGTTACAGATGCCCATCCTTGTCTTAAGTAGATGATGTGATGCGTGCATGATGATTATTGAATTCAAATCCTAATTTTACTTCTCTGAGATTTTCGTACACTAAGGAGCTTTTATTCAATATCTGAAGTTCTTTTACAAAGCCAACCTCAAATTACACAATGTGTCATCACCTCTCTGTCTTGGGTAAGCATGCATGTGGGACTGTACTGACGCTAATCTGGAGACATCTTTGCTGACATGAAAATGTTCCCTTTACTTGCCTGGAAGTGAGAACTCAATCGTTAATTGAGAGACAGGTGATGCAACTTGTGGCTGTAGTTATCCTGCTGATGGTCTGTCTTACACCATTTGGTCTAATTGCTGGCTTTGCTAGTGAAACCGATCTGGCTCGTAAGCTTGCTTCTCTGCTCATCCAATCTCAATTACTACACTGGCGCACAAATAAAGCAAAGAAAAGGTCTGATCGTATGACTTTTAACAATGGAGCTTCTAAACCAAGAATAATAAAAGCTACAGCTCCAAAAGCTAGCATGATAAATTGTTAAAAATTGCAGAGAATTTTTCATGAAAATTGGTCCCACTTCTACAATTGGAAGAGATTCCATACTGAAAACTTTGTTATTGCAGAGACAAGGAGCTGGATATTGGGATGGGCTGCTTAGGGAACAGAGCCAAGAAGCCAGTGATACATATCAGGAATTTTGGTGCAAACATATTATAATTGCAGATTTGAATTCTGCTCATCTTATTGTGACATTCACATGCCATGTATGGTCTTAAAGGCCTTGGTGGGTGGAGGTGTCGAGTTTGCTTTTCTTCATTATTGAGCGCAGGGTGTAGTGGGCTCTAAAGATCCATGGCTCCACCATCGCTTTGATATCATGCAGTCGCTCCATCATACTACTCAATTTAACTTGAATGCTTTCCACGATAGCTTATGATTATTATTTGTGACCAGAACCAGCCTTCTTTAAGGAACAAGATCTTTTGCTTTCTAAACTTCTGCTTTGATTCTTCTGCAGGGAGCTAGATAGTGGAACAAGCTTTTGTAATGGAAAAGCGTCACTGCCTTGTGTGTGTGTTCCTGAATCTTTTATCAGATTTTTACTGAATTCCGGAATCATCACTGCCCTTCTGACTATGCCTTGAAGCACATCTGAATACTATCATTCATGGTGAGTATAGGCTCCTTGAACTTTCAGTTAAATTCATGAACTTAGGCTTCTAATGGTTTAGCATGTTGGCGATTTCGCATGGATTGCTATCAATGTTTCTAGTAGTCGGGACATGGTGGTGGATTGTGGGAAAGGCAATGGAGAGAGCTGCAAAGTTCTCACTTGAGCTGCAAAGAGGATTTAAAATTTGGAATCTCCTTGCAGTTTTCTACAAGAACGCACCACGCACACAGGTGAGAGAGCAAAGTAAATTAGCATCCGGTGGATCAGATGTCAAGATCATGGTCCCTCTTCTCCAAGGAGGATCATCAGCCACCCCCAGCTTGTAATGCACTTTGAGAACGACATAATCATTATAATATATATGTTGCTGGTGGTGCGGACTCGGTACATGAGGCATGGCATGACTTGCTTCCAGTCCTTGGCCTCCAGGGATGGGTTGTGTGAGTACAAGCCACGTAAAGCACCAGCTTTACATTTTGGTTCGATGTGCAAAAGTCTGTGAGGTCCTCAGATTCATTTGTGGATTGACATGGGGTGGTCCTCCTGGATTCTCTCTCTAGAAGAAAGCATGAAAGCATGACAGTGGAAGACTGGAGAATAACTATTGGTATAAATTGAGGGTTGTATAAAACTTATCAAGAGGCGTTCTAGTCATCTAGATTTTGGGAGCCAACAACTTCTCCATATGGTGGTTTCCATTGTATACATACATACATATACATAATCATTATATATGTATATAAAACATTAATCATATATATTTTTTGTTTTAGAAAAATCAAACTAAGAGGTTATGTGTTTGTACCGAAAGATCTTTGGCAAATTTCAAATACAATCTACTTATGTTTTATAATACATATACATATATTCATTTGCTATTAAAATAATTATGTATATTTACATAATAAATTTTTATTTATTATAACATTTGGGCAAAAATATACTTTTATTCCTAAAAATAGGTTAAAATTCATTTTGCTCCTCAAACTTTTGTAGTTACAATTTGGTTTCTCATATTACATTTTTTATGTCCCTTTAAATGGTTGATATGTCTTTCTATAGCAACTAGCTTATGTGTTTATATTAGGATGTGTCAGCTATTTTGTTAATTTTAAAAATTAAAAATATAATATTTTTAAAATATGCAAAAAAAATTTGTGAACCAAAATAGATTTTGAGAAAAATTTTGGTGACCAAAAATATATTTTAGCCTAACATTAATAAGATAAAAAATATTTAAAATATAATATATAAATATTAAATTTAATGGTTGGAGAGCAGTAAGAGGACTCATTTTAGACCTGCTTCCGATCACAACAAATTTCGCAATTTAAAATGCCGTGGATCTTATCTGCAGCTCCAGTTGAAAGTTTTGAACTATTTTATGTAATTCAAATCCACCTTGCAATTATAATTGCACATATTCAAACGGTTGGGTTGGACATTTACAATTCAATTATAGAATTTGGCACTACGCTTACATTTAGTGCATTGTTAGACAATAGTATGGATTGCCTCTAAAATATTGATTATTGTGTTAGATATACACAAATAATGTTAAAGAAATATTGATTACTATGATAGGATAAATATCAATTATATAACATCAAATTTTTAAAAAAGATTTTAAACTAAATTTATTAAAAAATTATATAAATTTGCATTTATAAATAACACCTAAATTTAATAATTCTTAAATTAAGAAATGGCACTCAATATGTAACAAAATTGAATAAATAAGGTTTAAATATACAGTGAATGAATGAAAAGAGGAGAAAAAAGGGGCGACGGTGAGACAGGTGGGGAAGAACCAGTAGAACGGTAGCAGAGGAGAGAAAGGAGGTTTTATGTATATAAAAAATATTAGGCAAGAGAAGGAGGAGAAAGGGATGAGACGGAGCCAGGATGGTAGCAGAGGGAAAAAGAAAAAATTATATATATATATATATATATATATAGGATGTACCGATCATCGACAATGGCTAGAATGGCGGTGATCTTTTCAGAAGTACATCATGACAGTTCATCGACGATGAGGATAGGCACTGTGAGAAGATAAGCGAAACAACGTTTGAAAGGATTTTATTTTCATGAAAAAAATAAGGAGATGATTTTATTTTCACCGAAGAGAAAGGAACAATAGTAATTTTATCAAAAAAAAATTATCAAACTACATCTTTGATAATATGGATAACTACCTGCTTTCAAAGTAATCTGAATTGCCTTATAAGACATTATATATAGATTACATAGATAGCTATTAAAACTATATACCAAATATAATTTTTTAATAAACTTAATTTAATTATTAATAATTTATCTACATTACCGACTATCAAATGTAACCTACGACCTATCCAATTACACGCAAACGAATTGTCCCAAGCCAGCTGAAATGTGCTCCTAAAGAGAAGAAGATAGCCCATGCCTACCGTGGATGGATGAGACGTCAAGGGAGCCTTTCTTATAGCTATCCCACTGAAACATTTGGATGGTGTCAGATTGATATATTCATCGTAAAATGGAGAGGATATACGTAAATCTAAACTATCCGAATCGAACATTACCTGATGAGAAAAGAACCTTCGGGGGACCTACACCTGGATTTAATCCCCTTTCCTTTTCTGTATAAAAGAGAGAGAGAGAGAAAAGAAGAAGATAAAAAAATAAAAATAAAAGGTTCAAGGTGCATGAAAGACGTGTTTCAAGTTGCAAGTAAACCGGGTATTGCCTTCAATTGTATGTAAAGATGTGATGCATTCTGTGACAAAGTTTTTTCTTTGTATTTTCCTGGGACAAACTTCATATATATGCGAGTTCTCTGTTAGACAGCCATTTGGAGAACTTATCTTATCCTTCCAGGGTCCACTGGGTTGCCAAGGAACAAAAAACATAGAACCAGAGCCTCCAGCAACAGGTTGACAAAAAACAGGCAAGAAAGAACTTAGGATTTAGGAACGCATGTCTTGAGACGCTGAAACAGGGGAATAAAGGAAACCAGACAAATGGCCCCCTGGCTCCATAATTGGGTATCATGCACATTAGCCTGAGCTGGCCGGATGATCTTGACAGCTGGAATGATCTAATTCTCCTAGACAATATTTGACGCCCATCTCCTGGAAGGAGGACAGATGCTTGTCGTGTGACACGGTGTTCAGTCCATGATTCCAAGGTCGAGATGTATTTATTCCTTCATCTTATTCTATTCATAAATGATGTGGTGGTGGTACTGTTGCTGCTTGGAAAGTGTGGACGAATGAACAAGACTGGATTTTTTCGAGAAGGTCGCTTTCCGCTAGCTTGATGACACGGTTCCCTTCATAACCACCGCATTTAGCGCGAGGCCAAGCTTTCATGATCATCACCACCTTCATGGCTTTCAAAGTTGTCACTTTGTTAGGAGCTAGCTAGTCTAATCTCATCATCATTTCTTTTTGATGATTCTTCTGGCTCGCACCCACCACATCTAGCCACCCATCCCCCACCGTGATAGATTTTTATTGGCATATCCATGCCAATAGCACTTATTCAACTCATACCCACCCATTGGATTCCATGCAAATGTAGTAGACTCAACAAAGAATTCATTAAGAGTTAACGTTAAAACCGCATGAGAAATAATGCAACTTTTTTCTCCCTCCTTTGCAAGAATAAAAAGGAGAGAGAAGCTAAAAGTTAGATGCCATAGAGTCCGTGATTCTCTCTCCAATTGAATAAACAAAGACCTGGTGCTATAGGATGGATGATCGTATTAAAGAATTAAAGTTGAGGAGGTACCTTTGTCAGTTGAGGTACCTTTGCCTGTCAGAAAAGGAGTTGGACTTCATGATATTTATAGACAGATATGGCAAAATGGAAGTGGGAAATGGGGCTTTTGCCACAGCCTTGGCCATTGACCACAAATAACGCATGCATTGCAGATGTGCATCAAGGTGCAGAAGCTAGAAACTCTGGTGGTTTTCACTGTAAATGTATCCATGAGGTCGCATGAAACATGAGTTGGGGTTGGAAAAAGACATTGGAAATTCCAAGCCCCTTCCCTCCGAGTGGAGGAGGGATAAGTTCATAGCTGTTTCGCTCAATTGGCATCACCTTTTTCCCACTCTTGGTGGGGAGCAGTTGATAGATATTTTGCTCAATTGGGATCACACCAAATCCTGAGGCTAGTGGCAGAGAATTTTCAACAAACAAAGATCTCGAGCTTTTAATCCTTCCCCTCCTACTACACTGACAGCCTCAGCTACAAAATCACCTCATTGATGGGGAATTACAGTTTCCCATCTCAAAATAGAGTAATTTTACTGCAAGCTCTTCCCTAAAGTGCTCTCATTTAGAAGACCAAAAAGACTGCTACTTTATGTCAAGAGCCTTGTCTCCTTTTTCTGGGACTAAGCATACCCACATCCCTTATAATGGTGGGTGACCGAACTAGAGTAATATTTAACTAGGTTAAAAAGAAGAAAAGAAAGGTCTGATGGAGTTGCCTAGAAGTAATGGAAAGCGTAGCAAAGGGCTTTCCCTTGAGATAAAACACAACTTCCTCTTCTTTTGACGAAGAGCAGCAGGAGGCTGCAGCACCAGCGCACCACTCGCATGAATAATTAGACTCCGACACGGGAAGACAAGAGGATGGAAACTATGGTTCTTTTCTGGTGCCTTTGCAACAGACAATCTCAAAATATCCAAATGGAGGCTTTAAAAAATAAAATTGGAATGATGGGAACCAGAAGATCATGATTCACACGCAACAGTATATGGGTGGAGAAATTAAAAATACTAAAAGCCAGAAGGAGAACTTCCAGGTTGAGAAGCAAATGAAAGTCTGTTTTATATTCCTCTCTACAACTTTCACAGACAAATCTAATGGTGGATTAAAGATCAAACAACAACTAAAAACATGACCACTTCTCATTCCTTGGAACTCAGGTGCGAAATAGGCTTCCCATGGGCTGCTCTAATCTTTGAAGGAGAAGAAGGTAATGGAATTACCTGTGAGGAGCTTGAATGGAGTTGGTGACCCTTCTCTCTGTTCTTTCCAATGACTATGGTGATATAAGATCCATCCTCCTCTTCTGGTGTGCCTGTGGGAGGAGAGGCAGCAGCAGCCACAGGATGATGAGAAGGAATAGAAGGTCGTTGCTTTGCTACATCCTCGACCACTCCCCCATTTCTCTGAGCCTTCAGGGCTTCTTCCATTAGTGTTTTCCTTAAGAGCTTCTCCTCGGCATCCTTCAGAAACTTGAACTTTGGAGGAGGTGAGGACCTCGTCCTGTTAAAGTCATCTTCCTTCGAGGATTCAAAGAGGGGGTTGAATCCATGTTGACTGTAGCAATCCAAGGGGGTTAGAGGTGGGGTGAAGAAAGGAGGGGAAGAGAGAGGAGTTAAAAATGGGGTCTCAGCAGAGACAAGCAAATCACTCAAGCTCTTCCCTCTTGAACCTTTCCTGCTCCTCCCTCCTCTGGATCTCCCATCCTCTGACTCCAAGTCCTCTTTGTCTCTTCTTTGATGGTGAAGAGAAACCTCGGAGGCCCGGAGAGGCTGTGCAGCCTCATGAGCTCCGCCTCCATGGTCTCTTCTCCTCCTCCAAAGGACCTCAAAAGAAGGTCCTTTCCTGAGTCTGAATGGACGTAAAGCTGACCATCGTCAGAGTGATCTGTGGCGTCGGCTGAAGTGGAGATCTCTTGGGGATTGAGAGCTGTGGAGCTCAGAGAAGACGGCTTCTTCCAGCAGAAGAGATAGAGTAGCTCTCTCCCAGGACTGGTGTAGTTTTCCTCTATATCTCTGTTAGCTCCTCTTCTCTTCCACCAGAACAAGTAGTAAAGTTCTGCTGCAAGCGCCAAGAACAGGAACCCCGAGACAAGGCTCAGCCCAATGCCCAAACTGCTCAAACGTCTCATATTTTTGCTTCCGATCACATCCCCCAAACCACCAAGCCGCTGATGTTGCTCGACAGCAGACCAAAAATCACCGCGCTGCCCCTAATAAAATTCCCATCTTTGGCTCATCCGTGAAGCCAATAATAGTTCATGCAAACAAGAACCCAGAAAATCCACCAAGAAAAGAAGCAAAAACTCTACCTTCGGGAGGAGCAACCTTCACAGTCCCAAAATCCCATAATCTGAGACAAATGCAACATTTCCCATAAGCCAAAACACATAAATCAAGGCAGAAATTACTCCAAAAATACAAAAGAAACAAACTCAAACGCCTTCTAAGACCCAGAAAAGCTAAAAAAAACGTAAAAAGAACACACCTTTAGCATCTAGACGACATTCTGAGACCCACTAGCCATTAATGGCGCCTCCGAAGCTCCAAATCACCCCAGCTTTTGCTGGAACCCGCCATTCCGGCCCAAATTTCTCACCTTTTGCTCCCAAAAAGCCCAGCCTGGACCCAGGAATCGTTCATGGAGCGCAAGAAAACCACCACTAGCTTGCGAGCTCGGAAGGCCGAGAAACGTCGCGTCGTTCGAGAGCCGATCACATGGCCTGGAGAAGAAAAGGGTCGGTGTCGTTTCTCCAAGGCCGATTTTTTTTTCAAAAAAAAAACGGAGTTTTTTTTTTTTTTTTTACTACACTAAAGCTACCGTTACGTTATCTCGCGTAGATTGCCGCGTCCGTGGGTCGCGGTATCACTCGATCTACACCGTTGAATTGGTTGAACTCTTTGTTTGGGCCTGCGATTAGTCTGATGTGGAGGCCGCGTCCGTGAGTTGCTGAAAGATTCCGACACGATGAACAGCGTGGCAGAGGTTACAGTACTGATGATTGTGGGGGTCCGTGATGCTATCTTTTGCAGGTACATCCAATGGAAGATGGACGGTCGGTGATGGATTATCTCGAATGGACGGTGGAGATCGGATTGATGAACGAGATCGTTAAAAATGGCCCACAAAAAGATTTAATGTTACGCCCACAATAATAATAGCCCACAACTTCAACCTCATGAATTTGAACTTGAGCAATGCTTTACGATCCAATCATATCGCATTAGATGTTTCAGAGTAAATTATGCCAAACCAGCTTGAATTCAATATAGTTTGGCATAATTGAATCGTACCATTTTTATCTGATTTTGAGTTCTAATGAACCATTAAACCATTCTGTACCGTATTGAATCATTCAATTCATCTTGATATAGAATGGTTCATAAATTGTAAAGATTTGATATGTTTTTTTTTTCTTCCCTACAGAGTAAGTTACTATTCAATAAAAAACTGAAATGAGAACAACAGTGCCCACAATTAATGATTTGTGATGATTAATAACTATTTTGATAGCGTCTACTGTGTGGGACCCCCAGTGTGAGGTTTATTGAGACCTTTGTTGTACCCAAGTCAGGGAGGTAAGAATACCTTCTCATTGTTGAACAAGGAGCCACACTCGCATGGATCTAGCAAGGAGTTTATTGAGGTTCTAAAACTCACAAATGGAAGAGCTACCAAGCTGGGAACATTGCATGTGGTGAGAGGGTACGTGCGTCAATTTACAAGGGTCATATCTCCGTACCAAGGGGTCGTTCTATTTGGCCCGCATTTTTAACTAAGCCCTCCCCCCACACCCCCACAACCCCCCCCCCCCCCCCCCTCCCCCGCCCCACCCCCTGGCCCGCATTTTTAACTTAGAAGCCCTCCCCCACCACTCCCCCACACCCCCCCCCCCCCCGCCCCGCCCCCCTCATAATAAAAAAAATATTTCTGCCCTTAAAATTTTAGGACCATATTCCTCTCCCCCACCCGCCCCCCTCCCCCATCCCCCCAAACAGCCCCCCCCAGCCCGTGGCCCCCTGAGACCCCCAAATAGCCCCTGCGATCGTCCTCCCGTCTCCCTCACTTCGATTATCATTGGATCCTCGATTGAAGCAATTTCAACCTCAAGATAAGCAATGGACAAGTAATTAATAATTTATAAAGATGCTATGATTCGCAAAGGTTAGTTATATCTTCGTCTCCAATTTTTTTTCCCGATTCGTGCGTTGTTCGGCCCTATGTGGCCGAACAGGTTAGCTCTGTTCGGCCATAATAAGCCGAACAACTTAATACGTTCGGCCCACTAGTGCCGAACAGAAGAATTCTTTCTTCTGTTCAGATGAAGGAATTCTTCTGTTCGGCCCTATGTCATCGAACAGAGTGTTTAATTTTTTTTTTGGGTTTGATTAATTATGATTGGGGTTAAAATTTATTATTTGATCGTGCAGAACGATGCTTCGACTAAATGCAGCGTGATTGGCTCCGATTGTGTAATGGATTACACAAATGAATTTACAACTTACGAGATAAAATTTAATTACATTTATTTTTGTATTATTTGACCGAGCAATGTTTATAATTGTCTACCAACATAAAACTATTTATTTTATAGATATTGAAAAGTAGAGAAGAAATGTGTAATTGGTGTCGGGAAGTCGGAAAGAGGAATGGATTTGTTGTTATTATTAAAAAATCCGATTTGGGCAGCAATGTTAAGAAATCAAGAATTATTTTTTTCTTGCGAGAGGAGCGGTACTTGCAAAAGTAAACACATCAAGGAAAAGGGATCAAAGACCAGGGCCAGTGGCACTAAGAAGTGTGGATGTCCTTTGCCTTAAGAGGAAAGAAATTGGACACTGCAGATGATTAGATGTTAACGGTCATTGCGGCGTGCACAATCATCCAGCTGCAAAGCATCTCGAGGGGCACTCATATGCGGGACGATTATCTAAGGAGGAGACTACAATACTAGTGGAGATGTCGAAGAGTTTGGTTCGGCCTAAGGACATTTTATCTACGTTGAAGCAAAGGGATGCCCTCAATGTTACGACAATGAAGACAATCTACAATGCACGGCAGAAGTGCAAGGCTATAGAGATTGCTGGAAGATCTCAGATGCAACATCTTCTTGGTAAATTATCTGAGTGTAAGTACATTGAGTGGCATAGGAATTGTATCAAGTCTGATGATGTGCGTGACTTATTTTGGGCACACCCTGGCAGTATAGACTTGTTACGTGCATTTCCTCGTGTGTTGATAATGGATTGCACTTACAAGACCAATATATATCGTCTTCCTCTCTTAGAGATTATCGGGGTGACATAAATGACCTGATATTTTCTATTGCTTTTGTGTATATGGACTCTGAGCGAGAAGATAACTATACATGGGCATTAGAGAGATTGCGTAGTGTCATGGACAATGATGCTCTGCCTGAGGTGATAGTCACAGATAGAGACTTGGCTCTATTGAATACAATTCAGAGGGTATTTCCTACGGCAACATATTTACTATGTAGATGGCATATTAGTAGGAATGTTTTGGCCCAGTGCAAAAGGTTATTTGAAACAAAGGAGAAATGTGATAAGTTTATAATGACTTGGAATATACTTGTGTTGTCCACCACCGAAGATGAGTTTAATGATCACTGGATAAAACTCCAGAGAGAGTTTACTACCTACCCAGATGCTTTACGGTATGTGTCAGAAACTTGGTTGAGCAAGTACAAGGAAAGATTTGTTGCAGCATGGACGGACACATGTAGGCACTACGGGAATTTGACAATTAATAGGTATCACAAAGAATTGATAAATTTAAGAAATTTATAATTTAATAATGTAATTGTTATTACAAAGCATGCAATTACAAAGCGTGCCATTTGTTAAATTTAAGATTTGTTGCAGCATGGACGGACACATGTAGGCACATGCCGGCACCTTCCGGACCTATGCCATTTGTTATTACAAAGCGAATGTTTCTGTTGCGTCTAATTCATTCTTTAATGGTTTGCAGGTTTTTCGTCAGCGAACCCGGTCATATAATAAGCCAACAATCTATATTGATCAAATTCCAGATGGGTTGAGGCCATTCATCCAATATATCAAGGATGTTAAAGCTGACGGCAACTGCGGATTTAGAGCAATAGATGACTTGCTGGGATTTGGAGAGGAGGATTGGCTCCGTATTAGGAATGATTTATTGAATGAGTTGCAATGTCATTCAGAGCACTATCGTGCTTTATTTGCTGTCGAAGGGAGGTTTCAGGAGATTGAGCATGCATTATCATATTTTGATAATGATCCACCATTTGACCGGTGGATGACTATGCCGGATATGGGGCACGTTATAGCATCCCGCTATAACGTTGTCCTATACCACCTCTCCTTGCAACAATGTCTTACATTCCTACCTTTATGATCGGTGCCTCTTCCTCCTTTATCCCGCAAAGATATTGCAGTGGCGTTCGTTAATGGCAATCATTTTGTTGAGGTATTAATTGAACAACTCTTAATCATGCTTAAATGACTAATAATTCATTATATTACTAATTTATATATTTCGCAGGTGTTTCTGTTACCGGGTCATCCTGTTCCCCAATAGCAAGCAATTGGCACAAACATCATTTACCGTGTGCTTCCGGATGGACTTCTTCATATGAATCTAGGATTCATGAGTTCAGACGAACGATCTCGTCGGATGTCATTATTAGCGAGACTATTGAGTTGTAGAAGTCCTTTTACTTGCAACAATCAATTTTGTATAATGTATGACATATTTATATTAATTCAAAATATTTTCATTAAAATTGAGCCGAAAGGAAGTGAATTTTCATTCAAATTTCAATGTTTGTTACAAAAGATGCACTATGTGCTAACAGATACAAAATACATGAGGTACATTAGGGATCCCCACCATGCCGTTGTCGACGCCTGTACTGCTGTGGCGATGCATGACTAGGGCCAGGAACATTAGGCTGAACAGGCTGCACCGTAGAGATATGTTGACCCTGCAACACATGTGCCATCTGCGATATGACATCGTACATGTGCCTCCCCTGTGATGCAGTAGCCTCCTCCCGATCCATATCAAGTATGTCAGTGCAATGGCCAAGCGCATCTGCAATACGCTGGCCTAGCACGTCAGCATCAGCATCATCGGGACGTGATCGGGAGTAGATACTGGATCGGCTCTCCGGAGGGTGAACAGCCAGATGTGTGATCCGAGAGAACCGCTCCAAAAATCTCGGTACGCAATCGAAGGGTCGGGTCACCGGATGGCTCCTGCTCGCTGTGCTCAGCAGGTGATCCTCCCACCTCTCCATAACTGCTCATAGAAAACGTACCGGATGCGGTATGAAGCTGCTGTCGATCCTCTACTGGCTCGCTCAGGGGCCAGTGGCGCACGGGGGATCGTCTGTATCCTACCGAACTATCGTAAAACTCTTTCAGGATGATAGGGTTCTATGACATCCATGCACTTTAGGCAGCCACTGAAGAATGCATTATCAAGGAATGGACGATCATCCCGAATAAGACGATGGGGATCCCAAACTACCTGCAATATATTAAATCGTAATAAGTTTGATAATGTATGACAAATATATAAATGCACAAGTAAGGGGCCAGCATCCATATCTGAAATATTGCAATATTCATCATTAAAATAAAAATATAAAAATAATATATTTTTATTAAAAATATATTAATATAAACTCATTTAAAATTATAACTTTATAATATACTTGATTATAATTATAATATACTTTATACTTTATAATATACTTTATATATATATAAATTATACTTTATAATATACTTTATAATATATTATAAATTATAATATACTTTATAATATACTTGATTATTATAATTATTATTACAATATACTTTATTATAAAATTATATTTAATAATTTAATTACTCTGTTCGACCGAGCTGGGCCGAATAGAATTAATTCTGTTCGGCCCAGCTCGACCGAACAGATGTTTCATTCATTACATCTGTTCGGCCGAGCTGGGCCGAACAAATTTAAATCTGTTCGGCCCAGCTCGGCCGAACAGATTAATTCTGTTCGGCCCTGTTGGGCTGAATAGAGTCTGTTCGGCCCAGCTCGGCCGAACAGATTAATTCTGTTCGGCCCTGGTGGGCCGAACAGAGGATCTCTGTTCGGCCAACCAGGGCCGAACAGAGATCCCATCTTTGGGACGGAGGGGAGAGGTGGCGGAGGGGTGGAGCCGTGGAGCCGTGGGAGAGATGGACGCCGGGGAGGGAGGGGAGGTTGGTTTTAAAAAAAAAAAACAAAAGCCCTATGGAAGAGAGTGGATCGAGAGAGGGAGAGAGGGAGGGAGGGAGGAAGGGGAGAAGAACCTACATGCCGGGAAGCCGTCGCCGGGGAAGACGCCGTTGGGGAAGACGCTGCCGGGGAAATACCGTGAGCGAGAGCGAGCGGACGAGCGCAGTCGGACCGGGGGGGGGGGGGAGAGGGGGGATACTCAGCAATTTAGGGAGGGAGATTGAGGAAGAGGCGGCACAGGGAGGGTTGAAGGGAGAAGGGTAGTTTAGGTATTTTATCATTTTAGGGGGGGCTACTTAGTAATTTCTGGGGGGTACTAAGTAGAAAAAAAACCTCAAAATAGGGGGGCTCCTCAGCGAAAGTCGCGGGCCAAATAGAAGCTCCCCGTACTAAGGGATGAAGCAAGTCGAATAGCAGGTGTTATACAATCTAATATTTCATGGTCCAAAATAGTCCTTGCTCCTTGGGTTAGGCACGAGAAGCGAAGAGAAAAAAAAAAGAGAAAAGAGGGAAGACTAAGGTAGTGTTTAATACATAAAAAGTTATTTTTGAATAAATATATGATAGTATTTATTTAGAAAATAATTCAAGAAATAATTATTTTTTTAAAATAACAGTTTTGTCATCAAAGAATAACTCTAGTTATTTTTGAAGTCCCTAGGGAATAGGTTCTGATTATCCTCTCTGGTTAAACCTTTTCAGAACTATTCTCTAATTATAACTTTTGAGAATAAATCCCTCATATCAAACACAGCCTAAAGAAGATCTTGGTTGTCCCAAGTGAGTGCATCCTTGCTATCAAGGCATCGCAACCAATGGCCAATGGCTTATTGATGGTAGAGAAAAGATTTGCTGCACCGATTGATGGTAGAGAAAAGATTTACTGTACCATCTTTTGGTATAGCAAGCGCGCATTGATTGTATAGATTAACTGCTTATGCATGTTGATATGCATGCGATATATAATAAGGTCACTAGGCTACCTGGCCCACACGTATATCGGCATGCAAGGATAACTAATCCGTATGATTGATATGCGTTTGCTATATCGAAAAATAATACAGAAAGACTTTTCGTTGACGATAGCTTAAAACAAAGTTAGCCCTGTTGGCTTCTAATGTTCGGCTCCATCTGGTCTTTTTCACAAGAGTGGACCACAACTTGTCTCGTTGGCATCGCTAGCATGTCCAAAGGACGGTGCAAAAGGAAGTCTTTTAATGAACCAAACAAAAATGAAAAAAAGGGCATTAAAAAGATACTAAAACGCACCAATTTTTATTTTTTAAGAATAAAATGTTTGTAGATGACTTATATGTTAAGTTGGATGCCTAATGTGTGGCATCTAGGAGCATCTAATTAACGTTCCCTGCCTAACTCTCACTTCTGGATGGTTCCTTGGAAATCAATGAAAGAGAGTTGGCAGATTTTTGGAAGCCACTGATCCACAATTTCAAGATCTTAAAGAAGATACCTTCTCAAAAGAAATTTCAACTTTCTAGATATGAGGAGCTGTTTGGTTGTTAAATATGATTTTCTATTTTTTATCTTCAATTTTCATCTCTATTTTTATTTTTTTCCCCTACAAAAACATCAGAAAATGCATTCATTAAACAAAAAAGGATAATTTTTTATTTTTTAAAAAAAATTATTAATGTACCTAATTGGAAGTTTGTGTTTTCTGAAAAATATGGGGAGAATGGTTATCATTTTTAAATGAGGAATGGTAGAAAACTGGTTAAAATTATTTTCTAAGGTTCATATAAAGTTGAAGAATAAGAAAACATGTGTCTTCAGGCTACTCTGAAGCGTTGGGCAGCTAACAGGATCCGGCGATTAGTTGATGAGGAGGAAAATCTTCAGGATGATTTCGTGGTTATCCGTGATCAGTTACTTCAGTTCTTCCAGTTTAGATGGACTGAGTTATCAGGTGTAGAGGTTTTTTTGTCCGGGTTCCTCCTTCTAAGAAGGTCTCAACTCACGAGAACGACCTTCTGATCAGATCGATCACAGCTAATGAGATTCGTTTGGCTTTATAGGACCTTAGGCTTGATAAGGCGCTCG
This sequence comes from Calamus simplicifolius, assembly GCA_900491605.1. Classification (NCBI taxonomy): domain Eukaryota; kingdom Viridiplantae; phylum Streptophyta; class Magnoliopsida; order Arecales; family Arecaceae; genus Calamus; species Calamus simplicifolius. Next base: position 731,113 of record UESW01003859.1, read on the forward strand.
GCCCTGATGGTTTTCCGCCATTATTCTTCCGTCATTATTAGGACATTGTTGGTCTAGAGGTTACTCAGGCTATTCAGAGTGCTTTCCTTTCCAAATCCATTCCTACTCACTGGAATCGGACTCTTGTCACTCTTGTGCCGAAGCGTTCTGATGCTTCTACCCCTCAACACTTTCGGCCGATCAGCCTGTGCACTACCTCGTATAAGGTTTGTGCATGCCTTCTTGTCTCCTGACTGTGTGTGGTGATTCCTCAACTCATCTCTGCTGAACAAGGGGCTTTTATTAGAGGCCGGAGTATTTTTGATAATGTCCTCATTGCGCAGGAGTTTATACATGATCTTAAGAGAGCCTCGGCCAGACAGTGTCTTATGGCAGTTAAGCTTGATATGGAGCGTGCCTACGATAGGATGAGCTGGGTCGAACTCTGCTTGAATTCAGTTTTCATGATTTGTTCATTGATTGGATTATGGCCCGCATCCAGAAGCCATCGTTCTCTCTGATTGTTAATGGAATGCTGTTTTCTTCCACTCTACTATGGGTATGAGATAGGGATGCCCATTATCCCCATTTCTGTTTGTTCTGGCTGTGGACGACCTTTCCTGTGCTTTTCATCAGGCTCAGCAGGACTGCTGCATTGCCCCCTTTTTGGCTGGACCTTTGGGACCCCCGTCTCCCACCTTCTGTTTGCGGACGACTATATTCTTCTGGGCCAGACGTTTCTTCATAATGCTGTTAGTTATGCTTCTCTTATTCAGTGCTACTGTCGAGCTTCTGGTCAGAAGGTCATTTTAGATAAGTCCACGATTTGCTTCAGCCCCAAGACTTCCAGGTCTACCAGGGATGCTATTCACCAAGCTCTGGGTATTTTTACCAAGGCTGATGGGCTTTCATACTTGGGGATCCCTGTGTTGGGGAGGCATCCTCGCATTAGTGATTTCGCTATTCTCGAGCGATGCATTCGTGATCGGATTGATGGTTGGCAGGTCACCGGATTATCTATGATGGCAAGGATCACTCTTATTCGCTCTGTCCTTACGTCCCTTCCTATGCATCTTCTCTCTAATGCTGCGGTCCTTATCATTTATCTGCGGAGGATAGAGTGATGGTTTAGGGACTTTCTATGGGCTTCCATGCAAGATGGTCACGGCATTCATCTTCAGGCTTGGGATTTGATTTGTATGCCTCTGCATGAAGGTGGACTTGGTATCCAGTCACTGCTTGTTAGGAGAGACGCTTTGCTGGCAAGACATGCTTCGAGGTTTATTCTTGATTCTCACTGTCTCTGGAGTTCCTTTATGCAAGCTAGATATGGTGATTGGTCTCCTTTTATGGACTCTCAGCCTACTTGTCGGTATTCTTTCTTTTGGAAGGAGGTGTGTCGACATGCTCCGCCTATTCTGAATAATATTTCATGGATGATTGGCGATGGTTCTTTGGTCGATGTTGTTCAAGATAGCTGGATCTCTGATCTCCCCCTTTTTTAATGGCCGTCATTTATTAGCACAGATGTTCCGCTTTATATGAGGGTGCAGGATCTCATCATTCAGGATCTCGCCTCTTGGAATGCCCCTATGGTGACCAGCTTATTTGGGGATGAGCTTGCTCAGCGGATTCTTTCTATTCCTCTTACCTTGGGCCACATACCTGATATGAGGTTATGGAGATCTTGTCTCTCTAGGGCCCCAACTAGGGACCTCTTCGAGGTGTTTAGACCTCAGCCCCAGGACTCGCGGGATGCTGCTTGGATCTGGAAGCTCTCTATTCATCCCAGAGTCTAATTATTCATATGGAAGATCATGTGGAACTGCCTCCCTTCTTGCTCCCTACTATCTAGAAGGGGTTTTCATATTGAGGCGACGTGCTCGCTGTATGGGTAGGAGGAGGAGACTACTGACCACACCATATTTACCTGTTCCATATTGAGCAGAATTTGGTTGAGAATAAATTATGACTGCAGAGTGGATAGTTTTGGTTCCTCGTGTTCTCCTTTCCTTGATGATCTCCGGAGGATCACCCATTAGCAGAGTGCTCTTTGGGTTATTACTGCCAATCAGATCTGGCTGTCGCGGAACCTGCTTATCTTTACTGATGATACTATTTCCTCTCACAGACTAGAGCGAAAGGTCAGATCTATGATTGCTGAAAGTGCACTTCTTCTCACTGGTTCTGATTCTTATAACCTTGGCCACTGGAGCTCCCCTGCTGCTTCGTCAGCGAACTGTCGTATGGTTTTTATCTCTTGGGAGCCCCCCTTCCAGGGTTTATAAAAATCAACTTTGATGGAAGTGTTCGTGGAAGACTTGCTGGGTCTGCTTTCATTATTCGTGGGACCGATGAAGCCTTGCTGTCGACGGGTGGTTTTGGTTCCCTCGACTCTTCTGTCCATATGGCTGAGCTTTATGCAGTGTGGGCTGGTATCTCCCATGCTGTTCGGAGGCTTCATGCTCAATGCTGTTCATTGAGGGGGATTCACTTTCTGTTATTCGGTGGCTCCGTACGAGATTCTGCGATCATGTCCCCATCAACCCTCTTCTCTGCGATATTCAGACTGCTCTGCAGGGTCCTCATAGTGTCTACATCCGACACATCTACTGGAAAGCTAATTCTGCGGTAGATGGGTGGCAGATGCTGTGGCCCATCATGTGGGATTTGGTTATGGAATCAGGGTAACCCCTGTCTCCCTGCTCTTCAGCAAATTTTGTACTATGATATTTTTGGGCTGACTTGCACTAGGTTAGTGTGATCGTTCATCTATACAAAAAAAAAAAACATGTTTCTTCACTTTTTCATTTTGAAAATTTTTAAATTTGAACATGACATCTCATTTTTTATTTTTTATAATTTTTTTTGAAAAATTACCCTTCTTTACTGCAACTAAATAGCTCCTTAAATTTTAATATTTTTAAAAGATTTTATTAAAATTATATTTTGAAAGTAAGGCTTCATGACCAGCCTGGCTATCAAAATGGCCTTGCGAACGTGCATGTAGCCCATGTTAATACGCTGCCTCACACATGCATATAATGCAGTAGCCTTTATCGGTGTAGAAAGTATGCACTGATTGTACGAAATGATCGTTCGTATATATCATCATGCATACTATATGCGATAAAATTCATTAAATCATTATGCATGTATCGACATGCATGAGCAATCAAGCATTGGTAGTTCATGGCGCTCGCGTCCCATTCGTCCCTTCTAGCTCTATTTGTGGCACAGGTGGTGGTTGGTGGCTTAGGACAGTGTCGATTGGGGAAGGGCGGTCAACAAAGGCTACCGATGGATCGCTGGATGCCAATTCACATCCAAGGCCTAGATTAAGGGGCGTCTGGTGTTGGCTTAGGGAGAAGAAAGTCCGGCTTCGATGATGCGGCAGCATGTGTAATGGGGCCATAAATTTATAAATTCGTTTGGTTACAAGAAAGTAAAACGAATAAGGTTCATATCAATTTGGATAATTATAATCCAAAAAATGATTTAACTTTTAAATTTTTTGATATGGGACTATTGGGAGAGGCATCGTAACCACCAGGTAGACCAAAAGCACATGATCAAAACCATATAATCAACTTCCAATTTTTCGATATAGGACTATTGGGAGGAGCATCACAATCATCAGGCAGGCCAGAAGCAAATGATTGAAATCATACAATCAACTCTCAATTTTTCGATATGGGACTATTGAAATGGGTATCGTAATCATCAGGTAGGCCAGAAGCACATCACCGCAACCATCAGGCAGATGGAGCTAGGACGTCACGTCGCCTATGTAAGGGTGATGCCCCTTCCAATAGTCCTATATCAGAACTTGGGTGTGGATCTTATCCGTCTTGCTTTCTTGTAAAGTAACGAAATGGATTTTTGGGTTTGTAGATTCGAATCGTTGCAATATGGTATCAAGCTTAGTTTGTTACAAGAAAGTAAGATGATAAGGTCCATACCAACTTGGGCTACCATAGCCCAAAAAAAAATCCAATTGGTACTTGTCCATATTTCTTAAGTGGTTATAAATCATACAATCAACTTTCAATTTTTCGATAAAAAACTATTAAGGGAGGCATCATAATCTGCGATAGGCTCGGCGTGCATTATGGCTACGGATCAATCAGAGCAGAGGGCATGGTCACCGGAGGAGACTATATATATATATGGCAGCTTCATCAGAAGGGTTAGGTAGTCTGGAAGGGGTGACGGGCGGTGACTAGGCTACCGGAGAGAATGGGCTGTGGCAATTGGGTCCTTGGTATGCTACAGAAGAGGACGAAGGGAGTGATGATGTTGCATGGTCGGTGTTGGGTACCGACTAGGATGAATATTTGCCGAGCTACGGGATTTGGAGAGAAAGAAGAAGGAATCCGTTCTTCCTCTATTTTTTTTCTTTGTTTTTTTTTTTTTTTTCACTTTCTTTTTCAACTTTTGTTCTATTTTATTTTTCAAACTAGAGTTTTGAAGATGTAAAAAAAAAAAAAAGTGAAGGTGAAGATAATGAAAAAATTGTAATATCATACCAATCATATAAGAAATTATTTTGAGCTAAGAAAAAAATCATAAATTTATTTATAATTTATTGATTCAATGGGATATAATAAAATAAAATTAGTTTAAAGAAAATCAGATTAGAATCAAAATTCTTTCAAAAATAAAGGATCAAAAACATAAATTGATTCAATATTAATAAAAAAAAACTTCTAAAGAAAATAAAATAAAATTTTAAAAAGAATATGTTAAAAATAATACTCTTAAAAAGAATCGGTTAAACTACAATATTAATCCTTAAACTTAGGGAGTTGTGTCACTTTACTCTTTTAATTTCAAAAATTACAAAAATAATCCTTAACTTTCTTTTATATTTCACTTTGTTTCTTACCGTTAAACAAAAAGAACGTCGTTAGTTTTTGTCCCACATAGTGGTACATGTGGCAGCATATATGGCATATAAATGATTAAATCAATTTAAAATTCATAACTAACCATTAACACATTAATTTAATATTTTTTATAATTAATAAAAATAAAAACAATCTTTCTCTTCTCACCTTCCTTGCGCCTTCTCCCTCCTTTCCCGTGCCGTAACCTCTGTTCCCTCACCGTAGCCACCCCTCCTTCCTTCATCCCCCAAACCCGCAACCTCCTCCATCCCCCAAACCCCGCAACCTCCTCCTTCGGTCCCTCACCCACTGCGACCTCCTTCCTCTCTATGCCCCCTCCTCTGTCCCTCACCATAGCGGCCACCACGAGATGACTCCATCCATTAGATGCCAAAATTGTGCCTTTGTTCGTGTCATTTCAACTATATCTTTTCCTCTTGTGCTGCTTTAGTTTGGGAGTTACTTGACTTGAAGCTCTTTCTCGCAGAGACAAGTGTAGAATTATTGTATATCTTGCATGTTGGTTATATGCCCAGAACTCATTACAGCTCAAGCTTAAGCATCTGTTTGACTGCCTGTGTACTCTTTGACATGTTTTTGTTTGGGCAAAAAATTAAAATTCCAAAGGTAAGGTAGCTTATTTGGCTGAGGGACTGAAAAGAGGGCATGAGGAGGGAAGAGGTCACGAAAGGAGGGAGGGACGGAGAAGAAAAGGGTGGCCGCGACGGAGGCTATTGAGAGATAGAGGAGGGTGGCCGCGACGGGGGCTGTTAAGAGACAGAGGAAGGTGGGGAGGGGAGGGGGGCAGGAGAGGGGTGGTGTGGATGGAGAGGTGGGGAGGGAGGAGGCCCGGGGGCAGGGGGAGAAGGAACGGAGGAGGCTGTAGCGCAGGAAAGGAAGCGGGCGAAGAGGAACGATAAAGAAGTTTGTTTTTATTTTTTTATTAATTATTAAATATAAAATCAATAGATTAATAGGTTAGTCATGAATTTAAATTGGTTTTGCCATCTGGATGCCACGTTTGCTACCATGTGGGACAAAAATTAACGGTGTCTCTTCTATTTAATGGAGGATCAAAGTGAAATAAAAAGAAAAGTTTAGGATCACTTTTATAATTTTTTGAAGTTCAAGAAGTAAAGTGATACAAACCTTTTAAGGGTTAATACCGTAGTTTAATTAAAAGAATAAAATAAAGCTCCTAAAGAGATGCTTATTGAAATATTTTTTTTTATTTTTTTTTATTTTTTTTAATTGCACCATTTTCAAACCACCTAAATATAGGAAACTCATGTTACAATTTTTGACAAGCCATAAATATTGTTTTCTTCTACTTGATCTCAACGCATAACATCGCTTTTCCTACTAATATACTTTTCACTGTTTCTGCCATGCCTGTACAGAATTAGGGTTTCTGTTCTTGTCACAGATGAATGTTTATGCAATAAATAAGGATGCATACCAACAAAGCTCCGAGTACCATATGACTGACTATAGGTTAGACTTGACAAAACACTGATCAAATACAAAATATAGAGATCTAAGGAAAAGGCCGAACAATGCAGAGTTGTTCTCTAAACTATCCAGAGATTTAAAATGAGAACTTAAGCATCTTTTTCTTCGGAAGCAGCATTTGCAGCGCTCAGATCCACCATCAAATTAAGCTCCTGCACCATAGGAAAAATTAACAAATTACTTATATTACTCTGAACATTTTAATCGACAAGCAAATATTCTGCTATTTTCCTTTTAGTATCAATACTTGTTCAGCTATTGATATGGGAAATTCAGATCCTAGTTTGTTAATGTTGCATAAAAAATAATGCAACGTCTTCCAGCAACACAGCTAATGCAAGATTTTCTTGATTAAAAACTTCATAACATTAAGTGCTATCAAAAGTTACCCAGCAGCAAGCAATTATGGTTATCTGAAGCTTTCACTGCAACCAACAAGCATGGGATCATAAGTTACCCTTAAAACAATTTTGTCAACAAAATACTTCCTAAAAGCCTCATGGAAAACTTCATAAGCTTTTTTTCAGTTCATCCCTCAATTAGTCCATCCTTAATGCAGTAGTCATTTTGTTGTCAGCAATTAAAAAAAAGAAAGTTGTTCAAGGTACTAGTGGAGAACTTGAATGATTTTATTCTTTCACAAATAAGTTGAAAGATTACTTTCCCACTATCTTCCTGTATATATATAGAGCACATGTGTGACTGTCAACTCAAAATAAGTTGTGACATCAATACTCTGTGCAAGGAGGTTAATGTCAATTTAGAAAACTCATTATCTATTCGGGAAACAACAGATCACATGCTTACAGGGCATTTCAGTGACCGAATTGCCTTCACAAATTACAAGTAAATCACCAAATCATTTCGTACTCACTTCTGCTATGCAATGGCACAGTACCGTACGGCATACCTTGGTTCAAACACTGGCTGTTATTTGCAGCTATGATGCCACTGAACCATAGATAAATGAACATGGAAACTCTGTATTCCTTGAAGGAAACAAAAGTTAAACCAAATAATGATGATGACTATAACAGTTTAAACAGTTTATGGAGGAATGCCGGCATGCATGCTACATACCACTTAGAGATTTCTTATTTTTTTCTCTGAATTATTACAATAATGACAAGTATTTGAAATATTCCTATAACAAACTAGCATGGAGCTTCGAAGAAGCAAGTATTTCAAGTCATCATCTTTGTCAATTAGCTCTGTACATTACATGAAGTGGCATCTTCTCAATATAGTAAGAAGAAATGTCAGCTAGATACAGTGGCTTTTTTATTATTTTTCAAGATACCAAAAGGGTGTTGCCAGAATGTTTCTGTGATGTTGCCTGGGGAAAATCTAAAGGATATTGCAGAATATACTTTGTAGAAATTCCATATATGAATACATGCCACTACAATTATTTTGTAAGATGTATTTTTCTCTTGAAAAACATATCGTATCTTTTAAGATGCATGTATATGCAGGATGTTAATATAAAAAAAAAGAATGTCAAGAAAAACTACGTCTCTCATTTGTGTTCCAATTGTTTCTGTAGCAGAATGATCTGCACTGAGCGTGAATCATGTGGATCAGGGATGGGATGACTCGTTAGCATGCATCACATCTCCAACCTTCTTCACCTGTTGCAAAGATTTAATGAGCTAATGGATTGGTTGCAAGTAATAATAGGCTGCCAGAATACAATTGCATATAAGTGTCAAGTGTTTACCTTGTGAGGCAAGTAGGAAGGATCACAAACTACCTTTTTTCATTTAGCAGTCTCCTCCTCAGATGTCACACCATATGCTTTTCCACTTCAGTCAAACTCTACTCATCATCGGCAACCTCATGTGTTAATTGATGGCTTTGTACTTGGGAGATCTACATAAAAAGTAGGTAAGTTCTTTTTTTTTAATATTTATTTAGATGGGAAGCTAGGACTGATTTTGTATTTTCAAAATTTGTCTAGTTTATGAAGATAAGTTGGCTATAGGATGAGGAACTAATGATCGAATGTGTCACACATATTCTAACAACTGAATGTAACACAATCTGGTTGGCCTTGAAGATCGCTAACAAAATTACCAGTGCAGCTCAGGAGTTTTTCAGGAAGATTGAATAGTTCTTTTTTTCTTTTGAATTATTCTTACCTTGCATTCTGGTTTATGGACCATGTAGGTGCCACCATAAACAGCACTTAAACAAGCAAATCCTTACAATCAGGAGACTTGATATTTCAACGTACATAAGAACCAAACGAGTGATAGATAGTGTTTGATGAAAACAAACCTGAGGAAGTTCTCCTAACCCGTTCAAAGGATGGATATAAAGAGATCCTCTTTGAAACATGCCAATGATTTTGCATAAAGCTATTCAAGACCAAAAAAGGCACTTCATGATTTCATAACATGTGAAGAGATAAACCATGCATCCTAATGTGTTCTGCAAGAACAAATCCTTTATTAGGCCACAAATCTAGAATGATAACAATAAAACTTTGATTATTATGACCACAGAGATACATGAACCAAAACAAAGAAGGCTGGATAATTATTCAAAAACATTGATGGAAATACCTCAAAAATGCTAGTTCTATAGAGACAATTAATCTAAATTCCAACAACTATGCCATTTTTGGCAAATTAAACATGATGCACGTAAAATATACAAATTTAGGACCATCATTAACACACAACTTGCCGGTATCCATCAGAGTCTTATCCAAGTAGCCATCATCCATAGGAATGCCAATGCATGCCCGTAAAATCAATAGTGTAATCTTCTAAACCTTATTTTCTAACATCAAACAAACAAATTCATCAATATAGTAGGACGTTTAATTTGGTTTGCATCTCAGTTTAGACATGAAAAAATGACATGATTCTCTCTATTCGAATGATTAATAGATGAAGAATCCAAATATGAAAGGTGACACAAGTCTGATATCCTATAAAATATATAGACTATAGAGCATGTTTTTGTTTTATTCAAAGACAGAGATTAGACCTTTCTTCCTTTTTACCACCTTACTAACATTTTTATTAGTATACATGATCCAGGAGGATCACTAGATGCAATGTGGTTCACTCTAACTACCATTAGTATGTTTGGACAAGGTCTAGGAGCAAAATCTATCATATTGAGAAGCCAAATTAAACACAAAATTTTTAAAGGTCATGATGCGTGTCGTAGCACAACGATTAAAACACCTTAATTCCATTAATCTTAGGTAGAGTAGCGAGAGTAAGGAATCGAATCCACAGAGATTTAGAGTAGTTATCTTGAAATAAATTTATGCAATTAAATATTTAAATAAATAGATGATTGGTTATGAAATAATTAAGATATGATCTATCTTAATTAGAGTACGGTCCGTACCCGTAGATCACGGTCCGTCCCTTTTAGAAAATAGATCAGTCAAAAATTATTTTCACTTGAAAAACATTCAATAAAAAGTAAACATAAATAAATACTTTATTTTATAGTCAAAAAGAGTATATAAAAAATTATAATCTACTTCTACTTTCTGAGATTATGGATCTGGTATCCGCTTCCTACTCCCTGCGTCTGCTTCCGCTTTCGCTTCTTGAAATAGAAAAATGGTTGATTACGAAGAATATGGTTGATTGGTGGATGAAGAACGGATAAAAAGATTTGGGTTAGAAGAAAGTAGTGGGGCGGAACAAAGAGAAGGACGAGGAGCGAAAGGATTATTGGATCATTCCTCAAGTGGCTCTGATGGTATTCTTTTATAAGGAAGGAAGATGTGTTGACTCCATGTAATCCATATTAACTGCTCGCCTTATCTTCGCATATCAAATTTGTTCCTTTCAAAGTTAAAATCGTAGCCTTAAAAATATCACACGATTTCCTCTTATCCATGACTGCTTTAAATTTTATGTAATTCCAGGGTTAAATCTTAAAAAATTCATTTTGAGCTCGTTTCAAGTCTGATTTGAGTGCCTTTTGTACCGTTAGGCTCCGAAAATTAAGCTCTTTGAGTTGGCAGGATCTTTTTATAAAAATATTATATAAAAATATAAATTTAAAAGAATAATAATAATTTATTCTGTAAATTAATACTTTTATGGCTAGTATTTATGTACTTATCAATCCTCCTAACTTAATCATTGCTAGTCCCTTAGCAATATAATTAAAATAAAATCATGTCTCACTAAGATTCTCTTTTGCAAGATTAAATATAGGCTTAAAGTTGAGAAAAGCTAGCCAGTATCACTGACTAAGTATTGAGTTTTTGAAGTAAATTTCATAGTCAAAACTATCATAACTTTTTTAGAGTTCATCCATAGATCTATAGCACTTGTGTTTATGATGGCTAACTAAGCATTTTGGTACTAGCTTATAAGGAACAATGGTATTTTCACTTATCACTTACTTTAGTCAATTTTTTATGCACCCTTAAATTAAGAACCTGACCTGAGATAGCTTTCACACTGCCTGATATATATATTTTTATGTTTTTTATTTTTTTAGCGATATCTTTACACTGTCCATTTTTTTGATGCGAACAACAATGCTTACTTAGACGAAGGTGCCCAGTTACTCGATGAAAAACCAATGTTTAGACTTGCTTTTTTTAATTTTAATTTTAATTTTTTAATCAGGCAGGTAGCTCTTTCTTTAAATTCAAGTTTCTCTCGTTGGGATGTATATCAATTATCAATTTTCAATAATGATTGAATCTCTAATTGACCTTACAATTAATACCTAGTTTACCTCATCAATGTGCATGTGCAATAAAAGTGCTAATAGCCTTTAGATGACCTAGGTAGGCTACTAAAAGTTTGATAGCTAGTCTACTCCATGGCTCGCTATAGTAATTAGATAATACTTTCTAACTCTATAGAATTTCTTTCATGGCACATGATTTAAAAAAAATCAAAAATTTTAAATTGCCAAGGTGTTTTCAAAATATTTTTTAAAAAGGTTTTTTTACCCCCAACTTAATTCCCATTGTCCTCAATGATGGAATAAGAAAGAATAAAATAAAAGAAAAACCATCTGGATGAGATATGCCTCGTGTAATGTTAGGAGTGACAGTGCGGAGCAGTCTCTTATTCTTTTAAATAAGAATCACTAAAATAAAGTCAAAAAATAAAATTTGGGTTGTCTCCCAAGAGCGCTAAGTTTAAAGTCTTCAGCCAGACTGTGCTTAGAATCATGGTGATGCTGGATCCAAAAGGTTAATAGATTCAACTAACTTCTCATCATTAATACCATTCATATAAGGCTTCAATCGTTGATCGTTCACCTTAAAAATATTTTCTTGCTTAGGATCTTTGAGTTCTATCACCCCATGGAGAAATACCTGGGCTACAAGAAAGGGTCCGTCCCAACGAGAGCAAAGTTTTCTAGGAAAAAGTCTTAGTCTTGAGTTGAAGAGCCAAACTTTTTGATTATGTTTGAAAGTTTTTCTCAAAATATATTTATCGTGGTATGCTTTAGTTCGAGCCTTATAAATTTTAGCATTTTCGTACGCTTCATTGCATAGCTCTTCTAACTCATTCAACTAAAGTCTCCTATTGGAACATGCATTTTTCATATCAAAGTTAAATTGTTTAATAGCCCTAAATGTACAATGTTCTAATTCTACTGGCAAATGATAAGCTTTTTCGAACACTAATCGGTAAGAAGATATTCCTATGGGAGTTTTAAATGTAGTACGATAAGCCAATAGTGCATCATCGAAATGTGTTGACCAGTTTTTCTATCAGGCCTTACCGACTTTTCTAAAATCTGTTTGATCTCCCTATTAGAGATTTCTACTTGCCCACTAGTCTGGGAATGATATGGTGTTGCAACTTTTATGGGTTATCCCATATTTTTTCATTAAGTTCTCAAAGTACATATTAGTAAAGTGTTTACCTCCATCATTAATAATAGCTCTTGGGCACCCAAATTGACTAAAAATATTATGTTGAATGAATTTGATTACAACCTTATGATCATTAGTTCGGGTTGCTATGGCCTCAATCCATTTTGACACATAATCTACTGCAACCAATATGTATTCGTATCCAAATGAAACAGAAAAAGGTCTCATAAAATTGATCCCCCAAACATCAAAAATTTTGACTACTAATATGGGAGTCAGCGGCATCATATCTTTCTTGAAAATATTTTTAATTTGCTGGCATCGCAAATAGTTTTGACTAAACTCATGTGCATACTTGAAAAGTGTTGGCCAATAACATCCACTCTGCAGCACTTTTGCTACAATTTTCTTTCCACAAAAGTGTCCTCCATAAGCAAGGGTATGACAGAAGTTAAGTATGCTTTTGAATTCGCTCTCAGGGACACATCATCTAATTACTTGGTTAGGACAATGCTTAAACAGTTCATGTTCTTTCCAAAAATAATACTTTACTCGTGAAAAAAATCTATCATTTTCTTGTTTAGACCAATGAGAAGGAATTTGTTGTGTTGCTAAGTAATTGACAATATGGGCAAGCCAGGGAAGACCAGAAGAAATTAAAAAAAGTTGTTCATCAGAAAATTTTTCCATGATCTTATTTGTGCTTGATGTGTGTTCAACTAAAATTCTGGAGATGTGATCAGCTACCATATTTTCAGAACTCTTTTATCACGGATCTCTAAGTCAAATTCTTGTAGAAGCAAAATCCATCTGATCAATCGTGGTTTAGTATCTTTCTTTGATAAGAGGTATTTAAGGGCCGTGTGATTAGAGTAAACCAGAACTTTAGATCCTAAAAGATATGATTGAAATTTTCTAAAGCAAACACAATAGCTAATAACTCCTTTTTAGTAGTAATATAGTTCAGTTGAGTATCTGAAAGGGTTTTGCTAGCATAATAAATCACATGTGGCTCCTTATTGATTGTTTGTCCTAACACTGTACCAATTGCAAAATCTAATGCATCACACATGATTTCAAAGGAAAAGGATGAATCAGGGGGCTTGATAATTGGTGCTGTGATCAAAGCTATATGAAGAGTATTGAAGGATTTCAAATAATTATCATCAAAAATAAAAAGGGTTTCTTTGGCAAGCAATTTGCACAAAGGTCTAGAAATTTTGCTAAAGTCTTTGATGAATCTCCTATAAAATCCAGCGTGACCAAGAAAGGATCGTATTTGTTTGACTGAAGTTGGAGGTGAAAGTTTTGAGATGACTTCCACTTTGGCCTTATCTACCTCAATCACCTTCTTAGAAACAATGTGTCCTAAAACAATTCCCTCTCAGACCATAAAATGACTCTTTTCCCAACTTAACACCAAATTTGTTTATTTACATCATTTCAATACTTAAGCAAGGTTATTAAGGCAATCCTCAAAAGTGGTCCCAAATACTAAAAAGTCATTCATGAATACCTCCAAAAATTTATCTACCATGTCTGAGAAAATTGCCAACATGCATCGCTGAAATATAGCAGGTACATTATAAAGTCCAAATGGTATGTGTCTAAAAGCAAACGTTCCATAAGGACAAGTGAAGGTGGTTTTCTCTTGATCGTCAGGAAAGACTGGTATTTGATTATACCCTGAATAACCATCCAGGAAGCAAAAGAATTGCTGACCAGCCAATCGTTCTAGGATTTGATCGACAAAAGGTAGCAAAAAACGATCTTTCCTAGTAACATTATTCAGTTTCCTATAGTCTATGCAAACTTGCCAACCAATTGTGGTACGAGTTGGAAGCAATTCTCCTTCTTCATTCTTTACCACAGTAATTCCTGATTTCTTAGGTACAACTTGGGTGGAACTAACCCATTTGCTATCAGAAATTGGATAGATAATCTCTGCATCTAACAATTTTACTACCTCTTTCTTCACAACCTCTGTCATAATAGGATTAAGTCTCCTCTGCATGTCTTTATAAAGTTTTAGCATTTTCCTCGCAATGAATATGATGCATGCAGATGGAGGGATCAATTCCTTTTAGATCGGCAATGGACCATTCAATCGCTTCATTATATTCTTTGAGCACTCCTAAAAGCTGGTCTTCCTAATCAATAGTTAAATTAGATGCAATGATTACCGGAAGGGTATCATTGGGTCTAAGAAATGAATATTTCAATGTAGCAGGGAGAGGCTTTAACTCTAGAAAAGGTGGTGCTTTTAGGGAGGGTACCATCAGTGTACTAAAGTATGTAGGTAATTGATCGTATTTTACAGTCCAAGAGGGAATGGTGCTAAAATCGGATGGCTCTAATATTTCATTTATTTCTTTAGTATATCCATCAATATCATAATCATCCACTCCAAAATATGTTAGATATGCCTGTAAAGGATCTGAGTCGAATAAAGCAGGGGTCTTATCATCTATAATTTCCTCTAGCATGTTGATCTCATTATGATCATATGGAGGTGGTCATTGAGATGCATTAAAAATATTCAACCTCAGCTTTTTATTTCCAAAAGATACATCCATGACCCAGTTCTACATTTTATACAAGCATTAGTAGTTGCTAGAAAGGGTCTACCTAGAATGATTGGTATTTGATTGGGGTTGTGACTAGATTCCATATCTAAAACTAGAAAGTCTACTGAAAAATAAAATTCATCTACTTTAACCAGCACATCCTCCAGTATTTCATAGGGTACCTTAATTGATCAGTCATCTAATTGCAGGGTTATCACTGTTGGTTTCAATTCTCCAAATCCAAATAAGTCATACACTGAACTTGGGAGAAGGTTAACACTTGCACCTAAATCTAGCAATGCTTTCTTAATCGTGAGGTTTCTTATGACATAGGATATAATTGGGGTTCCAGGATCCTTATGTTTGGGTAGGGTAACTTGCTGAAAGATTGAACTAGCCTGCTCAGTTAGGTTGACTTTCTTCTGTATGTGTGCCTTAGATTTTTGCTTTTGAGTGCATAAATCTTTTAGGAATTTGGCATAAGTAGGGACTTATTTAATTGCATCAAGAAGGGGTAAATTAATTTGAACATGTTTGAACAACTCTAACATTTCATTCATCTTGATATTCTTCTTATCAAGAGATAGAGGAGATTCTAAATCACTTGAAAATAGAGCTTTAAGTATGGGTGTTGAATCAATTGGTTCTTCTTTTTTTTTTTAAATATTTTTTCTATCTGGTTTAGTCGGCATGAGTTGCTCTTCTTGTTGAGTCACTTCATGCTGATTTAAAGTTTTTCCGTCCTAAGGGTTATGACAAATTTGGCATGTTCAAGAAAAGTTTCTGGACCAGTGAAGCTCTCAGCCATGTATTGCCCTCTTAGATTACTAATGGACTGACTGGATAATTTACCCTCCTCTTTTCTACTGAAAGATGTTGCTAGTTGACCTATCTGAGTTTTAGCTTGGCGATAGACTGGGTATGGGAGTGAAGGAGTTGAGTATTCATTTCTAGCCCCTTCAGTGCTTGTAGCACCTTATCTTCGAAAGTAGGATCATGATTACTTGGTAGAGGTTGTGGGATGCTTGGATATTAGGAATACGACATGTTTTTGAATTAGGTCTCCTAATGGTTAGGCCTAATTGATATTGGGTTGATGATAGATTGAGATTTCCAAAAAAATTTGGGTGATTTTGCCAGCCAGGATTGTAAGTATTCGAATATGGATTATTTCTTGATCTAGGAGCCATTCGAGTTTGGGCTTGGTGGGCTTGCTTTTGAACAAGCTCGAAAAATTGGTATGTGGCTGGACAATCACTTATCGAATGGGTCAAACTTGAACAGATTCTGCAAACCTCATGATTTTGAATAGATGGGGAAGAGGTGTTTACTTGTAGAATTCGGTCAAGTTTCTTGAACAATTCATCTACCTTAGTATAGATATCTATAGAATAACCTATTTCATATATTCTACCATTTCTAGATCCTATAGGAGAGTCTCTACAAGAAGTTGACATGTGATATAATGAATTCCCACTCAATGTCTCAAAGAGTTGCTAAGCTTCATGTTCATTCGTCAACATAAATGTCCCACCACATGAAGCATCAACCATTTGCAGGTGCTTTTCTATCAAACCATCATAAAAGTACTGGACCAATTGCCATTTGGGTATAACATGATGTGGACATTTTCTAATCAATTCTTTTAATCTCTTCCATGTCTCATAAAACATCTCTCTATCTGTTTGAAAAAAAACTTGTTATAGCTTTTCTAATTTGATTAGTTTTTTCCTATAAGAAAGTATTTCTTGAGAAACTCTCTCTGAAGATGGTCACAGGTTGAAATTGTTATAATATCTAAAGAATTTAACCAATATTTGGCTTTGTCCTTGAGAGAAAATAGGAACAACTTAAGTCTAAGAGCATTGTTAGAAAAATTTTAAATTTTTATGGTAGAACAAATTTCAAGAAACTCATCTAGATGTTTATAAGGGTCTTCATTTGCAAGTCCATAAAATGAAGGTAACATTTGAATCACACTTGACTTGATCTCATAATGAGTGGCCTTCACTAGGGGCACTTGAATACATGGAGAGTAGGTATATTTTGAAGGAGTAAAATACTCCTTTAACTGGCATGGTGGATCATTTTGGTTATTTGGTCCATAATTTTAAGTCTGTTTACTCTAAAGGTTCTCTCTATTTTAGGATCTAGGGGTATGAGGTTAGATTGTAACGATCGGCGACCAAGCATATACCCTATCGGTGTACTCTAAAGCAAATAGTAATTTAGTTTTTTTAAATTAAACTAATATAATAGAAGAGAAATGAAAAGATTCTAAAAGAAGTATCCTAAGAGATTCCTAGAACTACAAGCAATGAAGACTAATTTAATTAGGATTTAATAATTATTAGCAATCAAGTTAACAAAGATTAAACTCTCTACCCTAGACTTAACCTAAATCTAGACAGCTCCTAACTTCCAAGACTGCCTTGGAGCCCTTCAAGTAAAAAACTAACTGATCAACTAGTCAGTTAAGGATAAGATCAGTGGGGGTCCCCCAGTTGCTTACCTTAGGTAAGCGAACGGAACCAATTAAATAACCACTTTCCTTTTCTTTTCTAGACACTAGTTAGTCAATCAATCTTGACTCGGTCCAACTCTTTTGGGTGCCTTATCCTATTGAGCTGGAGTTCCTTAGGGGCTGACGTCTAGTTAATTTTAGAGTTAAAGGCTTGGGTTAATGCAAAATGAAGGATGTGGTTTGTGGGCCAAGGAAGGGTGATCAACTCCCCACCTTATCTTGATTAGGGGTTTGTGTTCTTAAAATTAATTATGAAAATGTTGTGCAACAAGCAGATGTCAAGTTCTCGA
Organism: Calamus simplicifolius; assembly: GCA_900491605.1. NCBI lineage: Eukaryota > Viridiplantae > Streptophyta > Magnoliopsida > Arecales > Arecaceae > Calamus > Calamus simplicifolius. The sequence continues at coordinate 748,701 of UESW01003859.1, forward strand.
AGTTATCAAACAAAATTATCTAATTATTTTATTTATTTATTTATTTAGATTTTTATGATTAAGTTTTTAATTTTCTTATAAATTATGAGATGTCAATGAAATTTTTTTGAGTTTTGCAGAAAATAAATTTACCTAAGTCAATCTAATATAGAAAATAAATAAAATATTTTTTTAAATTTTTATTATTTTTTTAAAAAAATTAATTATGTTTTATGAAAAGTATCTTAGGGTTTTCTTTTAGGTTCTTTAAGTTACGTTAATTAAAAAAAAGTTGATTAGGTTAAAAGTGGATTTATGATCAAAAGAAAAATAATTTTTTATGTTAAAAAGAAAATAAGAAAATCTAATAATTAAGGTAACTAAAAATAAAATAAAATTAATAGAAAATTCATGATAATTTTTTTATTTTTATTTTAAAATAACTGTACTTAAGTCCTTGGCAACGATGCCAAAAATCTGATGCGTGTCATAGCGCAATGATTAAAATACCTTAATTCCACTAATCTTAGGTAGAGTAGCGAGAGTAAGGGGTCGAATCTACATTAACTTTAAGTAGTTATCTTGAAATAAATTTATACAATTAAATATTTAAATAAATAGATAATTGGTTGTGAAAATAATTAAGATATAATCTATCTTAATTAGAGTATGGTCCGTACCCGTAGATCACGGTCCGTCCCTTTTAGAGAATAGATTAGGTAAAAATTATTTTCACTTGAAGAACATTCAATAAAAAGTAAATATAAATAAATACTTTATTTCATAGTATTTATTTCATAGTATCCAAAAGAGTACATAAAAAAATATAATCTACTTCTACTTTCTGAGATTATGGATCTGGTATCCGCTTCCTACTCTCTGCATCTGCTTCTGCTTTCGCTTCTTGAAATAAAAAAATGGTTGATTGGTAGATGGAGAACAGATGGGAAGATATGGGCTAGAAGAAAGTAGTAGGGCAGAACAAAGAGAAGGACGAGGTGTGAAAGGATTATTGGATCATTCCTCAAGTGGCTCCGATGGTATTCTTTTATAAGGAAGGAAGACGCGTCGACTCCGTGCTCGCCTTATCTCCGCAGATCAGATTTGTTCCTTTCAAAGTTTAAATCGCAGCCTTAAAAATATCACACGATTTCCTTTTATTCGTGACTGCTTTAAATTTTGTGCAATTTCAAATCTTGAAAAATCCATTTTGAGCTCGTTTCAAGTCCGATTTGAGTGCCTTTTGTTCCGTTAGACTTAGGGGTGCAACTCGGGCTCATAAAACTTGGGTTTCCCTTAACCCTAACTCTAACCCTATTTGTAAAATGCCAACCCTAACCCTAACCCTAACCTTATTTGTAAAACCTCAACCCTAAACCTATTTTTAAAAATTGGGTTCGGGTTGAGTTTCGGGTTGGAATTCGAGTTGATGAAAAAAATAAAATATTTTTTTAAAGTAAATAAACACTAAATTATGGATCCCAGAGACGAAAAAATAAAATCTCTTGCCGAACACATAAGTTGGACTCAGGGCTTTAACATTGTATTAAAAAAAAATCTTACCTGAAACAAAAAAGAGAAGGAGGTGCCGTAAACAAAGAAGAGGAGGAGGCGGGAAGTGAAACAAAATGTGCGGATAGTCTGCCTTTATGTTTATTCTTCTTTTTCTCACCTGCAACCGGCGCCCTTGCCCTCCTCACCCTTAAGTTGGCCATCTCGTCCGACACAACTGGCACTCTCAATGCCTCCAAAAACTTGGTGCCGATAAGCTATCCCCCGTTTGGGTAATCCTCAGGTTAGTGTTATCTCGGGTTTGGATTGCGGTCAACCCGAACCCGGGTCAATTGCAAATCGGGCTGGGTTAAACTTGGGTCTTTCGGGTTTGGATTGGGCAAATATGAGTTTAAACACTACTGTAAATCGGGTTCGATGGGCCAGATTTGGGTTGAACCCGGCCCAAGTTGCACCCCTAGTTAGACTCCTAAAATTAAGCTTTTTGTGTTAGCATGGTCTTTTTCTAAAAATATTACATAAAAGTATCAAATTTAAAAGAATAACAATAATTTATTCTATAAATTAATACTTTTATGGCTAGTATTTATATACTTATCAGGTCATTACTTGCTTATTCAATGTTTGACTGAAGGGTTCTTTTTGTTGAATTAGAAGATCTTTTCGAGATCTTTGATGTTGCATCTACCCTTGAAGGCTAGACACCAAGGTTCAGAAGTTCACAATCTAGGTTCTGAACATCATATTAATAGCATGTGGGCACAATATTACTACATCTGGCATAGGGTTGGTTTGGTATATCGATACTACACACATCCCTCAAATCAAGTCTTGATTTGATATTGAAACTATATAGCAACCCAGGTATGGGGTAGCACATATTGGTATGGCAAACCATGGCGGATACCAATAGCTATCAGGGGCAAATTTCTTCTTTTTGACCTTAAAGCAGGCCAACAGTTCTGTATAAATAAATAAGGTGCTTTCTTCTTCGGAGGGTTTCTCTATTTGAGCCTGCTTTAAGATTAGTGCTTCTCCTCTTTGCTGTTGCTGATCCCTGGTGCTCTCGTCGTCGTTTTCGATCTTCGACGGTGGGCAGATGGCTTCTTCCCCTGCGTCTTCTCCGGTGGTGCCTGATGAGTCTGGCCCGGCTGTGAGGGCATGGCGGAGTGCTCCTGTTACCCGATTCGAGTGGATTACTCCTTCACCATCTTCGGCGGAGGTGGCGGAGCTCGAGCGCTTGTTCCCGGACATCATTCATGTCCCTGAACGTTCCCTGGAGGTGGAAGCTGCTGCTTGGGAGAGGTCGTCGTTGATAGCTCGCAGCCTCTCCCGCTGGGTTCCGCCAGAGGCGATCCTCAGAGAGCTCCATCGAGCTGGTGTGCAAGGAGAGGTGGAAGCTGTTATTCTCTCCCATAAGCATTACATCCTTCGTTTCCATGATCTTCAAGCCAGGGATCTTGTTCTGCACCGTCCATGGATTGTGAATGGACAACCGATTGCAGTTGCGGATTGGCAAGCAAAGTTTGTCCCTGGGAACGACACCCTTCTCAGTGCTCTACTATGGATCCGTCTTCCCCGGCTTCCGCTGGAGTTCTGGTCAGATGACATCCTCTCCTTGATCCTCTCGGCTGCAAGGGAATTCCAATTTTCAGATGATGCAACAAAGATGAAGAACCGGGGGGGATTCGCCCGTGCATGCGTACGAGTTGATGTGGGCAGCCCTCTCAAGCCAGGGGTCAGAATTCGTGGAAGCAAGGAACCCTTTTGGCAGCAATTCTCCTACGAGAATGTTGATGGCATTTGTCCGTTCTGCGCTTCTCTGCATCTTGTGGAACCCTGTGGGGTGGAGAGCCAGAGTGTGTTCCATCCCAGGCTGCGCCACGTTTTGGTTCATGGATGGCTGCAGTCCGACGGAGGAAGTCCCCCTTGGTTTAGGCTACGGCTCCCACGGTGATGGCTCGGGGGGAAGCGTCGCATTCCCCTGCTTCGGTTGGTGGCTGGAAACTCCCTAAGAAAATGGCTCGTTGATCAGGGAATGGTGTTGTGCAGGTTTCTCAGTCTAAGATTCAGTCTGGGGTTCAATTGGGTCGTTTAGGGAGTGGTGCCGTGCCGGTTTTAGAGTCTGAGACTCACACTGGGGTTCAATCTGGTGGCAAGGTCTCCCTTTCTTCTCCACAGGCATCAGAGCACAGTAGGGAGGCTTCTGGACTACCGTGCCGGTTCGTTGGTTCCGTGCCGGTTTCAGATCCTAAGGCTCTAAATGGGTGTCAAACGGCTGAAGCTGTTCAGCCAGGGATTAAGGTCCTTAATCCATTCTCTGCACTAATTTCTGATTCAGACATTACACCCTCAGATTGCTGCTTGGTCTCGACTCCGGTCTCTTCGAAGCGGGGCCGACCAATTGAGTCTAGGTCGCAGAGTTCTGCTCCTAGGGGCTCTAAATCAAAAGGAAAGGCCCCTCATGCTGGAAAAGGCAAAGGATATGTATCCTTTATTTTCTCGGTTGCTAGTGATTCAATTCCAGGTTCGGGTGTCCAGACTCGCCGGGGCGCTAAGAAACTCCGTGGTCTGGCTGAACCTATACCGGGGTCCACATCTGGGGTCCCCCTATAGGAGCCGGGGGGTGGAATTACCATCGATGTTATGGTCCCTCATTCTAAGCAGTCCATTCTGCATGGTGACTCTGTGAAGGAACCAGAGTCCTCTATGCCCCCTATGGTGTCAGGGAAGGATCATGACTCTGCTGTCTCCCTTCTTAAGGAAGTTATTCAGCAAGATGACTCAGTTATGGCTATGGATTTGGCACGGGATGTGTGTCAGGGACCGGGGGGATGCAGTGTTTCGGAGCTTGGGGACTCCCACACTACTAGCAACTCGTTTGTCTTGCAGATATATGGGGATATGGATGCAGTCCCCCCCACTCAATCTACTGTATGAAGATTCTCTTTTGGAATGTGCGAGGTGCTCAGAAACCTTCGTTTTGCTCCTCGTTTGGTAGGTTATTGCAGCTTCATGATTTTGATATTTGTGTTTTGGTGGAGACTCGTCTGTCTGGGGATAGCCTGGCTCGTCTTCGAAGACAGCTTTCCAGATTATGGGATTCTTATACCATTGAATCGGTTGGACTATCAGGTGGCATTCTGGTTCTCTGGAGAAATAATAACATCAGGGTTGATGCCTTCCACGGATGTGGTCAGCAAGTGTCACTAGTCATCTCTGAGGGTTCCTCAGCTCCCTGGCTTCTTTCGGGTGTCTATGCCAGCACTGACTTCAGACTGCGACGTGAGCTATGGGTGGAGCTTCTTTCTCTTCTTGCTCAGGGCTTACCCCCCCTTATTGCAGGTGATTTTAACTGCATTGTTGGGGCTGATGAGAGAAGAGGGGGTCGGCCTTTTCTCGGATCTCCGGATGTTGTTGAGTTTAGATCCTTTATATCTTCTGCTGGGCTCTTGGATTTGGGATTTTCTGGATCCCAATTCACCTGGTGTAATAATTGCCAGGGTACTGCCCGTGTGTGGGAAAGACTGGATAGGGCCATGGCGTCTCCTTCTTGGCTCTAGCTCTTCCCTTCTGTTACTGTTACTCATTTGTCTAGAATTGGCTCCGATCATTGTCCTATTCTTGTTTCCACCGATCATACTACTCATCAAAACAGGATGTTTAGATTCGAGAAATTCTGGACTTTCTATTCATCTGCTAGATCTATCATCTCTCAGGTTTGGAGATTACCTTTTCGAGGGAGCGCGACCTATAGACTGTCTCGACGTCTGATTCTTGCTGGTCGTCAGCTCTCTAGATGGAACAGAAGAGAGGTGGGTGATATTGTCAGGCAAGTTGAGCAGGTTGAGTCTATTATCTCCACTTTGCAGTCGAAAGAGGACCAGGAGGGATTCCTTCACCAGTCTGATCTTTTGACTCTCAGATCCAGTGTGGCTAAGCACCACTCCCTTTTGTTGCAGCAGGAGACTTTTTGGAGGCAAAGGTCCAGAATCCAGTGGATTAGGAAGGGGGACCGCAATACTAGATTCTTTCATCAGGCCACATTGAAGCGCCGTGCGATGAACCGCATTAGGCGTTTAGTTGATGATGAGGGGATATTCAGGAGGATGTTCAGGTGATCAGGAACTTGTTATTTCAGTTCTTTCAATCTAGATGGACAGAGCATTCTGGTGTGGGCTACCCAGTGTTTCCTGTTTTGCCCCCCTTCAGGGTCACCTCTACGGAGAATGCTCTTCTTACTAGGCCGATTTCGGCGGACAACATTCAGCAGGCTTTATGGGATCTGGGTCCTGACAAAGCCCCTGGGCCTGATGGGTTCCCTCCATTGTTCTTCCGCTTCTATTGGAATATAGTGGGTCAGAAGGTTGTGCAGGCCATTCAGCTTGTGTTTCATTCTCACTCTATTCCCTCTGACTGGAATCGGACCCTTATTATCTTGGTGCCCAAACGCCCTGATGCCTCCTCCCCTCAGTATTATCGGCCTATCAGTATGTGCACTACCTTATACAAGGTGTGTGCTCGCCTTTTGGTGTCCCGTCTATCTCCAGTGATCCCTCGTCTCATATCCCCTGAGCAGGGTGCGTTTATTAGGGGACGAAGTATTACTGACAACGCCCTTTTAGCCCAATAATTCATGCATGACCTTCAACGAGCTTCTTTGCGTCAGAGTTTTATGGCTATTAAGCTTGACATGGAGAGAGCTTATGACAGAATGAGCTGGGTTTTTCTAAGATATACTCTTGCTGAGTTTGGGTTTGATGGTCGTTTTGTTGACTGGGTTATGGCATGTGTTCATCGGCCATCTTTCTCACTTATCATTAATGGAGGTCAGATGGATTATTTTCACTCTGAGGTTGGATTGAGGCAGGGTTGTCCTTTATACCCTTTTCTCTTTATTCTTACTGCTGATGCTTTGTCTAGGGCTCTCATTCAGGCTCAGATGGATCTGTCTCTTGTTCCCTATTCTGCGAGTCCTAGCGGGCCGACCCTCTCCCACCTTCTATTCGCTGATGACTGTATTCTTTTGGGGAAGGCTTCTATTCATAATGCTTCCATATTTGCATCCATTCTGCAGACTTATTGTCGGGCTTCTGGTCAGAAAATTAATTTAAGTAAATCTCTGATCTGCTTTAGTCCAAAGACGTCTGCAGCTGTTAGAGGATCCATCTTGCACATCATGGGCTTTACTTCTCAAGCTGATCGGCTATCCTACCTTGGGATCCCAATTACGGGAAGAAGGCCTCATTGTTCTAATTTCACTACTTTGGAGAGGAGGGTTCACGAACGATTGGATGGGTGGCTGGTCATTGGGCTATCGATGATGGCTCAGCTCACTCTCTTACGTTCAGTGCTATCTTCTCTTCCTCTCTATTTGTTATCTAATGCAGCCATCTTAGTGTCATGCCTGAGGAAGATTGAGCGATACTTTCGGGACTTCCTCTGGGCCTCGGGGTAGGATGGTCATGGGGTCCATCTTCTGGCCTGGGATATCATCTGTATGCCGATTGCTGATGGTGGTCTTGGAATCCAATCTCTCATATCCAGAAGAGAGGCTTTGATAGCTAGGCATGCCTCGTGGTTCTTGCTTGATCCACGCTGTTTGTGGAGTTCCTTTATGCATGGCAAATATGGAGATTGGGACCAGTCCATTACCTGTCAGTCCTCTCGTGGGCATTCCTTCTTTTGGAAAGAGGTTTGTCGGTATGCTTCGGATGTTCTGGACTGCACCTCTTGGATGATTGGTGATGGTACTACTATCGATGTCCTTCAGGACACTTGGATTGCAGATCTCCCCCTTCGCAGTGGCCAACCTTCGTTACCACAGATATCCCATGAGAGTTTGTGATCTCCTTTCCTATGATCATACTGATTGGGACTTTTCGCTGGCGGCTAACCTATTCGGTGGAGAGCTTTATCGCCGTATTACTTCTATTCCTCTCATTCCGAGTCACACTATCGATATTAGGGTATGGCGGAGATCCTGCATGACTCAGGTTTCTATTAGGAACCTCTTGCATATCTATAGGCCTCTACCCTTGCATGTTATGGACTTAGCATGGATTTGGCATCTTCCCATTCACCCTAGAGTTCGCCTGTTCATATGGAAGCTTGCTTGGAATGTTCTTCCTACATGTTCTTTGCTCTCTAGGAGAGGGATGAGGATCATGCCTATCTGCCCGGTGTGTAGTCTGGAGGAGGAAACTGTGGATCATGCTATCTTCTTATGCCCCAGAGCTAGACAGATTTGGCAAACGGTTGGTGCGTGCCCTTGGCTGCACGATCGGAACTCCCATCGTATATCTTTCCTCCGACAGATCAGACAGGACACGAGAAGAGGGAACCATCAGTTGGGTCCGAGGTTGGCTTATGTTGCTCACCAGATTTGGTTATCCCGGAACCATTTCGTATTCTCGGACATGCTCACTCCTACGTTTCGGGTTGTCAGGACTGCTGTCTCCTTATCTACTGAGTACACTTTGCATCAAAGGTCTATTGATGTTGATAGCCCTGGCCTTTGGGACTCCCATGCTGTTTTAGCAGCGAACCGGCGTACGGTCTTCATTTCTTGGGAGCCCCCACCTCTAGGGTTTATCAAAATCAACTTTGATGGGAGTGTTCGTGGTAGATGTGCGGGATCTGCTTTTGTGATTCGAGGGTCGGAAGGTTCACTGCTTGCGGCCGGTGGATTTGGGCTTCTCGATGCTTCTGTTCCCCTTGCTGAATTATATGCAGCTTGGGTCGGTATCTCTCATACCCTTCGGAGCTTGGGCGGTCGGAGGCTTATTATTGAGGGCGACTCAGCTATAGTTATTAGTTGGATCTGTCAGGAGTCCAATGTCCACCTGCCGACTATTCCTTTGATTAGCGACATCTGATATCTACAGGGAGGCCAACTCAGCGGCGATTGGATTGCCGCCAGGGTGGCCTATCATTCAGGTTTCTGGAGTTGGAAGCAGGGCGACCCTTGTCCCCTTATCTTGTCATAAATTTTGTATTCGGATATATCGGGTTTGACTAACCCTAGAATGGTGTGATCACCCTGTACCAAAAAAAAAAAAAAGCAGGCCAACCAAAGTATATTACTTTTTGAGAAATGCTTTGATTGGGTATGTTCTAATTCAAAAATAATTAGGTAGGACAAAGAAATATAAAACTGATACAGAAGGCATAATGTACATTGTGAAATTTAGTTTTTCATAATTATTTGTACTAGTCATATCTCTTTTGGGAAGTTATAACCTCTTTTAAGAAAAGGAATTTGACATGAATTATAACTAGAAAAGCTATAATCTTAGTTTTTCATATATAGAGATATTATAACCCAATATAAAGAATAATTACTAAAAGAATATAGGAGGCATTGACCCTACTTTCACCAATTCTCATATTTTTAATTATTCCATTCTAAATATTTAAGTTGAGCAAGTTAAAGGAGTTCTTTCTTTATCCTTAATTAGATCAATGTACTTTAAGACTATCATAGATGTAGATTTATCATTTTTCTATGGACAAGGAAGCTAAGATTGTCTTGAGGTTAGAAAAATTTTTCACTATAAATAAATTACACCAATTTAAGGTACAGTTCTCTTATCCCTTTTTTAACAATACCTATGATCTAGACCTTGAGCCACCTCCAAGGGCAAACCTTTCAGGAAAGGTGCCAACCAATTAAGCTAACAACATTGGCAACAACACTCTCTTACTAAACTTATTTTGTCATAGTTTTATCAGAGACTTGATGTTAGCAAGTGCGATTGTCAAATTCTTTGGCATACAATCAACTATTAAATATTGTTCTAATAGGTCTTTTACTTTTGGATTTGCATAATATTACTTGTATCATTTTGATTTTGTCTATGAATAGATAGGGGTCAAGCCAAAACCCTTATCCACTCAAGATGGGTTTTTATAAAGTAAAATATAAAGGGAAAAAACTCTTTTTAAATACACTCCCCCTCTATCCTCTATTATAATCTCAAAGTCCAAAATGAGGGTTGGATTAGAAAAAGATTTCTTAGTAAGTGATAGAACTTGTCAAAATTCTTATCGAGGTTTGGAAGTATCTAAGCGATGTTGAAGTAATTTGATTGAAAATTTTGTTTAATAAAATCTTAGAAACTAAAAAAATACCTAATAAATAGAGTCAAAATACTATAATATCAACTTAACTCATCTAAGCCTTTTCCCAACTACATGGGGTCGGCTACATGAATCTGCTTCCTCCACTCTGCTCTATTCAGGACCAAGTTGATATTTAAATTATAAATAGTTATATCTTTTTTAATTATTTTTGCTCATGTTAGTTTAGGTCTACCTCTACCTCTATCCTTACTATGAAGCATTAAAAGATCACTCTTTCTAACTAGAGCATCTAAAGGTCTACATTGTATATGTCCAAACCACAGTAATCGATTTTCTCTCATTTTATCTTCAATTGGGGCTACTCCTATCATTTCTTTTATATTTTTATTTTTAATTCTATATTTTAAAGTTTTACCACATATCCATCTTAACATACGTATTTCTGTTATGCTTAATTTATTCACATATTGTTTCAATATTGCCCAACACTATGTTCCATATAGCATAGCTGGCCTAATAGTAATTTTATAAATTTTTTTTTAATTTTAATGGGATGCATTGATCATACAATATTTTCGAAGCACTCCTTCACTTAATCTATCTTGCTTTAACTCTATGATTTACATCTTCACTTATTTCACCTTCTTGTTGGATAATTAATTCCAAATATTTAAATTTTTTACTCCTTGATATTTTTTGGCTTGCAATCTTCACTGTTTCTTCATCTGTATTTCTACTTTCGCTAAAATTATATTTCATGTATTCAATTTTAGTTCTACTAATCTTAAAACCTTTAGAGTCTAAAGTCTTTCTCTAAATCTCTAGCTTAGCATTTATTCCATATTTAGTTTCATCAATCAACACTACATCATCTGCAAATAACATACACCATGAAATATCATTTTGAATATATTTGATTAATTCATCCATAACTAATACAAAAAGATACAGACTTAAGGTAGATCCTTGATGTAAACCTACAGTAATTGAAAACTCACTAGTTTCTTCTATTGTTGTTTTAACAATAGTTATTGCTCTATCATACATGTCTTTTATCAATTCTATGTACCTTTTGGTAACTCTTTTTTTTCTAAAACCTACTATATTATTTCTCTAGGTACTCTATCTTAAAGATCATATGAAGGTTTTTTTTTCTTTTCTCTATATCTCTCCATCAATCTTCGTAATAAATAAATAGCTTCCATGGTCGATCTTTCAAGCATAAATCTAAATTGATTATTTGACACCAAAATTTTAGCTCTTAATCGATTTTCTATTACTCTCTTCTATAATTTCATTGTATGACTTATTAGCTTAATTCCTCTATAATTTACACAGTCTTGAATATCTTATTATTTTTGCATACGGGTATTAATATACTTTTTCTTTAATCATCTGGTATTCTTTTAGTTGCTACAATCCTGTTAAATAAATTGATTAACCATATGACTCCAATTTCTCCTAAGCCTTTCTAAACCTCAAAAGGGATCGCATCTGGTCCTAACTCCTTTGCATTTTTTATTTTACTCAAAGCCTTTTTAAACTTTAGCATGCTAAAGCTACGAAAAAATTTATGCTTGTTGATCCATTTATTGATTTTGATGATTAATAAAAGCCATGAGTATATTCCCTATGATACTAATAAGATTGACAAGTATTTCAGGAATTTAGAATGATTAAGCATTCATAATTCATACAAAAATGAGCTTGAATCAATTTTAGTGGTATGTGTCAAAGTTCAGACTTTAGAGCTGACTCCAAAAGTATTAGAGCCGACTTCGGAGCGTATCGGAACTATTTGGCACATTCGGCATGGTTTAGAGCCGACTCTAGAAAATTAGAACCAACTCTAACTTGAGTTACAGTGAAATGTCTTTCTGCTTCAGATTCTAGAGCCGACTCTAGCAGAGTTAGAGCCGACTCTAACCTAAGAACAGAGACTACATTTTTTGGGACACTGTTAGAGTTGACCCCAAGGAAATTAGAGCCGACTCCGGCTCGAGTTGTGTTAACCCCACAAAATTCTAGAGCCGACTCCATGACAAATATTTTCTTTCTATTTTGGGCAACCCGACTTAGAGCCGACACCAGGCCAAATTAGAGCTGACTCTAATCTATTAGAGGCAACTTTCAGATTTGTCAGAAATAGCTCCAACGGTCATATTTCTTTGATACTCTTCAATGGCTCTTTCCCTTTTCGTGTTAAACTCATCTATAAGTACTTTTAATGGCTACTTTACATCAAAATATGGATTAAGAGAGATTATAAAAGGGGCATTTTGACAATTCAAAAAATGGAGGAAGAAAAAAGAGGAAAATAGAGAAATATCAAAGAGAGAAAACTCTGATTCAAAGCCTAACTATTCGAAAGATATAGAAGAGAAATCCAAAAGCATTCAAAAGTCAAATCAGAAGGATTTTCATCAATTAAAAGAAGAAAAGCAAGAGCCCTAGTTCTTCATCCTTCTCTGCACTAACATTTCTTCCAGAGCCTAAGTTCAATCTTAAGAAAGATCATTCAGAAGAGAAAAGGAAAAGAAGAAAAGAAGAAAAGCTCAACATCAGACATCTTCTAATCAGGCTTTTCTATTCCCATTTTTATTTATATTGTTTATCTGCTCATTTGAGGAGCTTTTATATTATTATAATCATTTATTTGATTCATTTATTTTCTGATTCAACCAGGGGATTGAATCAGGTGAGGTAGTTGACCTCGGGCAAGCTAAGATTAGCTTGTGTTAGGTTGTGTGCTGGTGAACCTGAGAAAACTGGCTGGGTTCGTTATGATCTCATTGTAAAATAATAAGTTTGAGTTGTGATCTTGTAAAATAACTCTGTTGTAATCAGGGTGATTATAGTGCATACCCGAGAGTTGCTTGGGAGTAGATGTAGGTGTAGCTAACACCGAACCACTATAAATCTTTTGCGTTTGTCGTGCTTATTTCTTCTCTCTTTCTCTCTAATTTATATTGTGCTCAGCATTCATAGCATTATACTCTCTATACTTTACTTGTACACATTCATCTTGGGAAATTGATTTTAATTATAAAATTTTTAAAGAACCCAATTCACCCCCGCTCTTGGGTTGCCATCTGGGCCAGCAATTGGTATCAGAGCTTGTGCTCATCCCTGCTTGATCTAACAATCAAGATCTAAAGATCCAAATGGCAGCTCAAGCTAGTTTCTCTTTTTCTGAGGGACAATCCACAAACTGACCACCTTTGTTCAATGGCACAAACTATTCATATTGGAAAGCTAGAATAGGGATTTTCATTCAAACTTTAGACTATGAGTTATGGAGTGTCATTATCAATGGTCCTAGCACTTCCGCACACTTAGTAGATGGATCCATTGTTCCTAAACCCGAAAGGGATTGGAATGAAAATGATAGGAAAATGGCTTAGCTTAATGCCAAGGCCATGAATGTCCTGAACTACTCTTTGGATGCAAATGAATTCAATAGAATATCCACTTGCATCTCAGCCAAGGAGATATGGGATAGGTTGAAAGTTACTCATGAGGGTACCAACCATGTTAAGGAATCCAAGATTAATATTTTGATGCATAAATATGAACTCTTTAGCATGGATCAAAATGAATCTATTACATGCATGTATACTAGATTTATTGATATAGTAAATGGACTAAAAAGTCTTGGTAAGACCTATACTAACTCTGAATTAGTGCAAAAAATTCTTAGGTCTCTTCCAAGAGCATGGGAAGCTAAAGTGACAGCTATCCAAGAAGCCAAATATTTGAACAATCTACCTTTGGAGGAGTTACTTGGATCTCTTATGACCCATGAGGTTACAATGAAGCAGCATCAAAAAGATGATGTGAAGAAGAAGAGGACTGTTGCACTCAAATCTACAGAAAATAAAAAGAGCAGTAGCGAAGAAGATGAAGATGACGATGAGACCGCTCTCCTTGCGAAAAAATTTAAAAAGTTTATGCAAAGAAGGAAACCCTTCCACAAGAGAAAAACTGGTATTAAAATGAAAGGAGAAAAAAAAAGATAAGGATAAAGAGAAAGATCCCTTGATCTGTTATGAATGCAAGAAACTGGAACACTTCAAATCCGAATGTCCTCAACTTAAGAAGGGATACAAGAAGAAGAAGAAGGCGTATGTTGCAACTTGAAGCAACAACGACGAATCTTCATCCGAAGATGATCAACAAGAGGTTGACAACATATGTTTTATGGCAAATAATGAAGATGAGGTAAATTCTGAAACCCCCAATAATAATTTTACTTTTGATGAACTATATGATGCCTTCAATGAATTGTTTCGTGATTTTAATATTTTAAGAACAAAAAACAGAACCTTGAAATCTGAAAATCTAGATTTTCTTAAAAAGAAAAATGAACTTATTCTTAAATTTGAGAATATAAAATCTGAAAAGGAAGATATACTAAAAGAAAAAGAATCAATTTCTACTGAAAATCTAAACTTAAAGAAAGAAACTGAAAAATATAAAAACATTGTTGACAAATTTACCAATAGCTCAGAAAAGCTTAGCCTACTTTTAAACAATCAAAGAGCTATTTTTGATAAAGTTGGATTAGGGTATAGACCACACATGAAGCAAAAATTTGTTAACAATTTCTTCATAAAGAAGCCAATCAAAAATGTATTTCCTATTATTATTGTGGCATAAAAGTACATAAATCTTTTGTATGCAATTATAAAATGTCTCATAATAACATAAGTCATAAAGGTAAGAAAATTTGGGTTCCAAAAGGAACTGTGTTTACTGCTACTAACCATGAAGGACCCAAAAAAGCTTGGGTACCTAAACAAAAGATATGATTGCTTTGCAGGAGTGTCTTGCGGTCAAAGGATCAAAAAGAAAATGGTATCTTGATAACGGCTGCTCAAGACACATGATGGGTGACAAAGAGTAATTCATCACCCTTGAAGCTAAAAGAGGAGTAGTAACATTTGAAGATAACGGTAAAGGCCAAATCATGGGCTTTGGTAAAATTTAAATCACTCCATCCACTTTTATTGAAAATGTCTTATATGTAGATGGATTAAAACATAACTTAATTAGCATTAGCCAACTTTGCGATAAAGGTTTCAAAGTTTCCTTTGAAGCTTCTATCTACACTGTATCGAATCCCATTGACAATAGCATTATATTTGTTGAAAATAGAAATGACAATGTATACTTAATTGATTTGGACAATCTGTCTACTAGTAACCATTGCCTAATCGCTGATAATGCTAAGGTAAATGAGATTGGATGGCTATGGCATCGTAGACTAGGTCATGCAAGCACACACTTAATTTCAAAATTTCTTAGAATGGAATTAGTTAAAGGTCTTCTAAAATTAGATTTTAAAAATAATAAAGTTTGCGATGCATGTCAATTTGGAAAATAAACTAGGAATTCTTTCAAATATAAAAATATTGTTTCCATCTCTAGGCCACTCGAGCTACTACACATGGATCTTTTTGGACCTACTAAAACCACTAGTTTAGGAGGAAAGAAATATGGTCTTGTGATAGTAGATGATTACTTTAGATTCACTGGGTATTATTTTTAGCTTATAAAGATAAGACTTTCTTGATATTTCTAAAATTCTTCAAGAAAGTCACAAATGAGAAAAATGCCACCATAGTGTCTCTTAGAAGTGATCATGGAACTAAATTTGAAAATCATTTATTGAAAAATTTTTACATTGAAAATGACATTCATCATAATTTCTCAGCACCTAGAACACTTCAACAGAATGGAGTTGTTGAAAGAAAAATAGAACTCTAGAAGACATGGCCCGTACCATGCTATGTGAAAGCCAACTCCCAAAATATTTTTGGGTAGAAGCTATAAACACAGCATGTTACATCCTAAATAGAGCCTTAATTAGATCAATCCTTAAGAAAACTCCCTACGAATTATGGCATAATAGGAAACCCAACATTGGTTATTTTCATGCATTTGGTTGTCGATGTTTCATTCATAATAATGATAAAGACAATCTTGAAAAGTTTGATGCAAAATCAGATGAAGGTATATTCTTAAGATATTCCACTTCTAGCAGAGCTTATAGAGTATTCAATAAGAAGTATTTGATTGTAGAAGAGTCAATTCATATAGTGTTTGATGAATCTTTAGCATCAAGTTCTAAAAAGATAGATGATGAGAAAGATACTAATTTATTTGAAAGAGACCTTAAAAAATTAAATGTCGATGTATCTTCAGATCATGAACCTGAAGCTACGGATGATGACTCGCCTAAGAATGATGGTATTGATACTACTCATAATGATATAGATCTACCTAGAGATTGGAGATATGCTTATGGTCATCCAAACGACTTAATCATAGGCGATCCATCTCAAGGTGTAAGAACTAGATCATCAATGAGAAATATCAGTAATCATCTTGCATTTGTATCTTATATAGAACCCAAGATAATTGAGGAAGCTGAAAAGGATAGTAATTGGATGTTAGCCATGCAAGAGGAATTAAATCAATTCACTAGGAATAAGGTATGTACCCTAGTTGATAGACCCAAAGATTATCCAGTTATAGGTTCCAAATGGGTATTTAGAAATAAATTAGATTAAAATTGCATTGTTATTAGAAATAAATCTAGATTAGTTGTAAAAGGATATAATCAGAAGAAAGGAATTGATTTTGATGAAACCTTTGCACCTGTTGCTAGATTAGAGGCCATTATGTTGTTACTTGCATTTGCATGTTGCATGAACAATAATTTATTTCAAATGGATGTAAAAAGTGCATTCTTAAATGGTTTTATAAATGAGGAAGTTTTTGTTAAACAACCATCTGGTTTTGAAGATCATAAATTTTCAAATCATGTTTTAAACTACACAAAGTACTTTATGGTTTAAAATAAGCTCCTAGAGCTTGGTATGATAGGTTAAATAAATTTCTGATTGAAAATGATTTTTCTAGAGGAAATGTTGATAAAATCCTATTTTTAAAAATAAAAGAAAAAGACCTACTAGTAGTACAAATCTATGTAGATGATATAGTATTTGGTGCTACTAATAATATTTTTTATAAAGATTTTGCAAAGTTAATGCAGGGGGAATTTAAAATGAGCATGATGGGAGAACTTAACTTCTTCCTTGGACTTCAAATCAAACAAGAAAGAGAAGGGATTTTCATCAACCAAACAAAATACAATAAAGAATTCTTAAGAAGTTTGGTATAGAATCAGTTAAACCTCTTGGCACACCTATGAGTCCTTCATGCAAACTCGATAAAGATGAAGATGGTAAGCAAGTAGATCAAAAATATTATAGAGGTATGATTGGTTCTCTACTTTATTTAATAGCTAGTAGGCCCGATATTATGTTCGTTGTATGTTTATGTGCTAGATATCAGTCTGAACCTAAAGAATCTCACTTAATTGTTGTAAAGAGAATTTTCAGATATTTAAATGGAACTAAAAATGCAGGATTATGGTACTCTAGAGATTCAGCATTAAAACTGATTACATATTCTGATTCTGATTTTGTTGGTTGTAAATTGGATAGAAAAAGCACAAGTGGTGCATGCCAATTCTTAGGTGGTAACTTAATCTCTTGGTTTAGTAAAAAATAAAATTCAGTTGCATTATCAACTGCTGAAGCTGAATATATTGCAGCTGGAAGTTGTTGTGCTCAAATTCTTTAGATTAAGCGACAACTTGAGGATTATGGTATAACACTTGATAAAACTCCAATTAAATGTGACAACACTAGTGCAATAAATTTGACAAAAATCCTATTCAACATTCAAGAACTAAACACATAGAGATAAGACACCATTTCATTAGAGAATATGTAGCTAATAATGATGTTTATCTTGATTATGTATGTACTGATGAACAATTAGCTGACATATTTACAAAACCCTTAAGTGAAGAAAGATTTTGCTATTTTAGAGGAGAATTAGGAGTTTGTGATCAATCAGAATGATTCTAGATCTCCTAGGAATGACTATCTAGAATTCAACCATTTTCTTGAAGATCCTCTTATGATTCTAAGGAAAATTTATCTAGATATTTGAATTTCTTGATTTACCACATTCTAAGGAAGATTTATCCAAAGTTTTATGATCATTTTGATAAGTTTCAGATTCTTTGAAACTCTCACTTTTCACTGAAACTGTCTTGGAGCCGACACTATTTATGTTGGAGTCGACTCTAATTTTATGAGCTCTCTGTCTAAGTTTTTAGAGCCGACACCTGCTACTATAGAGCCAACTCTATTTCGAGCGCTGACTGTGTTAGTGATTTAGAGCCGACACCTCGCTTTGAGGGAGCCGACTCTAAGTGGTCCCCTTTTGATTTATCTAGAGCAAAGTCGACACCTTCTTATTTCCATCCGACTTCAATCCACTCCAAATCTCTCTCCACCTGTCCCAAACCCTAAAATCTTTTGAATCCATCCTCTCTTGACCTCAAATGGCTCCCAAGCGATGTGCATCCGCCATTGGAGTCACTGTCACCACCGGGAGGAGGACTGCTCGATGTCTGGCAAGGCAACCCTCTCCGAGCTCATCTTCTACTTCTTCTTCCTCGACTCCTAGCGTCATTTCCACTCCACCTTCACCTCAGATTGACCTCTTGACCGAGAAAGCTATCACCACTAGAGAAGAAAGGTTGACTTCAACCTTTTTGATTCTGAAGGCTTTTCTCTCGGGAAGCAATTAAAAGATATGGGATGGGAAAAGGTATGCTCACTTGACGTCCCCACCTACCCTGGTTTAGTAAAGAAATTTTATCATAATCTGAGTAGAGGAGATGGTGGGATAGTCAGCTTTGTTAGAGGAACTCAAATATGTAGGGAGAAACAATCCCTGAGGCATGCATATTTTCAAAATTTGATAACAATTATCAATGCAGAATTTTAAAGATTACATACTAATCTATCTAACATGCATCAAGATCATATCTTTTCCTTGTATATAGGATCGATTGATCCAAAATATGCATATAAATAAAAATATCAAGATCATATCTTGATCTTCAAGATGACTAGTCATACTACTTATCTTGAAGCCTGCCTTAAGATCTAGGGATCAAATCGCTTACCTTAAGAACAGTAGGTAAATCCTTATTGCTCTGTAGCCGTTCAATCGTCCGGCCTCTAGTATCGTCCACGCGAAGCCCCGAATGATCGAATTTTTAGGAGTACTAGCTCACGAAAAAATAGCTTTGCTGATCTTGAATCATCCCACTTGAATCTTCCTCTAAGATCCACCACGCTTCCGCTAACACTAGTATCTCCAGAATTTTTATTCTAACCTTTTTAGAATTACAATCCACGACATATCATGTATTATTGTTCTGTATTTCTAGTGAGGGAATGCCCTCTATTTATAGTCTCAATTTAGCCTTAACATTGAATTCTGACATTAAGAATTCCGTCGTTTGGTAAAAGCGAAGAGATGCCGAAGGCGCGGCGCTTGGTTAATTGCAACGCTCGGCGAAAACCAAGAAGATGCGGTGTTTGGTTTAATTCCGACGTTCGGTGAAAACCAAAGAGACGTGGCTAAATCCAACGTTCGGTGAAAACCAAAGAGTCGAGGCGAAATCTGACGTTCGGTGAAAATTAATGTTAGACATTAAATTCTACATGAGAATTTAATCTCTCATGAGATTTTAGCCATCTCATCATATGAGATCCTTATGCGAGAGGTTTGGGTTTAGGTGATGGTTTAATCTGATTTGAATTTATTTGACTAAACCCACATAGATCATGGTCCAAGCCCAAATCAAATTTGGCTAGTTCTGAATCTATTTAAATCCAAATCAAGTCTAATTTCAAATCAATATTTGAAATTGACTAGTCTTTCTAATAGACTTAAACCCAATTAAGATAATTCAATCAATCAAATTGATTAATTAAATCATATACGATTCTCAATCGTTGATCAGCAAACAGATCATCCTAGGAAACTTCTATGCATGTGACTCTCTAGGTTCGAACCTAAGCCGGTAGCATAGAAACAACTTTCTATACTAATCAATGTGCCCATCTAGCAATGGAACCCGATGTCTGGATAGGTCGAAGAGTTGCCGAGCAAACTCCAAGAACCCTAAGAAATAGTTACCGTATAATTCATCCTCTTGACCACAAATGCTAAGGATGGCTTAAGAGCCTGTCAACTCTAAATAACAAATCCATAAAGTGATTTCAATTTTAGTGATCATGTGACTTTCACATGAAGTGCCTTGGCTAAGGTCTTGCTAAATTGAAACACAAGCATTTCTCCTTTTAACGAGATAGGTCAAATTCCATCTTGATCCACAACTGACTACCACAAGTACTTGACTGCACCCAGTAACCTTTCGTAGCTGGATTAGAAATCCAGGTGGTCCGGCACCTAAGTACAATGAGTTGCTTGTAAGCCACTGGTTGTGATCTTCAGGTCTGAAGGATACTTATACCTATATCTTCTCGGATTAACTCTTGACAGTAGAGTATCCGAAAATGAGTCACGTTCGTGAAATGTACTCCTACACTTTCACCTGTATGTCATACCAGTGTCTCTACACTCCTTGGTTAAGAGGACAACCAACAAATATGATATACAACGTCCTATAATGATAGTACTATGGCCCTATCATAGTATATCATTTGGTCGCGAACTCTTTTAAGGACCTTCAAAGATAAATCCTCCTTTATCGTGAAGGAAGATCCTGAGGGCTTCATTACTATTAGGAGTATTAAGAAGATGTTCTTGTAATGAATAAACTGCAAATAACTTTTATTAATATATCAATTTATATACAATTTACATTAGCACAATCATCAAATGATTGGCTTTAGGATACAATTCCCAACAAACTCCCACTTAGCCTAAAGCCACTCATTACAGTATCTAATACCCATCTTCAACTTATAGTTGTCAAACTCCTTGATGCTGAGTGCTTTAGTAAATGGGTCACCTAGGTTTTCTTTCCATCAATCTTCTGAAGATTTATGTCACCTCGGTCTACAATCTCTCGAATAAGATGAAACCGGCGCAGTATGTGCTTGGTGCGCTGATGTGCTCGTGGTTCCTTTGCTTGAGCTATGGCACCAGTGCTGTCACTGTACAACAGGACTGGTCCATCTATGGAAGGTGTCACTCCAAGCTCGGAGATAAACTTTCGCAGCCACACAGCTTCTTTCGCAGCATCTGATGTAGCGATGTACTCTGCCTCGCACACGAATCTGCCACTATGTTGCTTGGAACTTTTCCAGCAAACAGCTCCACCATTCAGGATAAACACGAAACCGATACACTTTTGCTATCATCATGATCTGATTGGAAACTGGAATCAGTATATCCAATAAGTTTCAAATCAGACTCTCCATAGACTAACCACTGGTCCTTAGTATTTCTCAAATACTTAAGGATTATCTTAACAACTTGCCAGTATTTTTCTCTTGGATCAGATTGGTATCTACTCACTACTCCTAGTGAGTATGCCACATCTGGTCTTGTACATGTCATGGTGTACATAATCGATCCCACTGCCGAAGCATATGGAATTTGACTCATACGTTCTCTTTCATTAGGAGTTGTCGGACAATCCTTCTTAGAAAGATGAATTCCATGGCCTATCGGAAGATAGCCTTTCTTGGAATTCTCCATGCTAAACCTCTTTAGCACTGTGTCAATGTACGTAGATTGGGATAAACCAAGCATCCTCTTAGATCTATCTCTATAGATCTTCATCCCTAGGATGTATGATGCTTCTCCCAGATCTTTCATGGAGAATTGTGATGATAACCATGTCTTTATTCCTTGTAATGCAGGGATATCATTCCTGATTAAGAGAATATCATCCACATATAATACAAGAAATACAATAATGGAATCGTTAGCCCATTTATAAATGCAAGGTTCTTCTTTATTTTTAATAAAGCCATAAGATTTGATCACTTTATCAAATCGTATGTTCCAACTCCTAGATGCTTGCTTAAGTCCATAAATAGACTTCTGTAGCCTGCACACTTTAGACTCGTCTTCAGATATAAAACCTTCAGGCTGTATCATATACACCTGTTCTTCTAAATCACCATTTAGAAAAGCGGTTTTAACATCCATCTGCCAAATCTCATAATCGAAGTGTGCTGCTATAGCTAGCATAATCCGAATGGATTTCAGCATTGCCATAGGAGAAAACGTTTCGTCATAGTCAATACCATAACGTTGACGATACCCTTTGGCAACCAGACGTGCTTTATAGGTCTCTACCTTTCCGTCTGCGCCTCTTTTCCTCTTGAAAACCCACTTACACCCTATGGATTTTATCCCTTCGGATGGGTCAACTAATGTCCATACATTATTGTCCTTCATGGAGTCAAGTTCGGATTTCATGGCCTCAAGCCATTTATTAGAGTCAGTCCTTTGCATAGCATCCATATAGGTGATCGGATCCTCGTTGTTCTCATCGAGTTCAACAGGATCATCATTCTGGACCAAGAAACCTAAGTATCTGTCTGGTTGATGTGGTACTCTACCAGATCGCCTTAATGGTGCATCTAAAATGGGTTTTGAGTTTGATCTAATCAACTCAGATTCTAAGGGTTCACTGGTTTGTGTTGTTCCTTCTACTTGATGAACTTCCTCAAGTTCAACATTAGAGCTATTTGTTCCTTCACTAAGGAACTCCTTTTCAAGAAAAACTGCTCTATTACTAATGAACAACTTTTGTTCTTCAGTATTGTAGAAGTAATATCCTTTGGTTCTTTCGGATAGCCGATAAAAAAATATTTGTCAGATTTGGGTTCAAGTTTGTCTGATTTTGCACGTTTCACATAAGCCGGACACCCCCAGACTCTCAGATAGGTAATAACCGGTTTATGTCCATACCACATCTCATGTGGAGTTTTAGAAACAGACTTACTTGGAACCTTATTAAGAATATGACAAGCTGATTCTAATGCGTATCCCCAAAATGATATTGGCAAGCTTGCAAAACCCATCATGGACCGAACCATGTCTAACAGAGTTCGATTCCTTCTTTCCGATACACCGTTATGCTGCGGTGTTCAGGAGGAGTCCATTGGGAGAGAATCCCATTCTCTCTTAAATATGTCACAAATTCATTGGAAAGGTATTCGCCTCCTCGATCTGATCGAAGGGTCTTAATACATTTTCTGTTTGTTTTTCTACTTCTTTATGATATAGTTTGAACATTTCAAACGACTCAGATTTATGTCTCATAAGATAGACATAACCAAACCTAGAAAGGTCGTCTGTAAAAGTAATGAAGTAGTAGTATCCACCTTTGGCACAAGTGCTCATTGGTCCACATACATCAGTATGTACTAGACCCAATAGCTCTTTGGCTCTTTCACCTTTTCCAGTAAAAGATGACTTGGTCATTTTACCAAGAAGACATGATTCACAGGTAGTTAATGATTCACAATCATCAACTCGAAGGATGCCCTCCTGAGTTAACCTGTTTAATCTGTTCTTATTGATATGACCCAGCCGATGGTGCCAAAGATAAATGTCTGTGACATCAGTTGTTCTAGGGCGCTTACTTGAATTGTACACTACATTCACAGGCTGTGATAATATATAAATGCCATTAGATAAATGCCCAGTCATTACAGTGACTCCATTCATAATGATATTCAAAGTAACATCCTTTATTGAAATTTCATAATGACTTTTGGCCAGAAGGCCTACAGAAATTACGTTCAACAAGAACGTTGGGCAAAAATGATAATCATTTAGTATAATGACATTTCTATTGAAAACTATTTCAAGAACTCCTAATGCCAGTACTGGAACTAATCTTCCATCGCCGACATTAAGGAATCTTTCATTGTCCTCAAATCTTCTGGTGACCTGTAGTCCCTGCAATGAATTGCAAATGTTAAAAGGACTCCCGGTATCCAATACCCAGGTCTGATTATCATATACAGAAAAATTACAAGGTGTTATCATATAAATACCTTGTTGAGCAACATCTTGCTCCTTTTTCTTCTTTGGCCTGTTTTGATCAAGTGTGGCAATGTAAAGAGGACAGTTCCTCTTCCAGTGCCCTTGCATCTTGCAGTGAAAGCATTCAGCTTGACTTTTATCAACTTTCTTCTTCTGCATCTGACCCCTTATAGATGTCCTAGCATGTTGCACCTTTTTATTATTCTTTTTCTTCTTCCCTTTCCCAAAGGGTTTACGCCCTACCTTAGATCCTTCAACCACATTAACCAAACCCTTAGAGAGCTGGTTATCCTTCTCAAAGTTCTGTAACAACCCCAACAAACCGTGGTAGTTGACTGCAGGCTTTGTCATTCGAAAATGAGTAAGGAAAGGTCGGAAGGATGGAGGCAAGGAATTCAGGATCGCATCTTTTCCCAACTGCTCATGTAAGGGAAAGCCGAGCTTGCTTAGGAGTTCTATCTTCTCGATCATATACAATACATGATCAGTGACAGGAGATCCATCCCTCATTCGAGCATTGAAAATTGCACAACTAGTCTTGTGCCTTTCAACATCGTCGGGTATGCCGAAAGATTCATTCAACGCTTGAATGATTTCTTCTGGCTGAGCATTCTCGAACCGGCGACCGAATTCATCGTTCATTGCTGCTAGCATGATACAACACATGCTAGTTCTATCATTGAGCCACTTCTGATAAGTGTCTCTCTCAAACTTTGGGTGTTTGCATCAGGTATCTTTGGTGCAGGATTATTCAGAATATATAGAATCCTCTCATGCTCAAGGACGATCTTAAGTTTTCTGAACCAGCTATTGAAATTGGAACCATTCAACTTGTCACTATCCAATAGGGACCTTAATGATAAATTAGTGGCCATGTTCTGCATAAGAAAAAACTAAAGTTTATTAGTATATAAATTGATTCAGTCTAAAGACTTGGACTTTAGTCTAAAGATTCTCCCACTATTTTGTTCAAATTGGCAGCCTCTACACCCCAATTCGAAGAATTATTCTTAATTCTTTAGCGGGCACTAAGATCTACATAAACTACATACAGGCCCAAGTGAAGCTTGGCTAACCCATATGCATCTAAGAGTAGGTTTAAAATCAATTGTTTCCCCAAATAATTCTTAGTGTTCAGTTTTGCCCCATATACCTCTTCAGCAGGCATGAAGTGCCTCCACTGAAAGTTCTGGTTAGGTCCAACCATTAAATGATATAATCAGTGTAACCTATCAATAGACAACCAAGCCCGAGTGAAGCTCGGCTCACCTGACTGTTTATTTAATAGTTACGCTAACTTATCATATAATGAATGATAATTCCGATGGTTGACAAGCACCAGGCATGGAGTGCCTCCAATGATTATCAAGACATCGGACTCATTATCACCCACCTTAATGGGAGGCTATGATCTAGTTATCATATAACTATTTCATTTTAAGGACCTAATAATTTTAGAGGATTTTAATAATATGAAGATAAATTGACTAATCAAGTTTTCCCACTGAATCTATGAAATCGGTAGAATGAAACAAGATTAAGTTAGGTTAAGTGGCACCTAAATCAGTCAGACTGATTTTCTTACAGGCATGGGTCAACCTGAATCAGTAAATGATCTGAATCATAAATGGTTCACCATATTGACCAGGTGAGTGAGATCGATGGGAGGGATATGCCATTAACTCGTTAAAGACGCATCAATACGAGTAGCTCCCAATTAAAAACCATTCGATCGTTGATCCTAGAGCAACTTGCCAACCCACCTTGACATCATATGGTTAACCAATTCTGATTTGACCATCTAAGAGATTCATGCTCAACCACGGAGCCTAATCTACTTCCATTTGGTTTAATCAAAGAGAAGGACATGATCAACTACAACTATTGTTTGATTTAGAGCATTCTTAACCTAATCTAATTAGATTTGATCAAATACTCTTACAGTCCAGTTGATTTAAACCTTAGGGTCTAACCCTTTATGGACCCGATTTAGCTAACCCAAAGGATTAAATATATTTCATGTTTACATGTCATATATTTCAATCAAGCATCATATGTATTATGTTACTACTCATAATTCCTATATTTAGTCATATCTAAAGAGATTATGAATTAATACAAATTAGACTCTCATAAATATTTGTATGTTTCATAACCTAGACATCATGCCATCATATATCATATCTATGTTTTATACTAAACATGCAAATATCATGTTTTATATAACATCAACATGTATCAAATATAAAATATATTTTGAGAGTGTGTGTAATCAGTATTTTAAAGCCAAAGATCAATTTAAATTATCATGACAATATGTCACAGAATCCCTCATTGAATGGATAATTTGGATTTTCAATCCATTTGTGACCAAATAGACCTGAGATTTGTTTTAGCCTTGATTACACAATTAATAGGAGCATTAATTTACATGCAATAAATTATATCAATATGAAACCATCGCTCTGATACCATTTGTAGGGAGAAACATGCATATTTTAAAATTTTGATAACAATTATCAATATGGAATTTTAAAGATTACATACTAATCTATCTAACATGTATCAAGATCATATCATTGCCTTGTATATAGGATCGATTGATCCAAAATATGCATGTAAATAAAAATATCAAGATCATATCTTGATCTTCAAGATGACTAGTCATACTACTTATCTTGAAGCCTGCCTTAAGATCTAGGGATCAAATCGCTTACCTTAAGAACAGTAGATAAATCCTTATTGCTCTGCAGCCGTTCAATCGTTCGGCTTCTAGTATCGTCCACGCGAAGCCCCGAATGATCGGATTTCTAGGAGTGCTAGCTCATGAAAAAACAGCTTTGCTGATCTTGAATCCTTCCACTTGAATTTTTCTCTAAGATCCACCACGCTTCCGCTAACACCAGTATCACCAGAATTTTTATTCTAACCTTTTTAGAATTATAATCAACGATATATCGTGTATTGTTGTTCTATATTTTCTGGTGAAGGAATGCCCTCTATTTATAGTCTCAATTTAGACTTAACATTGAATTTTGACATTAAGAATTTCGTCGTTTGGTAAAAGCGAAGAGACGCCGAAGGCGCGACGCTTGGTTAATTCCGACGCTCGGCGAAAACCAAGGAGATGCGGCGTTTGGTTTAATTCCGACGTTCGGTGAAAACCAAATAGACGTGGCTAAATCCGACGTTCGGTGAAAACCAAAGAGTCATGGCTAAACCCGACGTTCGGTGAAAATTAATGTTAGGCATTAAATTCTACATGAGAATTTAATCTCTCATGAGATTTTAGCCATCTCATCATATGAGATCCTTATGCGAAAGGTTTGGGTTTAGGTGATGGTTTAATCTGATTTGAATTTATTTGACTAAACCCACATAGATCATGGTCCAAGCCCAAATCAAATTTGGCTAGTTCTGAATATATTTAAATCCAAATCAAGTCTAATTTCAAATCAATATTTGAAATTGACTAGTCTTTCTAATAGACTTAAACCCAATTGAGATAATTCAATCAATCAAATTGATTAATTAAATCATATACGATTCTCAATCGTTGATCAGCAAACAGATCATCCTAGGAAACTTCTATGCGTATGACTCTCTAGGTTCGAACCTAAGCCGGTAGCATAGAAATAACTTTCTATACTAATCGATGTGCCCATCTAGCAATGGAACCCGATGTCCGGATAGGTCGAAGAGTTGCCGAGCAAACTCCAAGAACCCTAAGAAATAGTTACCGTATAATTCATCCTCTTGACCACAAATGCTAAGGATGGCTTAAGAGCCTGTCAACTCTAAATAGCAAATCCATAAAGTGATTTCAATTTTCGTGATCATGTGACTTTCACATGAAGTGCCTTGGCCAAGGTCTTGCTAAATTGAAACATAAGCATTTCTTCTTTTAACGGGATAGGTCAAATTCCATCTTGATCCATAACTGACTACCACAAGTACTTGACTGCACCCAGTAACCTTTCGTAGCTGGATTAGAAATCCAGGTGGTCCGGCACCTAAGTACAATGAGTTGCTTGTAAGCCACTGGTTGTGATCTTCAGGTCTGAAGGATACTTATACCTATATCTTCTCGGATTAACTCTTGACAGTAGAGTATCCGAAAATGAGTCACGTTCAGTAAAATGTACTCCTACACTTTTACCTGTATGTCATACCAGTGTCTCTACACTCCTTGGTTAAGAGGACAACCAACAAATATGATATACAACGTCCTATAACTGATAGTACTATGGCCCTGTCATAGTATATCATTTGGTCGCGAACTCTTTTAAGAACCTTCAAAGATAAATCCTCCTTTATCGTGAAGGAAGATCCTGAGGGCTTCATTACTATTAGGAGTTTTAAGAAGATGTTCTTGTAATGAATAAACTGCCAAATAACTTTTATTAATATATCAATTTATATATAATTTACATTAGCACAATCATCAAATGATTGGCTTTAGGATACAATTCCCAATAGAATACACTTAACTTCTAAAATTTTGGGAAATTTGTTGAAAATTCTGATGATTGGGATGACAGCCACCTTACACAGCAATAGAGAAGAAGCATTATCAAGAATATTAGGAAAAGATATGTCAAATTTTGAAGAAATAAGTGCAAATCAGTTACCTTTAGAATTAAGACTTTTACATAACATATGCAGTAGGATTTTGTTTCCAAAGACCGGTAGATTTGAATATATTTCAGAAAGGGATATAGTTGTTATGAACTGTATTGTAATGGGACAACCCATTAATTTAGCTAGAATGATGATTGGTTATATGGCTGAGGCCGGTACCAAGAAAAGATCCACCTTGCCATATGGGATGATTTTGACTTTAGCTTTCAAAGTCAAGAAGTAAATATTTTGGAAAATGAGCCACTAAAAAAATTAAGATATACAGATTACTACAATATTGCTACACTTCACCGTATGGGCTTCAAGAAAGTACATGACAATGGCAAAGGAAAGGACATGGAGAAGAAAGGGCAGCTGAAGCTGATATTGTAGTCCCTGGTCCTTCGGAGGTTGGATCATCTGTGAGACATTCTTCACCTGGACCGAGCAGTTCGGCACCCCCAGTGACACTAGCAGCAACCACCACTTTTGTCCAAAGTTCATCTGAATTTTCTGATAGGCAGAGATTGAGCAGCTTAAAGCCCTGTTGGCATAGCATGGGGCTAAAATTAAAGATGATATCAGAAATCAACTTTTGGGAATTAGGCAGCTGTGTTACTCTTTGGAAGAAAAGGTTATCCTTATACTTTTTAAGACTTTCTTCATCCATAGTCTCTTGCCAAATTTTATAGTTTATCCTTTTAAGCTTGATGGTAGCTTGAACTTCCTTGACCATCAAGTTTTCTTTCCTACTAGTCCTACTCCTTTTGATTCTTCTAGAACTTTTTTGCTATATTTTTTATGCATTTGGTTGCTTTTTTTCACATTAAGTTAGGATCACTATCTATATTCATAGTCATTACTCTTATTAACTTTTCTTTAAATAATTCTAGTTTTTTCCCTTTTAAATTTTACCATTTAATTTTTGAATTGATAATTTTACATTTTAATCTAAATTTTATTTTTATCCATATGTCTACTGCCATTATCATATGTTGTAAAGTTAAACTTTTTCTTAGAATAACTTTACAGTTTTTGCATGTTATTTTATCTATCTTCCAAGTTAAGAAAAAATATATTTGACTTTTATTAGATCCATTTTTAAATATTATTAAATATTCATCTTTTTTTTGAAATAAGTATTTACTATTATTAGATCATACGCCACTGTAAAATCTAATAAGCTCATGCCGACTTCATTCCTATCTTCAAATCCATATCCTCTATATATCATTTCATATCCATTCCTCTATTTACCTATATGTCCATTAAAATCTTCTCCCAAATATATCTTTTTTTTTGGTATTTCTTGCATTACTTCATCTATGTCTTTCTAAAATTGTGTCTTAGTTTGTTGGTCTAATCCTACTTGTAGTGTATATGCACTAGTTATGTTAATTATATTATTCTCAATTATAAGTTTTAGTGATATAATCTGATCTCCTTTCCTAGTTACCTTAATAACATATTTCTTAAAATTCTTATCTACAATTATTCCTACTCCATTTCTATTTTTATATTTTTTTAGTGTAATATATTTTATATCCTGTATTCTCTATTTCTTTAGATCTTTCACCTATCCATTTAGCTTCTTGTAAGTATATTATATTTACTTTTCTCCTAATTATAGTGTCCACTATCTCCATAGTTTTTTTATTAGTATTTCTATATTTTATGTTGCTACTTTAAGCTAACTATCATGGATTAACCTCTTCACCTGCACTCGTCCGTAGTGCAAGAACCCTTGCTCACTTATCACCGCATTCGAGCGCTGGTGCAATGTCCTGTTGGCCCAGATAGCAACCCAATAGGGAGGGGGGTGAATTGGGTTCTTAAAAAAAATTGGTGCTTAACAATAATTTCATAAAGTGATAGTGCACAAAGATATATGCAATGAGTGTGGTGCTAAGAATGCAAAACAGAGTGTATAAGATAGAGTAGAGAGAAAGAGAGACAAGTACGATAAACACAAAAAATTTATAGTGGTTCGGTATTAGCTACACCTACATCCACTCTCAAGAAACTCTTGGGTCCACACTATAATCACCTTGATTATAGCAGAGTTGTTTTGCAAGCTCACAACTCAAATGTGTTGTTTTATAACAGGATCACAATGAACCCAGCCGGTTTTCACAGGTTCACCAGCACAAAACTTATCCCAAGCTTTCTAGCTTGAACAAGGCCAAACTGTCTCCCTGATTTAATCCCCTGATTGAATCAATCAATAAGAATAACAGAAGGATAGTTACAATAGGAATAAAGCTCCTCAAATGAGCAAATAAGACAATATGATTAAGATAGAAATAGAAGAGCCTAATTTATAAGATTTCTGAAGTTGGGCTTTTCTTCTTTTCTTCTTTTTTCTCTGAAATGATCTTTCTCAAGTTGAGCTTGAAGCTTTGGAAGAATCGTTGATGTAGAAGCTTTTGAAGAACTAGGGCTCTTAGCTTCTCCTTTTGATTTGATAGAAATCCTTCAAAGTTGGCTTTTGAATGCTTTGGATTTCTTTAAACTCAATTTCGAACAAAAGGATTCAAATTTGAACTTTATCCTTTTTGATTTTCAATTCTATTCTTTTTCCTTTTCTCGTCTTCTCAAAACGGTTGGATGGCTCCCCTTTTATAATCTCCTCTAAATCCACTTTTAGATAAAAACTAGCCATTAAAAGTACTTATGGATGTGTTAAGCACGAAAGAGAAAAGAGCCGTTGAAGTTTGTTGAAAAAAAGTGAACCGTTGGAGTCATCTCTGACACTTCTGAAATCCATTTTTGATATATTAGAGTCGGCTCTAACTCGGGATATTCAAAATAAAAATTTTTGCTCATCGTGGAGTCTGCTTTGGCTTTTCAAGGGATCAACACTTCTCATGCGGGAGTCGGCTCTAGCGAATGCGGTTGTCGGCTGTAATGAACCTTTAAAAAACTCAGTCTCTGTATAACTATTAGAGTCGGCTCTAATTCTCTACAGAAGTCGGCTCTAATACGTGCCAAAAATGCCAAACTATTTTGATACGCTCCGGAGTCGGCTCTAATACTTCTATAGTCGGCTCTAATGACTGAAACTTGACATTTGACACTAGACAAAGATTCAAACTCAATTCTTCTTGGATTTTGATTAGATAAATATTTAAATTCCTGAAACACTTAATCAAAACTATTAGTAACATAAGAAATATACTCATGTGATTTTTGTTATTCATCAAAATCAATAATTGGGTCAGCAATCTTTTCCTTTTTGATGATAACAAAAACACTGAGTATATGCATATATAATTGCATTTTAAACTTCAACTTAAATAACTTTTCAATTAGAATGATAGTCAACAGAATTTTAATAGCTCTATTTTAAATATTTTGCTTAACTATTCCATGAATTAGAAATTTTATCCAATGATTTATATAATTTAAATTAATTAATTCTAATTATCAATTCAAATCATTCAAATTAAATAATTAAATAAGCTCCCCTTGAGTAATTGCTCCCCCTATGTATGTGCATATATAACTCTCCCCTTTTTTTATCATCAATAAAAAATAAAGAAGTATAGGGTAGCCTATGCTCAGGATGAAATACAACTTATCCAATTTAGAATTAAGCATCATAGAATGTCATACGAGTGTACATATTTCAAAAAGATGAAAGGAATTTCATTAAGCTATAAAAACTTCATACATTTTCATTGATTGCAAAAGATCAAGTACAAGTAAAGTGAAATACAAATAAAGTAAAGTCAAATATAAAACAACAACATAACATAACTTTTAGTTAAAAACCTAAATACAAGCTAGGATCACTATTAAATTCTAACTATAGATTTCTAAACATAAACTAAGATAAATCAATTGGTTGGTTGGCTTGGATTGACTTGGCTTGGATTGGTTGGATTAGCAGGAAAGGAAGGGAGACATCACTTCAAAACTTTAAAAGTCTTTTCAATTCTGCCAAGATTTGTTCCATTCCATCCTTCCGTGTCTTCATAAATTCATTCAATAACTTCTCAACTATGGAAGCAGCTACATTAATTCTACCTTGAAGTCCTGCATTACATTTGGAGTAGGTATCTGAGTCATCACCAATACCTCTGATCTTATCAAAAATAACTTGTAACTCTGATTTCAGACCACCAGCCGAAGTATTGATTGACTTTTCTATCTTCTCTACCTTCTCTTCCAAAATGTAAACTAGCTGCCTTAGTTTTCTTTAATTCTTTCCTCTTGCTCAGCAAGTGCAACATTCATTATCTCTTTAAATTGTGCAACTTGCTCAATAGCAAAAGCAGAGGAGGGTTCAGAAGATGCTGTCAATGGTGAAGCAAATGAAGAACTTGGTCCAGGTGGAGGAACAGATGGTCCAGGAGTAGAGGATCTAGGTCCAGGTGCTGAAGGCTCGAGGACCTCCTTAATGTTATCATCATCATCCATGACTCCTCTGATTGGCTCTGGCATATCAGACTATCTCCTTCTTTGCCATTGATCATTTATTTTTCTGAATCTCATACGGTGTAGGGTAGAAATGCTGTAATAATCAGTGTCTTAACTTCTTTTGAGGCTCATTATCTAGGATGTCTACCCTTTGGCTCCTAAAAACCAGTATCAAAATCATTCCATAGGATAGGGTGGATCTCTTCTTTGTCCCAACCTCAGCCATGCATCCAATCATCATCTCGGCCAAGTTGATAGAATGTCCATTAAGCACACAATCCATAATAGCAACATTCCTTTCTGAAACAAACTCAAATCTACCAATTTTGGAAACAAAATCCTGCTGCAAATATTATGCAACAACCTCAGCTCTAAACTTAACTGATTGGCACCAATTTCTTCAAATTTAGTGACCTCTCTTCCAAACATTCTCGATAAAGATTCACAACGGTCAGAGGAGTGTGTGGCAGTCATTCCAACAATGGGCATTTCTAAAATGTTTTCCAAGATTTTAGAGGTTATGTGAACTCGAGTGCCTCTCATATAACTCACTAAACCCCCATCTCCTCTACCAACATTATTGTAAAATTCTCTCACAAGTGCGGAGTATGTGGGAACATCTAATGAACAAACTTTTTTCCATCCCATATTCCTTAAAAGTCTCCCAATCTCAAAACCTTCAGAGTCAAGAAAGTACAAATCTACCTTTCTTTCCATTGTAATTGCCTTTCCAGCCACGAAGTTGATTTGAGGTGAGGGTGGAGATGGAATGGCATCCGAAGTGGAAGAGAAAGAAGTCAATGGCATGCTTGGAGAGGGCTACCTAGCCAAACGATGCACGGACCATCTACTGGTGGTGACGGTGACTCCAATAGCTGATGCTTGATTCTTGGGTGCTGTTGTTGCGAAAATCCGCTCTCCAACTTGGGTGTAGTTCGACTCTGGATCTGGACGCCGATCTTTTGCCCGGATGAAACCTGCAAGACAGTCCTCACACAGAGAGTATCGAAGGTGGCCCTCTGCGGAAGACCCTCTGATGCCCAAGTCAGTGGAGATTCACAGCAAGCAGATGTGGAGAGAAGGCTCTTGCAGAAGAGTCCCTCAAGAAATGGCCTCTTGAGAGCTTCGAGCTTTGCTTGAGCTTCAATGAAGTTTTTCAGTGAGAGTATGAGCGTACCTCAAGAGATTTAGGATAAGGGTATTTATAGG
The DNA here is from genome assembly GCA_900491605.1 of Calamus simplicifolius. NCBI lineage: Eukaryota > Viridiplantae > Streptophyta > Magnoliopsida > Arecales > Arecaceae > Calamus > Calamus simplicifolius. The sequence continues at coordinate 782,442 of UESW01003859.1, forward strand.
TTGCAGGCGTGATGACAGGCAACCACCTGATTCCTTGGATGTGTCACAGGGAGGTAGAAACTATCATGATTCGAATCGGATTCAAATCAAGTTTGTTATGAGGCCGGTAGCATTAGTATCTGGTTAGTTAGAGAATTGATGGTTAGAGAAGCTAGTTGATGCTTTGAGATTCGATGATTTTATAGGCTCTAGGCCACTTCTGACATTATTGGCCTAATTTCTCACTTAGGGTTGTTAGGGGCTTACATGGCTAGAATCTCGATAAATCATCATGGATCTAAATTTTTTGCATCCGACCCTAATAAAGTGATCAGGGCCGTTCATTGTGTGGAGAATTCATCATGACGATTGGTAATGGATGCACTTGGGCTAGGCATGGGGGTAGCTCGATTCCACAGAGGTTCAGAAATTCCTTGACTCTGTCGAGGAATAAGAGTGGCTCAGTCTGGCCGAAGTACGGGGACAGCTCGATCTAGTTGAAGCAGAAGGATAGCTCGGTTTGACTGAGGCATAGGATACTTCGGTCTCGTCGAGGCATGTGGATAGCTTGGCCTGACCGAAGTATAGGATACTTCGGTACCATCGAGTCATGATAGCTGGCCGGCCAAAAATCAAGAATGATGTCAACCTTTTCATTGCATGCATGGTTATTGATGCAATAATAATTTTATCCCTCATCACATGTCCTCTACTCCCTAGTTCGAAGCGTAGGTTCGAGCATGGAGAGTAAAGTTCTAGGTGGCTTAATCTGGATGGAAGGATTTGAATTCGAAGAGTTGCATAGATGTCCTCATTAATGCCACGTCGTCGTTCCCTCATTTTCTTTAATGGGCAAAATAGGGAAAACCCCTCGTTTCTCGCAAGCGATGATTGGGGAAGCACCACGTGGCAAATCCCTATGCTTACGGCACCTGCGATGGCAACTTGAGCATTTAGGGATTCTTTTCGAAGATATCGTACCTTCGTTCCAAAGTAGTTTTTAAAGAAAACAGGGGTTAGAGCGGTGTGATTCTTTTCTGCAATGCTTTCTTGTTTCTTCCCCAAGGATTTTGTTCCTCAAAACCCGTGCAATTCGATTTGAAGTTTGTCTTTCAACTCGGCGACATGAAGGGCCCAAGTGATGTGGCTTCCGAGATAACTCTCGAGGATTTGGACAGGATACGCCAAAGGTACAAGATTCCTCGGGATGTTGCTCTATGGCCGCCGAAGGCTGAGCAGAGGGTTTCAATGCAACCGGAGCATGGGGTATTTTTTTTATGAAGAGAGCTTAAGAGCGGGCCTCCAGTTTTTCCTTTACCCGTTGGTGAAGGAGATAATGAGATTCTACAACATATGCCTGATAATGGTGGCTCCAAATAGCTGGTGCAACCTTATCGGGTTCATCTCAATGTGTAGTCGTGTTGGGGTAACGGTGACTCTTTCCTTGTTCCGGGTCTGCTACAACTTAATTTTTGGAAGGAACTCTGAGTGACCTTATATTGGGCCCTGAAAATCATTCAAGATGATATCAGAGAATCCATCATCCATAAAAGAGTAAAAGTCTCAATTCTTCATTGTCGAGGAAAATATCAATTTTGATTTTCCCTAGGTATGGACAAGCTATGTCAAGGACCCAAAAGCGCATCCAAAGTTGTCCGGGCAAGAGAGGAAGGATTTGGTGACCCTTCGCAGTGGTCGGATATTCTCGGCTAGTGCTCTTTTATCGAAAGATGCCCTCTTCGCCATCGAGCTTAGTCCTTTCGATCCTCAGAGTAAGCTCTTTTTTTATGTCAATCGTATCTAGGCAATTTTATCATAGTCTAAATGATTGTCTATTGTTTTTATAGCCAAAAGGTCAGCATTCATGGACCAAATAAAGAAGGAACTAGGCAAGCGCCAAAGGAGAACCAGCTCTGGAGAGAAGCATAGGTTTAAGAAAAAACCTCGTCTCCTCGGGATGCACTTAAAGAAGGCAAAGCAAGTCAAAGTTGATCAGCACTCTTCCATGCCAAAGAAGAAAAAGATGGGAGTGTCAGCAACGAGAGATAGGTCTCCCCTATTGAAGGAGGATGCGACAATGGAGGAGGGGAAAGTGGCCGAGGAGAATTTGGAAGAGGTCACCGAAGCTTCTCATCTTCAAATAATGGTGGTATCAGATGATCCGAACGAGATATCACCGGTCTGCCCAGTAGTCCCTTCACTCGAGGGTGAACAATTGCATCTGGTGGAGGTTAGCAACCCCAGAGCGCCTCCTACAAGCGAGGGAGAACCCCCAGCCTCGACCGAGGTGAGGAAAGCAAATGCTGCTGTCGAAACTCAAGAGGAGCCATTTGATGGAGAACTCCCTCCTAAAGAATTGGGGGATATTGAGGGAGAGGCTGAATTAGAAGCCAAGGTTCAGGAGGGGCTTCCCACTGAGGGACTCTCTCCCGAAGTATTAAGAGAAGTTGAAGAGGGGATCAAGGTTCTAATGGAGTCAATTGGGGCTGAGCAGATGCCCGTGAATCAAGGGGAGCCCTCGGGTGTGGAAGAGGTATGGACCGAGGTTCCTCCGACCGAGGCATCAGAGAAAAATGTTGGGCAAGCCGAGGCTTCTGAGGCTTCCTAGATTAAGACTCTGATGGAAGAGGCCAAGTGAATGAGAGTTCCCCGGTCCAAAGCTCTTTAAGTCAGTCAATCGGCCGTAAATTTTCTTTCGTTCGATCCGAATGTCGAGGAGATGTTTGCCGCTTTGATGCGGTCTGTGTTATACATGGGAGAAGGTTCCTCGGCGGGTGAGCCCATGGTGGAGGACCTTGTTGATGCAGCATTTGGGCAGCTCGGCATGCCGAAGGACATTTACCTTCTGCTCGAGATTGATAGCCCTGCTCTCACAAAGATTGCCACGTCCTATGCTTTCCGAGTAAGTCATTACATCAAAGTAATAGGCTTTTGTTAGTTGATCCGATTGTGTTTTCTCACTTATGTTTTGCTTGTAGAACGCTTTAATAGTAAGAGCGCTAAGCTGGCGCTTGAACCTGGCTATGGGAGATTACACCCAAGCCAGAAAAGAGGCTGCTGATCTTCGGAAGAGGGCAGAATCATTCGACAAACTTTCTAGGGCCTTGGCATCCATTCAAGAGAAGCTCGAGAAGGTAGGAAGATCCTACCAAATTGCTACTAACAGAGCATCCAGGCTTGAAACTGAAGTTAAGGAGCTTTATGGATTTCATGAGCAATTCGACAAAGCTTGCTTGGAACTGTCACAAATTAAATCCAAGCATGCCGAAGAAATGGAAGCTCTGAGAAAGCATTTTGACGAGAGATGGGGCAAACTGAAGAAAAGTTTTGCCGAAGAGAGAAACAGCTTAAACAAGAGGTTCGATGAGGAAGAGCATAGATATCGGCAACAGCAAGACCAACTTACTAGTTTGAACAAGAGGCTTGTTGAAGGAGAAAGCATAGCCAAATGGCATCAGGATCAAATTGCTAAACTCACCGCCGATCTCACTCAGTCTCAACGAGAAGTTGAAGAGAGGCAATTGAGAGTCAATGATCTCAAGGAGAGGGTACAGTAGAATAAGGATGATAAAGTGAGGGCTCTCGATAAAGTTCATGAGTTGAGCGCAAAAATGGCTCAGTAGGAAGAGGAGGTATAACGTCTCCTTACTTCTTCTTATGTTTTTACTTTTGATTACTGTTCTGATTGATTCTGTGTCTTCAGATGGGTAGGATTGGGCTTGAGGTCCAGAGTCAACTAAAGGCCCTGAGAGAGGAGCTGGCTTTGAGCCGCCAGAGAAGTTCCAAACTCGAGGGTCAGGTAGCCAAGGTTAAGAAATAGGCCGCTCTGACCGTGGAAGAGTACAAGAATTCTACTCAGTTTTTGGATGAGCATAAGGCGGCCTGCACCGATGCGTTCCAGTATGGTAAAGAGGAAACACGAGCAAGGATCTCTCGGGAATATTTGGAGCTAGACCTCTCCTTCCTAGAAGTTGAGTATTATGATACTCGGACTCCAGGACCAAACTATCCACCGAAGCCGAATATGAAGAAATTTTGGACATCGATCTTGAAGCCATTCTTGGTGCCAGCGGAGTTGTGGGTCCAGAAGCGGATGGCCGAGGGGAAGAGGGTCATCAACACAATGTTGAAGAATCCAAGGCTTCTTGCTTGGCCATGTTCGAAGTGGGTGAACCGAGTCAATCTCTTCCGAACATTGCCGAAGTTGCTCCTGAGGCTGAGCCCAAGTCCTGATTCCTGAGGACTGATTTTGTATTTTTGTTTCTTTTGCTTGTAACTAGGGGACTTAGCATAGACTCACTTGATGAATGAATTTTTCATTTCTTCATCTATTTCGTTATCTTGGCGTCATGTTTTAGATGGTCTTTTAGCTCATCCATGACCTCCTTGCACTTAGCTCATTACGAATGAGCCATCTTTTAGGAAAAAATCTTTAACGAATTTGCCGAGGTCGAATGAATTACCTGGCTTTACCAAGGCTGATTCAATTAGATCTGCCGGGGTACAGAACTATTCGGCCTTGTCAAAAAGAAGGAACTATCTTGGTTTCGATCGAAGCAGAATGGATGGTTCGTAGTAGCCAAAGCAAAGGGATTACTTCGGTTTTGGCCGAAGTAAGATAAATAGTTCGGTTTAGCCGAAGCAAAGATTTAGTTCGCTCCTTGCCAAAGCAGATGAAATGGTTCAACCCTTACTGAGGAATGTTTCATTTTTCCTAGGGCATTTATTTCGTTGTTAATACTATCTTTTTCGATGCGAGTTTGCTTTGCGTATATGCCAAGCATCCGATCGCTACTGGATCGCTCCCTTTTCCATGGAGGATTTCCCAAGCTTATTCATATCCCGAAGATTTGTAGGTAGCTCTTGGCATTTATGACTCTTGATTCAAGATCGAAAGGAAATCTTTCATCTTTCATTATGGTATGGAGGATGTACCAAACATATCTCAAGATGCATCGAGTTTTACCATGGCACACCACATGGCTACGAGTGCAGTGCGATTGTGGCATCCCAAGTTTTGAAGTTCCCTTCTTTATTAATGGCTGCCCCTATTTAACGTCTTTAAAAAGGAGAGGTGGAAGGTTTCTAAGCACACCTGAGAAAACTTTCTTACTTCATGAATAGAAAGAAACTTTCATGACTTCTTTCTTGTTGAGGTTGAGGATGGTGAGGCTGGATTTTTCTTTCAAGATTTGGCTCGACCCTGATGGTTGGGGCAATGAGAAAGTTGTTGAAGAGCAAGCAATCCTCAGAGGAGGAGTCATGAAGGTCATATGGAGAGCGTAGAGAAAGGGATAAGGGGTCATACGGGGAGCACACATAAGTGGCCCCTGTTTGGCTTTTTTGACCTGCCATGGGGCTCTGGAGACCACTGAAAATGTAGTTTTTTATGGGCTTCGGCTTCCAAAGGATTTTCTTCATCCTCAGTCCTTAAATGAGTGCCATTTTGGGTCTCTCAGTTTATCCATTCAAGGATCCATCAGTCGGCTTCTAACAAGGAAGAAGGTAAGCAGCACTGGGCTACTTTCTTTGTTTTATGACATTGCCCAGCAGCTCAGTCAACTCAATGGAGTTGTCCGGTTTCTCTGATTTCTTGGATCGAAAGTGAAAGCAATGTTATCGGTCAGACCTGTTTGTCTGAATTTTTTGATTTATTTTCTTTTATCTTTTGTGCAGTAATTGTTTACCCACTTATTGATTTTGATTATTAACAAAAGCTATGAGTATATTTCTTATGTTACTAATAAAATTAATAAGTGTTTCAGGAACTTAGAAAGGTTAAATTATTCAAAAGTTATATAAACATCAGTTTGAATCAGTTTTTAATGGAATATATTAAAGTTCAGAACTTGGAGCCGACACCCATAGTGTTTGGAGCCGACTCCAAACCGTATCGGAATAGTTTAACATTTTTGGTATGGTTTAGAGTTGACACCTGGAAAGCTAGAGCCGACTCTAACATGAGATATACAAAACTATTTTCTGAGTCAATTTTTGGAGTCAACACCTGAAAATTTAGAGTCGACACCTAAAATTTCGAAGCCGACACCTGGAAAGTTAGAGCCAACTCTAACCTGAGAACAGAGAGTGTATTCTCGGGATAATGTTAGAGTCGACACCCTCGGAACTTAGAGCTGACTCTAGATCACGTCGAGCCAACACCATAGTTTATCGGAGCCGACTCCCCGACGGACGTTTTGTTACTATTTTTGGAAACATGACTAGGAGCCGACACCTTTAAAGTTAGAGCCGACTTCAACCTGTCAGAAACAAATTTTAAAATCTATCAGAACGGATTCCAACGATAACATTTCTTCACCTAACCCCCAACGGATCTATTTCTTTGCGTGAGGAAGTAATCCAAGTACATTTCAACGGCTATTTTTTACCTAATTTTAGATTAAGGAAGATTATAAAAAGGGGTTCGTCCGCTCAAAAACAGAGAATAAAAAAGAGAACGAAAAAAGAGAAAAAATTAAGAAGTTTTCAAAGAGGAAATTTTCTGTGTCAAAGCCTATTTGTTATTGAGAGATAGAAGAGAAATCCAAAAGTTTTTTAAGAGCATATTCAAAGGATTTCCTACGTTTTGAAGAAGAAGAGCTAGAGCCCTAAATTTTAGACTTCTCTTCAACGAGCTTTGTTCAAGAATCAGAGTTCAAATCTTGTTAGCCCATTCAGAAGAGAAGAGGAAAAGAAGAAAAGAAGAAAAGCTTAACTTCAAATCACGTCAAAACAGGCTTTTCTACTCTTATTTATTCATATTGTTTATTTGCTCATTTGAGGAGCTTCTAACCTGTTGTAAACTTAAATTTGAATTGTTTGTTTACTAATTCAATCAGGGGATTGAATTAGTTGAGGTAGTTGACCTCGGGGTAAGCTAAGAGTAGCTTATGTTGGGTTGTGTGCTCCGTGAAAACCAACTGGGTTCGTTGTGACCCCGATGTAAAACAACAAGTTCGAGTTATGATCTTGCAAAATAACTCAGCTGTAATCAGGGTGATTATAGTGTGGATCCAAGAGTTGCTTGGGAGTGGACGTAGGTATGGCTAACACTGAACCACTATAAATCTTGTGTGTTTGTCGTGATTATTTCTCTCTCTATCTTCTTCTATATTGTGCTTAGCATCATTGCATCACTTCATTTGTGCACATTTATCTTGTCAAAATTATTTTTAAGTGAAAATTTTAAAAGAACCAAATTTACCCTCCCCTCTTGGGTTGCCATCTGAGCCAATAATTGGTATCAGAGCTTGTGCTCATTTCGGCTTGATTTAACAATCAAGAGCTAAAGATCCAAATGGCAGCTCAAGCTGGATCTTCTTTTTCTGAAGGTCAATCCACAAATCGACTTCCTTTGTTTAGTGACACAAATTATTCATATTGGAAAGCTAGAATAAAAATTTTTATTCAAGCTTTAGATTATAAATTATGGAATGTCATTATTAATGGTCATAGCACTCCCACACACATAGTAGACGAATCTATTGTTCCTAAGCCCGAAAGGGATTGGAATGAGAATGATAGAAAAATAGCTCAGCTTAATGCCAAGGCCATGAATGTCTTATACTGTTCTTTGGATGCAAATGAATTCAATCGAATATCCACTTGCATTTTAGCCAAAGAAATATGGGATAGGTTGGAAGTTACTCATGAGGGTACCAATCAAGTTAAGGAATCCAAAATTAACATACTTATGCACAAATATGAACTTTTCAGGATGGATCAAAATGAATCAATTACATGTATGTACACTAGATTTACTGATATTGTAAATGGATTGAAAAGTCTTAGTAAGACTTACTCTAACTCTGAATTAGTGCAAAAACTTCTTAGGTCTCTTCTGGGATCATGGGAAGCGAAAGTAACAGCAATCCAAGAAGCCAAAGACTTGAATGTTCTACCTTTGGAGGAGCTACTTGGATCCCTTATGACCCATGAGCTTACAATGAAACAACATCAAGAGGAAGATGTGAAAAAGAAAAAATAATTGCACTCAAGGCTGGAGAAGACGATAAGAGCAGCAGTGAAGATGATGAAGAAGATGATGAGACAGCTCTCCTTGCAAAGAAATTTAGAAAATTTATGCAAAGAAGGAGACCCTTCCACAAAAGAAAGTCTGAAATATAAATGGAAGGAAAAGAGAAAGAGAAAAGGATAAGGACAAAGAAAAGGATCCCTTGATATGTTATAAATGCAAGAAACTGGGACATTTTAGATCAGAATGTCCTCAATTAAAGAAGGGATACAAGAAAAAGAAGAAAGCTTATGTTGCAACTTGGAGCGATAGTGAAGAGTCTTCATCCGAAGAAGAACAAAAAGAGGCTGCCAACATATGCTTCATGGCAAATGATGAGAATGAGGTAAATTCTGAAACTCCCGATGATGATTTCACCTTTGATGAATTATATGATGCTTTTAATGAATTAGTTAGTAATTTTAAGATTTTAAAAACCAAAAACAAAACTTTGAAAACAGAAAACTTAGATCTTCTCGAAAAGAAAAATGAACTAGTTCTTGAAATCAAAAATCTAAAATCTGAAAAGGATGATATATTGAAAGAAAAAGAGTCAATTTCTAATGAAAATCTTAATTTGAAGAAAAAAGTTGATAAGTATAAGAATATTGTTGATAAATTTATAAATAGCTCAGAAAAACTTAATCTACTTTTGAATAACCAAAGAGCTATTTTTGGTAAAGCTGGTTTATGATATAGACCACATATGAAACAAAAATATGTCAATAATTTCTTTATAAAGAAAACAATCAGAGATGATATTTCATGTTATCATTGTAACAAAAAGGACATAAATCTTATGAATGTAATTTTAAAATGTCTCATAAGAATTTAAGTCATAAAAGTAAAAAGATATGGGTTCCAAAAGGAACAATCTTTATTGCTAGTAACCATGAAGGACCCAAGAAGGCTTGTGTACCTAAACAAAAGATTTGATTGCCTTACAGGAGTGTCTTGCGGCCAAAGGATAAAAAAGAAAGTGGTATCTTGATAGTGACTGCTCAAGACACATGACAGGTGACAAGGAGCAATTCATCATCCTTGAAGCAAAAAGAGGAGGAGTTGTAACTTTTGAAGATAATGACAAAGGCCAAATTATGGGCTTTGGTAAAATTCAAATCACTCCCTTCACTGTTATTAAAAATATTTTATATATAGATGGATTAAAGCATAATTTAATAAACATTAGCAACTGTGTGATAATGGTTTCAAAGTTTCCTTTGAAGCTTCTATCTGCACTGTATCAAATCCCATTGATAATAGCATTATATTTATCAAAAATAGAAATGACAATGTATACATAATTGATTTAGACAATTTGTCTACTAGTAATCATTGCTTAATTGCTGATCAAGGTAAATGAGATTGGATGGCTATGTCATTATAGACTAGGTCATGCAAGCACACACTTAATTTCAAAATTGATTAGAATGGATTTAGTTAAAGGACTTCCAAAACTAGATTTTGAAAATAATAGAATTTGGGATGCATGTCAATTTGGAAAACAAACTAGAAATTCTTTCAAATCTAAAAGTATTATTTCCACTACTAGGCCACTCGAGCTACTTCATATGGACCTTTTTGGACCGACTAGAACCACTAGTCTAGGAGGAAAGAAATATGGTCTTCTGATAGTAGATGATTATTCTAGATTCACTTGTATTATTTTTGGCTCACAAAGATGAGACTTTCCCTATATTTCTGAAATTCTTCAAGAAAGTCACAAATAAGAAAAATAACACCATAGTGTCTCTTAGAAGTGATCATAGAATAAAATTTAAAAATCATTTATTTAAAATTTTTTGCATTGAAAATAGCATTCATCATAACTTTTCTGCACCTAGAACATCTCAACAAAATGGAGTTGTATAAAGAAAAAATAGAACTTTAGAAGACATGGCCCGTACCATGCTATGTGAAAGCTAACTCCCAAAGTATTTCTGGGCGGAAGCTATAAACACGGCATGTTACATCCTAAATAGAGCCTTAATTAGACCAATTCTTAAGAAAACTCTATGAATTATTGCATAATAGAAAACCCAACATTAGTTATTTTTATGCATTTGGTTGTTGATATTTCATTCATAATAATGGTAAAGACAATCTTGAAAAGTTTGATGCAAAATCTGATGAAGGTATATTCTTAGGATATTTCACTTCTAGCAAAGTTTATAGAGTATTTAATAAGAAGTATTTAATTGTAGAAGAATCAATTCATGTAGTGTTTGATGAGTCTTTAGCATCAAGTTCTGAAAAGATAGATGATGAGGAAGATACAAATTTGCTTGAAAGAGATATTAAAAAATTGAGTGTAGATGTATCTTCAGATCATGGACCTGAGGCTAAGGATGATAATTCACCTAAGGATGATGTTATTGATACTACTTGTAATGATGTAGATCTACCTAGAGATTGGAGATATGCTTATGGTCATCCAAAGGAATTAATCATAGGTGATCCATCTCAAGGTGTAAGAACTAAATCATCAATGAGAAATATCAATGATCATCTTACATTTGTGTCTCATATAGAACCTAAAACTATCAAGGAAGCCAAAAAAGATAGTAATTGAATGTTAGCCATGCAAGAGGAATTAAATCAATTTATTAGGAATAAAGTATGGATCCTTGTAGATAGACCCAAAGGTCATCCTATTATAGGATCTAAATGAGTGTTTAGAAATAAATTAGATGAAAATGGCATTATAATTAGAAATAAAGCTAGATTAGTTGCAAAAGGATATAATAAAGAAGAAGGAATTTATTTCTATGAAACTTTTGCACCTGTTGCTAGATTAGAGGCAATTAGATTATTACTTGCATTTGCATGTCATATGAACATTAATTTATTTCAAATGGATGTGAAAAGTGTATTTTTAAATGGATTTATAAATGAGAAAGTTTTTACTGAACAACCACCTGGTTTTGAATATCATGAGTTTTCAAATCATGTTTTTAAATTACACAAAGCACTTTATGGTTTGAAACAAGCACCTAGAGCTTGGTATGATATGTTAAGTAAATTTCTAATTGAAAATAATTTTTCTAGATGAAATATTGATAAAACCTTATTTTTGAAAAGAAAAGATAAAGATTTATTGATAGTACAAATTTATGTAGATGATATAGTATTCGGTGCTACTAACGATTTTCTATGTCAAGAATTTGCAAAACTGATGCAGGGTGAGTTTGAGATGAGCATGATGCGAGAACTTAACTTCTTCCTTGGACTACAAATCAAACAAAAAAGATGAGATTTTCATCAACCAAACAAAGTATACTAAAGAAATTCTCAAGAAGTTTGGAATGGAATCAGTTAAACCCCTTGGAACACCTATGAGTCCTTCATGCAAACTGGATAAAGATGAAGATGGTAAGAAAATTGATCAAAAATATTACAGAGAGTATGATCAGTTCTTTACTTTATTTAACAGCAAGTAGACCTGATATTATGTTTGTTGTATGCTTATGTGCTAGATATCAGTCTGAACTTAAAGAATCTTATTTAACTGCTGTAAAAAGAATTCTAAGGTATTTAAATGGAACAAAAAATGTAGGATTATGGTATTCTAGAGACTCAACATTAAATTTGATTGCATATTCTAATTCTGATTTTGCTAGTTGTAAATTAGATAGAAAGAGTACAAGTAGTGCATACCAATTTTTAGGTAGTAACTTAATCTTTTGGTTTAGCAAAAAGCAAAATTCGGTTGCATTATCAACTGCTGAAGCTGAATATGTTGCAGCTGGAAGTTGCCATGCTCAAATCCTATAGATTAAGCGACAACTTGAAGATTATAGAATAATGCTTGATAAAACTCCAATTAGATGTGATAATACTAGTGCAATAAATCTAACTAAAAATCCAATTCAACATTCAAGAACGAAACACATTGAAATAAGACATTATTTCATTAGAGAACATGTAGATAATAATGACATTTGTCTTGATTATGTATGTACTGATGAACAATTAGCAGGTATATTCACAAAATCCTTAAGTGAAGAGAGATTTTGTTATCTTAGAGGAGAATTAGGAGTCTGTGATCCATCGGAATGATTTTAAATCTCCTAGGAATGACTATCTAGAGTTCAAACATTTTCTAAACTTTTTATTGAAAATTCTCTTTTGTGACTCTAAGGATAACTTATCTAGAAAATTGAACCTCTTGATTCACCATATTCCAAGGAAATTTATCCAAAATTTATTGATTATTTTGACAAGTTTCATATCCTTTGAAAATCTAATTTTTTCACTGAAACTGTCTTGGAGCCGACACCACTATTAGTGGAGTCGACACCTATCTGTGTTGCTTTCTATCTATGACCTTAGAGCCGACACTCGCCTTTGCAGAGCCGACTCTATTTTGGGTGCTAACTATGTTAGCGACTTGAAGTCTACACCCAGCTTTGCGAAAGCCGACACCTTGTGGTCCCAAGTTGACTATATTAGGGTAGAGTCGACACCTATTCGTTCCCAATCGGATCCAAACTCTTCCAAAACCTTTTCCATACCTTCCAAATCCTAGAATCCTTCTAATTCGTCCCTTCCTAGCTCTCTATGGCACCTAAACGTCACGGATTAGTCTTTGGAGCACCAGTGACGATGGGAAAACGTATGGCGAGGCATCCGGCAAGACAACCTTCGCCTAGCTCATCCTCTACGTCATCATCCTCTACTCCGAGTGCTATCCCTGGTCCACCCTCTCCTCAAGTTGATCTTTTAGCCGGGAAAGTCATTACAATGGGTAGAAAGGTGGATTTCGGTTTCTTTGAAGCGGAGGGCTTCACTTTAGGGAGGCAACTTAAGGAGATGGGATGGGAAAATGTATGTTCCCTAGATGTTCCCACTTATCCAGCTTTAGCAAAGGATTTTTATCACAATTTGACTAGAGGAGACGGAGGCATTGTTAGTTTTGTGAGAGGTACAAGAGTTCACCTAACTTCGAAGATTTTGGGAAATTTGTTAGAGATACTTGTTATTGGTCCGATTGCCAATTCTCATAGTGAGAGGGGTGAGGCATTATCAAGAATACTTGGTAGAGAGGTGGCTAAATTTGAAGAAGTAAGAGCAAATCAAGTGCCACTAGAATTGAGACTTTTACATAACATTTGTAGCAGAATTTTGTTTCCCAAGACTGGATGATTTGAGTATGTGTCCGAGAGGGACATTGTGGTAATGAACTATGTAGTGACTGGTCAACCAATAAACCTACCTGGAATGATGATTTGGTGCATGGCCGAGGCAGGAAGTAAGAAAGATCTACATTACCCTATGGTATGATTTTAACAATGGCCTTTCAGAGTCAAGGAGTTAATATCTTAGACAATGAACCTATGAAAAGCCTTAGACATACAAATTACTATAATAAGGCTACCTTACACCGTATGGGCTTTATGAAGATCAATGGACATTGGGAAAGGAAAGAAAATTTGGATGATAGAGTAGCTGAGGTTGAGACTGCGGCCCCTGGTCCATCAGTGGCAGGACCATCTGTAAGACATCCTTTGCCAGGTCCCAGCAGTTCTGTACCCCCAGCAGCACCAGCACCAGCACCCACATCCTTTACTCACGCATCCACTGGATTTTCTGATAGTCAGTTGGAGCAGCTCAAATCCCTATTTATGGATCATGAAATTAAGATAAAGAATGAATTTGAAAATCAACTTATAGGAATCAGGCAGCTTTTCTACTCCTTGGAAGACAAAATAAATGTGATTGAGTCATCATTGAGTTCATCCTCGGTTGCCTTGAAGAATGATTTAAAGATGATGTTTGAGAAAATCAAGGATATAGCAGGTGATTCTGATACATATTCCAAGTGCAATGCTGAGCTTCAGGAGAAAATTTATGTTGCAGCTGCTTTAGTTGAGAGAATATTGAATGATTTTATGAAAATTCAAGAGAAAGGCATGGGACAAATTTTAGAAGAACTAAAGAAAATTTTAAGATGATTTAGTTTTGTCAATTTCAAGTTTTCTTTCGTTTTTAGTTTGTAACTAGGATTAATGATGTAATTTGATATTTTGATGTGAATGTTGTAATGACTTAATATTTTGATGAAATATATTTTGATGTAGTTTGCAATGTCTTAATGGATATTTTGATATAATGACTTTATACTCAATAAATGCAATATAAAGTTTATATTTTAATGATATATGTTGATTTAAGCTAAATGCATCCTCTTCTTAACCTTTTCGTTGATAACAAAAAAGGGGGAGAAAGAGTGTTTATATATATGCATAGGGCAATTAAAGAGAATATGGAGAAAGAGTGTTCATATATATGTGCTATGGAATCAATGTTGAATGGAATTAAATATGTATGAAGAAAAAGAATGTATACGCATGAAATTAAATGAACTTTGTAATATGCACTTACATAGGGGGAGCTTAACTATGAGAACTTATTTATTTTAAAATTTCATTAATTGATTATGTATATACTCAATGTTTTTGTCATCATCAAAAAAGGGGAGATTGTTGACCCACTTATTGATTTTGATAATTAACAAAAGCCATGAGTATATTTCTTATGTTACTAATGAAATTAACAAGTGTTTCAGGAACTTAGAAATATTAAATTATTCAAAAGTTATATAAAAATCAGTTTAAATCGGTTTTTAATGAAATATATTAAAGTTCAGAACTTGGAGCCGACACCCACAGTGTTTGAAGCCGACTCCAAAGCGTATCAGAATAGTTTAACATTTTTGGCATGGTTTAGAGTTGACACCTAGAAAGCTAGAGCCGACTCTAACCTGAGATACAGAGAACTATTTTCTGAGTCAGTTTTCGAAGTCGACACCTAAAAATTTAGAGTCGATACCTGAAAATTTAGAGTCGACACCTAGAATTTCGGAGCCGACACCTGGAAGTTAGAGCTGACTATAACCTAAGAACAGAGAGTGTATTCTTGGGAAAATGTTAGAGTCGACACCCTCGAAACTTAGAGCCGACTCCAGATCGCATCAAGCCGACACCACAGTTTATCGGAGCCGACTCCCCGACGGACGTTTTGTTACTATTTTTGGAAACCTGACCTGGAGTTGACACCTTAAAAGTTGAAGCCGACTCCAACCTGTCAGAAACTATTTTTGAAATCTATTAGAATGGATTCCAACGGTAACATTTCTTCACCTAACCCCCAATGGATCTATTTCTTTGCGTGAGGAAGTAATCCAAGTACATTTCAATGGCTATTTTTCACCTAATTTAGATTAAGGAAGATTATAAAAAGAGGTTCATTCGCTCAAAAATAGAGAATAAAAAAGAGAACAGAAAAAGAGAGAAAATTAAGAAGTTTTCAAAGAGAAAATTTTCTATCAAAGCCTATTTGTTATTGAGAGATAGAAGAAAAATCCAAAAGTTTTTCAAGAGCATATTCAAAGGATTTCCTACGTTTTGAAGAAGAATAGCTAGAGCCCTAAATTTCAGACTTCTCTTCAACGAGCTTCGTTTAAGAATCAGAGTTCAAATCTTGTTAGCCTATTCAGAAGAGAAGAGGAAAATAAGAAAAGAAGAAAAGCTCAACTTCAAATCGCGTCAAAACAGGCTTTTCTACTCTTATTTATTCATATTGTTTATTTGCTCATTTGAGGAGCTTCTAACCTGTTGTAAACTTAAATTTGAATTGTTTGTTTACTAATTCAATAAGGGGATTGAATTAGTTGAGGTAGTTGACCTTGGAGTAAGCTAAGAGTAGCTTACGTTGGGTTATGTGCTGGTGAACCCATGAAAACTAGCTGGGTTCGTTGTGACCCCGGTGTAAAATAACAAGTTCGAGTTGTGATCTTGCAAAATAACTCAGTTGTAATCAGGATGATTATAGTATGGCCCCAAGAGTTGCTTAGGAGTAGACGTAGGTGTGGCTAACACCGAACCACTATAAATCTTGTGTGTTTATCATGATTATTTGTCTCTCTCTCTATCTTCTTCTATATTGTGCTTAGCATCATTGCATTACTTCATTTGTGTACACTTATCTTGTGAAATTATTTTTAAGTAAAAATTTTAAAAGAACCCAATTCACCCCCCTCCCTCTTGGGTTGCCATCTGGGCCAATAGTAATTCACTTGTAATGCCTCACAAGAGGTTGTAATTTCTCCCAAGCAATAAAAGAAGTCTTTCTTTTCACACCTTTGTCTTTTCGCTGCTTTGTTTCTTTCATATTAAGTATTAATTTTCTTGACATGCCGACATATTTTCGTCATCCTAATACAAGAATTATTTGTATACTCTGAATCGAACAGGGTGTAGGATGGAAGTTCGGGACTTTCAAAACATAGGAATACCCAGCCGGGTATTCTTCCTGCTATAGGAAAGAGGAACGAACACTTAACATCCCCGGGTCTCGCCTTTCGAATGGTGGTACCTACTCATAACGTTAGTAACATTTTAGGTACTTTGCTTTGGCCAGGCATTTGGCAATTTGGTTTTGCTCGGTCCTTTGCGAAGAGGGTATTTGTCTCGACTTAGGTTAGAGGAAGGCCTGGGCGGTCTTGCTAATTCTCAATAGAAGTTTGGCCATGTCATAGATTCTTAGGAATCTTTATTTGATTCCATGAAACTACAATAAATGGCTCGATCATGCCGAAGGAAGAAATGGGTCTTACCTTATTTTGGTGAGGTAAGAAATGACTTGTTCGAGTCTGTCGGAGCACAAGAAAAAGTTGTTTAACCTCGCCGAGGCTTAGAGAAGCAGTTCAGCCATGCCGAAATATTGGAAGAATCACTCGGTTATGCCGAGGCTTGAAAGAATTACTCGATCATGCCGAGGCTTGAAGGAATTACTCGGTCTTGCCGAGGCTTGAAGAAATTACTCGGTCCTACCGAGGCTTAAAGGAATTACTCGGTCCTACCGAGCCTTGAAAGAATTACTTGGTCCTGCTGAGGCTTGAGAAGATTATATTTTACTTGGTGCTACCAAAGTATGAAGAAATCACTCAGCCCTACCGAGGTTTGAAAAGATTATATTTTACTTGGCGTTGCCAAGGTATGGAGAAATCACTCAGCCCTGCAGAGGTTTGAAAAGATTATATTTTGCTTGGCACTGCTAAGGTACGGAGAAATCACTCGGTCCTGCCGAGGTTTGAAAAGATTATATTTTATTTGGTGCTGCCAAGGTACGGAGAAATCACTCGGCCCTGCTGAGGTTTGAAAAGATTATATTTTACTTGGTGCTGCTAAGGTACAAAAAAATCACTCAATCCTGCCAAGGCTTGAAAAGATTATATTTTACTTGGCGCTACCAAGGTATGGAGAAATCACTCGTCCCTACTAAGGTTTGAAAAGATTATATTTTGCTTGGCGCTGCCAAGGTATGGAGAAATCACTCGGCTCTGCCGAGGCTTGAAAAGATTATATTTTATTTGGTGCTGCTAAGGTACAAAAAAATCACTCGGCCCTGCCGAGGCTTGAAAAGATTATATTTTGCTTGGCACTACCAAGGAACGGAGAAATCACTCGGCCCTGCCAAGGCTTGAAATGAATTGAGCAAAACCTGCTTCTTATTACAGTTTTTTGGAAAAGTGATTGAAACAAGAACATTGCAGATTTTAAAATAAAATTTTGTTGCTATAAATAGAATGAGTTTAGTGGAGGCGTACTTTATTGGTGATATATACGAAGATTATCTGAGCTCCATGTTCTGGGGATAGATTTTTCACCCAGATCCTAGAGTTTGTAAGTGTCGAGCCTAATTACCTTAGCAACTTGATAGGAGCATTCCCAATTTAGAGATAGCATCCCCTGTTCCAATGGCTTGGAGACAGACGCCTTTTGAAGTACAAGATCACCGGGGAGAAAGGATTTTCCTTTAGCTTTGGAAGAATGGTAACGATCTACTCTCTGTTGATAGGCTGCCATTCGGATCTAGGCCTTCTCCCTGACCTCTTCTATCAAGTCAAGATTGGTTCGGAGCTGCTCATCATTGGACTCCTCCGAATAACTTTTCACCCATGGGAAGGGGAGCCCTATCTCCATAGGGTTGACGGCTTCCGTACCAAAAGCCATTCTGAATGGAGTCTCGCCTGTGGGGACCCTCTGAGTGGTTCAATAAGCCCATAGCATGTGATGAAGCTCTTTTGCCCATCTACCTCGCATCCTATTGAGCCAGGCTTTAATTCCTTGCAGCAAGGTTCGGTTGGTTACTTCGGCTTCTCCATTGGCTTAAGGATGCCCAACCGATGTGAGCCAGTGATAGATACCATGAACTTCGTAGAACTCTCGAAACTTGGGATTGTCAAACTGTTTTCCATTATCGGTGATAATGGTGTGCGGGAGGCTAAATCGGCAAATGATGGATCTCCATACAAAATCCCAAGCCTGAGCCTCGGTTATCTGAGCAACTGCCTCGACCTCGACCCACTTGGTGAAATAGTCGATCGCTACAAACAGGAACTTCCTTTGTCCTATAGCAAGAGGAAAAGGACCAAGGATGTCCATTCCCCACTTGGCAAAGGGCCAGGAAGATGATATGGGCATTAAGTGAGTACAGGGGAGCCTCTGAACATTTGAATGTCGTTGGCATGAATCACAAGCTCGGACAAGGTTATCAGCGTCCCTCTACATGGTGGGCCAATAATACCCCTGGTGCAACACTTTGTGGCACAAAGCTCAACCGCCAAGATGACTACCACATATGCCTTCATAAATCTCTCGAAGAGCATAATCATCTTTTGATGGGCGGAGACACTTAAGTAACGACATGGAGAAGGATCGCTTGTATAGCCGATCATCAAGTAGGACATAATGAGATTATTGCATTAACGACATGGAGAAGGATCGCTTGTATAGCCGATCATCAAGTAGGACATAATGAGATTATTGCATTTTTAGCTTCCTTGCTTCCTTTCTGTAAGTCGGGAACAATCCTTCTTTGAGATACTTAAGTATTGGGTCGAGCCAGGATGGTTCGACCTTAATTGGCATCACCCGATCGACATTGGCTATGCTAGACCTTTCCAAGACTTCTAGGTGGAATTTTCATTCGAGATCCATCGAGTCTGTGGTTGCCAAGCAGGATAAAAGGTCGGCACGCGCATTCTCAGCCTTTGGGATATGAATAACCTTAAATTCAGTAAAGCAGGAGGACATATTGTGCACCTTTTGAAGATACCGAATCATGTTCAGCTTTCGAGCTTTGAATTCTTCCTGCACATGGCCAACCACCAACTAAGAGTCGGTATAGGCGTTTAGCTTTTTGACTTTGAGCTCACGAGCGATGCAAAGCCCAACAAGCAGAGCCTCATACTCTGCTTCGTTGTTAGAGGCTGGGAAAGAGAAATGGATGCCATACTTGAAGGTCGCCCCCTCCAAGCTAGTGAGGACCAAACCAGTGCCAAAACCGTTCGCGCTGAAGGATCCATCGGTATAGAGCAGCTATAGAGCATTGGGCTTCGGTTGCTTGGGAGTATCCAGAGTGGAACCATCCTTAGATATAGTGCATTCAAGAAGAAAATCCTCTAGGACCTATGCTTTGATAGCTGGACGAGGCTGATACTGGATATCATGCTCACTCAATTTGATGGCCCACTTGGTCATTCTTCCTGATGCCTTCGGATGATGGATGATTGACTTGATAGGTTGGTTGGTTAAGACTACACAGTATGCACTTGGAAATATGGCCGCAACTTTCGAACTGATGTTATCAGAGCCAACACCATCTTCTCGATTCGGGTATACCTCGTCTCAACATCTTGAAGATAATAGATTGGCTTTTGAACTTTGTTTTCCTCACTAACCATCACAAAGCCAACAACGCCCTCCGAAATTGCTAGATACAGACATAGCATTTCTCCTAGCCTTGGACTGCTAAGGAGAGGTGGTGAGCCAAGGTATTGTTTAAGATCTTTGAAAGATTTCTGGCAGTCCAAGGTCCATTGGAAGTTCTTGGCCAATCAAAACACTTTAAAAAAGGGCAAACATCTCTTGGTTGACCGAGCAACAAAGCGATTGAGAGTTTCTATCCTTTCAATAAGATGCTGCACCTCTTTAATCGACCCTAGAGATGCCATCTATTGCAGGGCTTGGATTTTCTGTGGATTCACTTCAATGCCTCGTTGGAAGACCATAAAGCCCAAGAACTTTTCAGAGTTAACTCCGAAAGCACATTTGGTTGGATTAAGCTTCATCTAATACCTTTGGAGTATTGCAAAACTTTTCGTAAGATCTTCAATATGCTGGGATGCCTCTTTGATCTTAACCAGCATGTCATCAACATACACCTCCATGTTCTGATTGATTTGTTCTTTGAAAACATTATGACCAGTCTTTGGTAGGTTGCGCTCGCATTTTTTAAACTAAAAGGCATGACTCGATAACAATAAATACCTCAGTCAGTGATAAAGGTGATATTTTCTTCATCCTCGGACGCCATCTGAATCTGATTGTAGCCTAAATAAGCATCCATGAAAGTCAGCATCTGGTGGCCCGAGGTTGAATCCATAAGTTGATCAATCTGGGGAAGAGGGAAGCTATTTTTTGGGCAAGCCTTGTTGAGGTCAGTGAAGTCGATGCAGATCTTCCATTTGCCATTTGACTTCTACACCATGATAACATTCGCCAGCCAGTCGGGATAGTTCACTTTCCGAATGAAGTTGGCTTTAATGAGCTTGTCCACCTCTTCTTCAATAGCTTTCTAGCATTCGGGGGTGAAGCTTCTCTTCTTCTGCTTAATTGGCCGAAATGCCTCGTCCACATTGAGGCGGTGGATGAGGACATCTTAGTCGATTTCTAGCATGTCCAAAGCAGACCAAGCGAAGACATCAGCATTTCTTCAAACGAACTCGACCAAATCTTGCTGAGGCTTTTCTTTCAGCTGTGACCCAACCCTTATGGTTCAGTTAGGCTGAGCTTCATTGAGTGGCACATTCTCAAGTTCCTCGGTTGGTTCTCCCCATTGCTCAGCAAAATCTTCACGAGCATCCAATCCATCAACCTCAGGCTTTCTGGAGTGTAGGTCGGCAACAAAGCAGTGTCGAGCCACGGCTTGACTCCCTCGGACAACCCCCACTCCCCATTCGGTGGAAAACTTCATAGCGAGATGGGAAATAGAAATAACAGATTTGAGGGATATCTACCCTGGCTTGTCGAGGATGGCGTTGTAAGGGGACCGAAGTTTGGTCACCAGGAAGTCCATGTGTATAGTGGCTACACTGGGCCAAGTGCCTGCTCGGATTGTTAAGGTGACAACCCCCTCGGGGACTATAGCATTACTCGTAAAACCCACTAAGGTTGATTCTATGGCCCAGAGGTTTTTCACCCACAATTTCAATCTCACAAAGGCATCAAAGTACAAAACATTAACGAAACTTCCACTATCAATCAAAATGCGGTGTATATCATAGTCGTTCATGTTAAGGGATACAACCAGAGCATCATCATGGGGATACTGCCCCTCTTAAAGGCCCTCATCAGAAAAGAAAGCTCATCGGCTCGAGCCCTCTTTGGTGGATTTTCCTCCTCACCCGGTCAAGCTGACGAGGAGCCAATCGTCGCTATCATATTGACATTGCCAATGACCGAAGGATTCAATGGAGGGGGTTGGCAAGGTTCAGGCCGGCGGTCTCCTCCATTGTTCGGCTTAGGGGCCCTCCTAAACTGGTCTAGCCTGCCCCATCGTATGAGCTGTTCAATCTCATTCTGAAGCTGCTAGCACTCCTCAGTATCGTGCCCGTGGTCTTGATGGAATCGATAGTACTTGGTCATATCCCTCCGAGCTGCATTCCCCCGGAGAGGAGGTGGCCAAGGAATTTGGCGCTCGATCTCCATCAAGATCTATGCCCTCGACATGGTAAGCGGGGTGTACTGGTTGAACCTTCAAGCCAGGCTTCGGGTTTGATCTCTAGGTGGTGGTGGAGGAGCCCTCTAGCGACGAGGCGAGCTTGCATGGTGGAAGGATCGGTGCTTTTCCGAGCCTTTCGCCTCCTTCTTCTTCGATTGCTCGGCTTGGGCCGATCTCCATGACTCCTCAACCCTGGCATACTTATCTGCCAAGGCCATCATGTCGGAGAGGCTCTTTGGATGATTGACCTCCAAAGCTAGATGGAAGTCGCCTTCCTTCGATACTTCATCCGCCAAGGCGAACATGGCCACCTTATGGTTGAGGTGGTCCACCTCCAACATGGCCATGTCGAAGCGGCCGAAGTAACCTTTCAAAGTCTTCCCCTTCCTTTGCTTGACCTTAGAGAAGGAATCAGACCTCCACCAGTGGCGGCGGCTACTGATGAACTGGCTGATGAACAAGCAGCTCAGCTTATCGAAACAATCAATGGAACTTGGCTTCAGGCTGTTGAATCAGGTTCTGGCGGACCTTCTAAGGGTAGAGGGGAAGGCTTGGCATAGGATCGCATCTGATGCTCCGTGGAACATCATGATGGATATGAAGATGCTCAGGTGGTCATCGAGATTGGTGGATCCATGATACGACTCGATGGTGGGGAGCTTGACATGAGGAAGGATCACTTCCTGCATGATCTCCTCGGAGAAAGGGATAACCTGCTTCGCCTTTGGTTGAGACGAAGGAGCCTGTTTAGCGGCGTCCAACTCTTGACGTCATTCCCGATGCATCTCCTTCATTTGTCACAAGATTCCTTCATCTCGAGTGGCAGGAGGGACCGTTCGAGGGGAGCACGGCAGTGGTGTCAAATCATGGGAGGACACCAGAGAGAAAGAGCGAGCTCGCCAAGATCTAAGTGAGCTCTTTCCCTCAGCCCACTGTGGCACTAGTCTAGCTCCTGTGGGTTGATGAGGATGGCCTGCGGCCTCAAGAGGGTTGGAAGAAGAGATCGCCGGTAGAGCAGGGGCGGCGACCCCCTCAGGGAGTGGTAGAGCAGGGACAGCTAGGCAGAAAGCTCCATGGAGCCCCTAGACCAACTGAGTCAGAGCTTGAACCTGTTGAACCAATATAGCAAACTGGTCCTGAGTCACTGCGGTCGCTGGTGGTGAAGGAGTCTCGATCGGTGGCGATAGTGGAGGTGCTACATTGTTTATAGGATCATGCCTATGAGAGGTTGTCTGATCCTGAGCGTTAGAAGTGGCTCTCTTCCGATTGGCCATTGAGGGGTTCTTCTCCTGATCTCGAACCTTGTCTTCTTGATCATAAGTTTATGAGACTTGAGGCCCTTCCTCTAGCGCCAATCTGTTGCTGTGGAAATCCATTCTCCAACTCAGGTGCGGTCTAACTCCGGATCTGGATGCTGATCTCTCGTTCGGATGGAACCTACAAGACAGTCCTCATGCAGAGAGTGTCGAGGGTGGCCCTCTGTGGAAGTCCCTCCGATACTTAAGTCAGTGAAGATTCACAACAAGCAGATGTAGGGAGAAGGCTCTTGCAGAAGAGTCCCTCAAGAAATAGCCTCTTGAGAGCTCCGAGTTCTGCTTGAGCTTCAATGGAGTTTTTCAGTGAGAGTGTGAGCGTACCTCAAAAGCTTTAGGATGAGGATATTTATAGGTTGTAGGTGTGATGATAGGCAACTACCAGATTCCTTGGATGTGTCATAGGGGGCAGAAACTGTCATGATTCAAATCAGATTCGAATCAAGTTTGTTATGAGGCCGGTAGCATTAGTATCTGGTTAGTTAGAGAATCGATGGTTAGAAGCTAGTTGATGCTCTGAGATTCGGTAATTTTATAGGCTCTAGGCCACTTCTAATATTATTGGCCTAATTTTCCACTTAGGGTTGTTAGGGGCCTATGCGGCTGGAATCTCGATAAATCATCATGGATCTGAATTTTTTGCATCCGACCCTAATCAAGTGATCGGGGCCGTTCATCATGTAGAGAATTCATCGTGATGGTTGGTAATGGATGCGCTTGGGCTAGGCATGGGGTAGCTCGGTTCCGCAGAGGTTCAGGGATTTTTTGGCTCTGTTGAGGAATAATAGTGGCTCAATCTGGCCGAAGTATGGGGATAGCTCGATCCAGTCAAAGCAGAAAGATAGCTCGGTTTGATCGAGGCATAGGATACTTCGGTCTTGTCGAGGCATGTGGATAGCTCGGCCTGACCGAAGTATAGGATACTTCGATACTGTCGAGTCATGACAGCTGGCGGGCCAAAAATCAAGAATGATGTCAACCTTTTCATTGCATGCACGGTTATTGATGCAATGATAATTTTACCCCTCATCAGGTGCCATTAGAGATCAAGGAAAGTTGAAATCAAGGAAATTTGGAAGATTGAGCGGAGTGAAGGAGAGTTTGGAATGATTTATGGTCGATTTGGTTTTGGAAAGTATCGGTTCTGCCCTAGAAATAGTGATTGGGGACCACATAGAGTCGGCTCTCAAAAAGTGTAAAGTCAGCTCTAAACCGATACACAATCAACACTCGAAATAGAGTCGGCTCCAATAGTAATTAGAGTCGGCTCTAATGAGCAGACAGAAGGCTATCTGGCCTTAGAGTCGGCTCCAACTTCAATAGAGTCGGCTCCACGACAGTTTCAGTGAAAAATAGGAGTATCAAAGTCTGAAACTTGTCAAGCCATGATCAAACTCTAGATAATTTTTTCTTAAATGCATAGGGATCAAGGAATCAAACATCTAGATGACTTTCCTTAGAAATATAAGAAAGTTTTCAAGAAAATGAATTGAAATCTAGATAATCATTCTTAGGGGTTTCCAATTTATTCTAATGGATCACAAACACCTAATTCTCCTCTAAGATAACAAAATCTCTCTTTACTTAAGGGTTTTGTAAATATATCAGCTAATTGTTCTTCAGTACATACATAATCAAGACAAACATCATTGTTAGCAACATGTTCTCTAATGAAGTGATGTTTAACTTTTATATTTTTAGTTCTAGAATGTTGAATTGGGTTTTTGGTAAGGTTTATTGCACTAGTATTGTCACACCTAATTAGAATTTTATCAAGTGTGATGCCATAATCTTCAAATTGTCACTTAATCCAAAGGATTTGAGCATAGAAACTTTCAGCTGCAACATATTCAGCTTCAATAGTTGACAGTGCAACTAAATTTTGCTTTTTGCTAAACCAGAAGATTAAGTTACTGCCTAAGAATTGGCATGCACTACTTGTGCACTTTATATCTAGTTTACAACCAGCAAAATCAGAATCAAAATATGCAATCAAATCAATTGGTGAGTCTCTAGAATACCATAATCCTACATTTTTTGTTCCATTTAGATATTTAAAATATATTTTTTACAGCAACTAAGTGAGATTCTCTAAGATCATATTGATATCTAGCACATAAACATATAACAAACATAATATCAGGTCTACTAGCTGTTAAATAAAGTAGAGAACTAATCATACCTCTATAAAGCTTTTGATCTACTTTCTTACCATCTTCATCTTTATCAAGTTTACATGAAGGACTTATTGGTGTGCCAAGAGGTTTGACGACTTCCATACCAAACTTCTTAAGTATTTCCTTTGTGTACTTTGTTTGGTTAATGAAAATTTCCTCTCTTTTTTGTTTGATTTAAAGTTCAAGGAAAAAGTTCAGTTCTCCCATCATGCTCATTTCCAATTCTTCCTATATTAGCTTAGCAAAATCTTGACAAAGAAGATTGTTAGTAGCACCAAATACTATATCATCAACATAAATTTGTACCACTAATAGATCCTTTTCTTTTCTTTTCAAAAATATGATTTTGTCAACATTACCTTTAGAAAAATTATTTTCAATCAAAAATTTACTAAGTTTATCATACCAAGCTCTAGATGCATGTTTCAAACCATAAAGTGCTTTGTGTAGTTTAAAAATATGATTTGAAAATTCATGATCTTCAAAACCAAGTAGTTGTTCAACATAAACTTTTTATTTATAAAACCATTCAAAAATGCACTTTTTACATCCATCTGAAATAAGTTGATATTCATGCAACATGCAAATGCAAGTAATAACCTTATGGCTTCTAATCTAGCAACTGGCGCAAAGGTTTTATCAAAATTGAAACCTTCTTTCTGATTATATCCCTTTGCAACTAGTCTAGCCTTATTTCTAACAATAATGACATCTTCATCTAACTTATTTCTAAATACCCATTTGGACCCTATAACTAAATAATCTATGGGTCTATCAACTAAGGTTCATACCTTATTCTTGGTGAACTGATTTAATTCTTCTTATATAGCTAACATCCAATAATTGTCCTTTTCAGCTTTCTCAATTGTTTTGGGCTCTATATGAGACACAAATGCAAGATGATTATTGATATTTCTCATGGATAATCTAGTTCTTACACCTTGATATGGATTACCTATGATTAGATCCTTTGGATGACCACAAGCATATCTCTAATCTCTAGGTAAATCTGTATCATTATGAGTGGTAACAATATTATCATCCTTAGCTTCAAGTTCATGATCTGAAGATACATCAACATTCAATTTATCAAAATCTCTTTCAAGAATATTAGTATCTTCCTCATCATCTTTCTTTTTAAAACTTGATGTAAAGACTCATCAAACACTACATGAATTGACTCTTCTACAATTAAATACTTCTTATTAAATACTCTATATGCCTTGCTAGATGTAGAATATCCTAAGAATATACCTTCATATGACTTAGCATCAAACTTTCTTAGGCTATCCTTTCCATTGTTATGAATGAAACATCTACAATCAAATGCATGAAAGTAATTAATATTGGGTTTCCTATCATGCCATAGTTCATAGAAAGTTTTCTTAAGAATTGGTCTAATCAAGGCTCTATTTAGGATGTAATATGCTATGTTTATAGCTTCCGCCCAGAAATATTTTGAAAGTTGGCTTTTACATAGTATGGTACAGGCCATATCCTTTAGAGTCCTATTTTTTCTTTCTACCATCCCATTTTGTTGAGGTATCCTAGGTGCTGAAAAATTATGATGGATATTGTTTTCAATGCAAAAGTTTTCAAATAAATGATTTTTAAATTCAGTCCCATGATCACTTCTAAGAGACACTATGGTAGTATTTTTCTTATTTGTGACTTTCCTGAAGAATTTTAGAAATACCAAGAAAGTCTCATCTTTATAAGCTAAAAATAGTACCCAGTGAATTTAGAGTAATCATCTACTGTCATAAGACCATATTTCTTTCCTTCTAGACTAGTGATTCTAGTAGTTTGAGTGGCCTAGAAGTTAAAACAATGTTTTTGGATTTGAAATAGTTTCTAGTTTATTTTTCAAATTGATATGCACCATAAACTCTATTATTTTCAAAATCTAATTTTAGAAGACCTTTAACCAAATCCATTCTAAGCAATTTTGAGATCAAGTGTGTATTTGCATGACCTAATCTACAATGCCAAGCCACCCAATCTCATTTACCTTAGCATTATCAGCAATTAGGCAATGGTTACTTATAGATAAATTATTCAAGTTAATTAAGTATACATTGTCATTTCTATTTCTAACAAAGATAATGCTATTGTCAATGGGATTAGATACCGTGCAAATAGATGCTTCAAAAGAAATTTTGAATCCTTTATCGCATAGTTGGCTAATGCAAATCAAATTATATTTTAAACTATCAACATATAAAATATTTTCAATAAAAGTAGATGGAGTGATCTGAATTTTACCAATACCCATGATGTGACCTTGACCATTATCTCCAAAGGTTACCACTCCACCTTTTTTTGGCTTCAAGGGTGATGAATTGATCTTTGTCACCCATCATGTGTCTTGAACAGCCACTGTCAAGATACTATTTTCTTTTTAATCCTTTGGTTGCAAGATACTCCTGTGTAGCAATCGCATCTTATGTTTAGATACCCAAGCCTTCTTGGGTCCTTCATAGTTAGTAGCAGCAAAAATAGTTCCTTTTGGAACCCAAATTATCTTACCTTTATAACCAGTATTTACATGAAATATTTTATGATTGCAAACATAGAATTTATGCCCTTTCTTACCACAACAAAAATAAAAAATATCATTTTCAACCAATTTCTTAACAAAGAAGTTGTTAACAAGTTTTTGTTTCTTATGTGGTTTGTAACCCAAACCGGCTTTGTCAAAAATAGCTCTTTGATTATTTAAAAGTAAATTAAGTCTTTCCAAGCTATAAGTAAATCTATCAACAATATTTTTATATTTTTTAACTTTATTTTTTAAATTTTAATTTTTCACAGAAATCATATTTTCTCTTTTTCTAAATCTTGCTTTTTAGATGTTAGCTTTTTAAATTCAATGCTAAATTCATCTTTCTTTTAAGAAGATTCTGATTTTCAATTTTCAAAACCTTGTTCTTTGTTCTCAAAACTTTGAAATCATTTAATAATTCATAAAAAGCATCATAGAGTTCATCAAATATGAAATCATACAGGACTTTCAGAACTTACCGCTTCTTCATTGACCATAAGACATATGTTGGCAATCTCTTGTTGTTCATCTTCGGATAAAAATTCATCACTGTCGCTCCAAGTTGCAATATATGCTCTCTTCTTCTTTCTATGTCCCTTTTTGAGCTAAGAACATTCAAATTTGTAATGTCCAAGCCTTTTACATTCATAGCATATCACGAGATCCTTCTCCTTCTCTTTATCTTTCTCCTTATCTCCTTTCATTTTGATACCAAATTTTCTTTTGTGAAATGGTCTCCTTTTTGCATAAATTTCTTGAACTTTCTTGCAAGGAAAGCGGTGTCATCATCATTCTCATCTTCTTCACTGCTGCTCTTCTCCTTTTCAGTAGCTTTTAGTGTGATAGTCCTTTTCTTCTTTACATCTTTTTTAAGATATTACTTCATTATAAGTTTATGGGTCATGAGTGATCCAAGGAGCTCCTTCAAAGGTAGACTATTGAGATCTTTGGCTTCTTGGATTGCTGTTACTTTGGCTTCCCATACTCTTGGAAGGGACCTAAGAATTTTTCGAACAAGTTCAGAATTAGTATAGGTCTTTCTAAGACTTTTTAATCCATTCACAAAATCAGTAAATCTAGTAGACATGCAAGTGATGGACTCATTTTGATCCATATTAAAGAGTTCACATTTATGTACAAGAATGTTAATCTTGGACTCTTTAACCTGATTGGTACCCTCATGGGTAACTTTCAATCGATCCCATATCTCCTTGGCTGAGATGCAAGTAGAGATTCTATTAAATTTATTTGCATCCAAGGAGCAGTATAGGACATTCATGGCCTTGGCATTGAGCTGGGCCATTTTCCTATCATTCTCATTCCAATTCCTTTCGGGCTTAGGAATAATGAATCCATCTACTAAGTGTGTGGAAGTGCTAGGACCATTGATAATGACACTCTATAAATAACAGTCTAAAGCTTGAATGAATATCCTCATTCTAGCTTTTCAATATGAGTAATTTGTGTCATTAAATAAAGATGGACGATTTATGGATTGTCTCTCAGAAAAAGAAGAATCAACTTGAGCTGCCATTTGGATCTTTAGCTCTTGATTGTTAGATCAAGGAAGGATGAGCACTAGCTTTGATACCAATTGTTGGCCCAGATACCAACCCAAGAGGAGGGGTGAATTGGGTTCTTAAAAAATTTGGTGCTTAAAAATAATTTCACAAAGTGATAGTGCACAAAGATATATGCAATGAGTATGGTGCTAAGAATGCAAAACAGAGTGTACAAGATAGAGTAAAGAGAAAAAAGACAAGCATGATAAACACAAGAAATTTATAGTGGTTCGGTGTTAGCTACACCTACATTCACTCCCAACAAACTCTTGAGCCCACACTATAATCACCCTGATTATAGCAGAGTTGTTTGCAAGCTCACAACTCAAAGTTGTTGTTTTACAACGGGATCATAAAGAACCCAGCGAGTTTTCATAGGTTCACCAGCACAAAACCTATCCCAAGCTTTCTAGCTTGAACAAGGCCAAACTGCCTTCCTAATTCAATCCTCTGATTGAATCAATCAACAAGAATAATAGAAAGATAGTTACAATAGGAATAAAGCTCCTCAAATGAGCAAATAAGACAATATGATTAAGATAGAAATAGAAGAGCCCGATTTAGAAGATTTCTGAAGTTGGGCTTTTCTTCTTTTCTTCTTTTTCTTTGAAATGATCTTTCTCAAGTTGAGCTTGAAGCTTTGGAAGAATTATTAATGTAGAGGCTTTTGAAGAACTAGGGCTTTTAGCTTCTCCTTTTGATTTGATAGAAATCTTTCAAAGTTGGCTTTTGAATACTTTAGATTTCTTTAAACTCAGTTTCGAACAAAAGGATTCAAACTTGAACTCTATCCTTTTTGATTTTTAATTCTATTTTTTTCCTTTTCTCGTCTTCTCAAAATGATCGGATGGCTTTCCTTTTATAATCTCCTCTAAATCCACTTTTAGATAAAAACTAGCCATTAAAAGTACTTGTGGATATGTTAAGCGCGAAAGAGGAAAGAGCCATTGAAGTTTGTTGAAAAAAAGTCAATCGTTGGAGTCTAATACTTCTGAAATTCATTTTTGACAGATTAGAGTCAGCTCTAACTCGGAAAAACTTTTGCTTGTCATGGAGTCAGCTCTGGCTTTTCGAGGGATCGACACTTCTTGTGCGGGAGTTGGCTCTAGCAAATGTAGGAGTCGGCTTTAATGAACCTTCGAAAAACTCAGTCTCTGTATAACTATTAGAGTCGGCTCTAATTCTCTGCAGGAATCGACTCTAATCCATACCGAAAATGCCAAACTATTCTGATACGCTCCAGAGTCGACTCGAATACTTCTAGAGTCGGCTCTAATGACTGAAACTTGACATTTGATACTAGACAAAGATTCAAACTCAATTTTCCTTGGATTTTGATTAGATAAACATTTAAATTCCTGAATCACTTAAACCATTAGCAACATAAGAAATATACTCATATGGTTTTTGTTATTCATCAAAATCAACAATTGGGTCAACACGTCCCTTGCCCATTTTTTGAAACATTCGGAGGCAGATGCAACGCATCTCTTTACGGGGACGTCCTAGCCTTTTGCATAGTTTGATTTATCAGATTCATGTTTTAAAGGTTCTGACAAAGTTTGACGCTGGTTGTCAGCTACCTAACACAACCCTCCTTTATCCAAGCTTGGGACCAGCCTTGGCGGAGTTCAAAATACTATAATATTAATTTACAAAATTAAATTTGATATTCAAAATTATTCTAATTTTTATGGTATTATTTATAAGTCATATTATGAAACTTTGAAAAAGAATAATTGAGCATAGACTAAAATATGATACAAAGAGTTATCAAAGGAATATCGGCTATGGAAGCCTTTTTTGCTTTGAGAGGTTTATAAAGAAGTCTAGAAAAAGAAACAAAATCATTATATAGTTTGTATTGATTTAGAAGAAGCATATTTATTTATATTAATATTAATCAAAAGTCTTATGGTGGGTGTTAGAAAAGAAATAAGTATTCATTAGATATATTAACATAATTAAAGATATGTATAAAACAACAAACAGTAATGTAAGAATTATTGGTTGTAATGCTAGTGAGTTTTCAATTATAATCGGTCTATATTAAGGATCTTTATATTTTTTACAATAATTATGGATGAACTTACTACACATATCTAAGATTATATTCTATGATATTTTCTATTTGTAAATGATATAATATTAGCAAATAAAAATAAAGTTGAGGTTAATCCAAAGTTAAAACTATAGAAAAATTCTAAGAGTTTTAGGTTAAGTAAAACAATATATATATATATATGAAATGCAATTTTATTATAATTCGAAATAGAGTAAACATTAATAATTATTAAATTGCTAAAAGTAATTTTACAAAAAATATGACTCAAAATCAAGCTGAATAGAGAAAATTGATTTATGTAGCCAATCTTAACTATTTTGAGATTAAAGCTTTGTTATTATTGTTATTGTTGAATCAATTATTTGTAAAAATGATAGAATGAAGATGTTGCCCATAGGATTCAAATAGGTTTGATAAAATAAAGAAGCATAAGTAAAATATTATGTAATCATAAGATATTTGCCAAATTGAATAAAAAGTTTTATAAGAAGGCTTTAAGACCGACTATACTTTATGCTATAAAATCTTGAGCAATTAGAAAACAACATGCACATAAAATAACTATAACTGAAATGAGAATGTTAAAATGAATGTATTATAATAAAAAATAAAATAAAATAAGAAATGAAGTTATTCATATAAGAAAAGTTCTACAATGCTTTCTAAAAAAGAAAACCCTCAGCCGTCCAATCTCAAAAGGATGGCTCAAATGATGCTATCACAACCAGTTGCGAGCAAGGGTGGTGCAGATTTCTAGTTAAGATAAACTTGAAGGGCATTTAATATGCCACTTTGATCGCTAGTGCTATAAATAAGAAAAAAATCAAGAGCAAATGGGAATAGCAATTCAAAAAGGATGATCCAGATTGAATAATTAGATTTAAAGAAAAAGAAACAATTAGCTGTTGGATCCAATGGCTGCCTCACAGTATGGTTAATACCGATTTAACCAGTAACAAGGCACATGTTATGAAAAGAGATTGTCAGGATTTTAGCATGAGTCCGCAAAAAAAATATAAATGTATCAAAGCAACGCTCTTTATATAAAGGTAGAGATAGCACTAATTGTGGATAAATTAAGAAAAAAATGACTTATATTGTTTAGATATTTAAAACATAGAGCCATGAATGTATCAGACTACCGGTGCGAAAAAGAGATTTAACATGCATAAAAGAAAAAAAAAAGTAGAGATAACTTGAAAATTACTTGGAAGGAAGTAATAAATAAAAAGAACTGATATTTTTACATCTTATACAAAGTATAACTCTAAACCAAGCTATATGGGGAAAAAAAAAAATCATGTAGCCAGCTCCAACTAGTTTGGGATTAAGATTTTATTGTTGTTATTGTTGTTTTAGATTTTAATGCATGAAAAAAAGTATGAAAAATAAAAATAAAAAAATAAAATAGAATTGACTGCTACACTCTTATCTTACACATATTTAAGAAAATGTGCAGTTTGAACAGCTCTCATTAACAAAATTATACAGTAGGCAATCCTCAACTTTGTCCCGCATATAGGTTTAAACCAAGGCCATCTGCCAGAATCTTAGGTAAATACAAGAATTTCCTCATATCAGGTGCCTAGGATGTCTCTCTGAGCCACTCAGATAAAACAAAAATAAAAGATGAAAATTTGGGCAGCAGATGCATGGTCTTAATAACTATTTGCCTAAACAAAACCATACAGCTGTATCAATTATCTGAAAGAATCTGCTTATGTATCAATTATAACAAAAGCTGAATATTTAAACTGAAAGAAAGCAAGATTTGGGGTAATAAAGTATAGACGCACCTCAGGAATCATGTCAACATTGCACTCCTTGCTTGGGCCTAAATGTTCTGGAGGCTTGTTGCTGCCCCTGAATCACTTCCAAAGATAATGTAGACAGGAGACATATAAGAAAATGCATAAATAATGTATATTTATTTTTAAGAAAAGCAGAGATTAGTACAAGTACATTGAATGTAAAGCAGCAAGTCTGCAATAATATCAGTAGCAGAAGCACCTGAATGAGACCAAGTGATGTCAATCCCATAATAGTCATTCTTAAATAAGTGAAGAAATTGTATTAAAGAAGTAAAGCATTTCATTTCTTTTTGAGTTCTGCAAAGTTTGCTTTATATTACATTTTTATCTGGAAAAGGATTTCCGAGGCAAGAAATGTTCAATTTCTCTATCAAAGAAGTGCCATGTAGTCATTCTAAGGCATAGGTTTTAAACTTCTCACAATCTAGAGCAAATCAGAATCACCATCTAGTTCATATATATGAAAGAATAGCCTAAAACCTGATATTCCATTAGGTTTATATGGAAGCTTTTCATGATAAGAAGGAAGAAGTTGAGACTCTAAAATAGCAAACATATGGGTATCAAAAATCTAGCATTTCAAATTTGTTCTGCTTTGGAAAAGAGGCATTGAGGAAATTATGCTGCAACTAAAGAGGTTGGCCACTCCAAAACCTAGCCAGAAGCGGAGTTCCGGATCAAGCCATACAGATTTCACCAAAATATGTTCAGCATAAGCTGGCTAATCTTATATTGATGTACAAAATTCGATGCATTGTCAGTTTGTATAATCAGCCAGTTGTAGGTGGTCAGACCAAGGAGCTTGTTACGTTCAATTAAAAACTGATGTATGCAGCAATTTATTGGCTAGGCTACAAAAACAATCAATTAAAATAGAAAAGGTTAATAGATTACCATGAATAACCCCTATGAGGTAGAAGCTATACATGCAAAACACCAACTGTACTGGCATTGTTACGTCGCAAGATTGATGGATCATTGAATTAACAAAATTTTTCAACAAAAGATGCGCGGAAGTCTTTGTTGGGGCAGATTATGGCTATCTAATTGATAAGACTGAGTTTAGAGTTACGCTCTATGTTCTTAAGACAATTTTGTTCCACAACAGTACTTACGGTCTGTATGACGATTGTTTCTCAGGATACAACCGTCTTCTTATGATGAAAGCAGTACTGCAATTCATCAAAAATATCGAAGCAAGAATGCTTCTCTTTTTTTAATGCACTATTGCTATACTATCCTAAGAAGAGTATGCAAATGCCTAAGAGAGGAAAGAAAACGAATTGGAATTGGATTCAATTCGGAATGAATAAAATGCAAGGGTCTAATGTCCTATTTATGGGTTTTGGTGCCCTTTAGAAGCAATCCTACGGTTTAATTTGAATTTGAATTAATTGATCGGATTTGATCAAAGGAAGCCTTTGATACACCGATTCATCCCGTGATCTGATGATCAGCCGATCAGATAAAGCAATCCATGTCCCGATATGCTGTTTCACTATCGTGATCTGATAATCACGTTATCAGATAGGTGGTTGCACAGCTTTGATACACCATTTCAAGATCAAAATGTTGACTTATCACAACGGCCTGATCAGAGCGATGCCTTATCTCGGATGGGTGCCTATCACTAATGATCCACCGACGGTCAATAGTTGACCAGTCAGTCAATCGGTGTGTGCCATTGGATCGACACTGCCATGATTGTGATCGTGATTGATCACCGCATCTCAGTGTTCGATTTTGACCCTTCATCCGATCGATCAACGATCAGTCTGATCCTGATCCAATGATCAACGATCAATTGATCTCAGCCCCTTATCTTAATCCGATCAGTCTCCACCGTTGGATTCTCATGATTAAGAAAAAATTTAAAGCCCCTCAAGCTCCTCACGATGATGCGCACGTGCAAAGTGCAGAGTGTGCCTATAAAGCACCCATTGCGCCCTTAGCACACGCGCGTGCACGTATGGTGAGCCTAGGGAACTTAAGCTTCAAGGAAGAGGTTTTCATATAAGTAAACCTTCTTTTCTTAATTTTTTCGATGTGGGACTAAATGTCCTCATAATTTTTCATTCACCCACATAAGGAGGTAATGGGCTTTCAAGGCCCATTTAGGTATTCCAAGCTTATTTTGGCCCATTACCCAACAATTCCCTACATGAATGAAAATTGGGCTTATATCAAAAATCATCAAAGATCAGCAAAGGTGATCCCCCACACAAAAGGATTTTAATGCAAATGAATATGCAGACACTAAAGAGAGTATAATGGGATGAAGTTGTATCAGGATAGGTAGCTTGTGGCTTTGAACCTTCCTTAGTGAGTTATTATCGAGTTTACTTGCTAAAAAGTGAACATGATGTCTTAAACTTTTCAGCATTTTATGTAAACCAAAACAATAACAATCACACAACTTCTTCCTGAGCATTCTTTTGGTTCTCATGATTGTGTTCATTTTAGCCCCAAACATCTTCTGGTTTCATGAGTGCTTTAGAGAATTAAACCTTAAAATTCTCATGGAATTGGTCCAGTTCACACTCACATAGGTGATTCTTATTAAGAGCATCCTGCTATACCCCACATGATTTTTATGTCATAAGAATCATTAAAAGCAATGCTTATCCTAGTACCTTTGGCAGGAAGCACCAATTATCATATGAATTAGTAGGATTGGACATCCTTAGTGCTATGCAAGTCTTTTCATAATTTAGTTATCCCTTTTGAACCTAGATCTTGGGATCTTCAGTCAGCTAGGTTGGGTATCCACTATGAAGATTTTTCTGTTATAGGTTTTAAACACATTCCTCTCGATAAATAGTTTACTTGATCTCTTGGTAACCCCTTTGTCAATGGATCCGCTAGGTTTTTTCTTTAACTGAATATAGTCAATAGAAATTACACCAATTTCAAGTGACTGCTTAATTGTATTATGTCTACGACGTATATGTCTAAACTTACCATTATACATCTTATTCTATGCTTTGCAAATTACCGATTGACTATCACAATGTATGCATATTGTAGATACAGGCTTTGGCCAATATGAATTATCTTCTAAAAGGTTTCGAAGCCATTCTGCTTCTTCAATAACCTTTTCTAAAGCAATAAACTCATATTCCATAGTGGATTGAGCTATATATATTTGCTTAGAAGATTTCCATGACACAACACCTCCTCCTAAGGTGAATACATATCCACTTGTGGATTTTGCATCTTCTATGTTAAATATCCAATTTGCATCACTGTATCCTTCTAGTACAGCTGGATATCTTGAATAATATAATCTATAACTTAGGGTATATCGCATATATTAATACCCTTATTAGAGTTGTTCAATGATTTAGACTTGGATTACTTGTGAATTTGCTTAACTTATTGACAACAAATGCTATGTCAGGACGAGTGCAATTCATGACATACATTAAACTACCAATTATACGTAAAAATTCTAACTGATATGGGTTCTCCAGTATACTTAGCCAAATGTAGATTAACATCTACAGGTATTTTCACTAGGCTAGTATCATACTTTTTAAACTTATTTAATATTTTTTTAATATAATGAGATTGAGATAATATTATTTCTTCAGATGTTCTAGTGATTCGAATCCCTAGTATAACATCTGCAACACCCATATTTTTTATGTCAAAATGTTTGATTAACATTTTCTTTGTCAGTTTAATCATTTCAGTATTACTACCAATGATTAACAGGTCATCTACATATAAGCAGATTAGTATATACCCTTCAGGTAGGGTTTTGGCATATATACATTTGTCACATTTATTTATTTTGAATTCGTTTGATAACATGACATTATCAAATTTTATATGCTATTGTTTAGGTGCTTGTTTTAATCCATATAAGATTTAACAAGTTTACACACCTTCTTTTCTTGTTCAGAAACAATATATCCCTCAGGCTATTCCATATATATTTCTTCATCTAATTCACCGTTTAGAAAAGTAGTTTTAACATTCATTTGATGAATTTCAAGATTGTTAATGGCTGCAAAAGCGATTAATATTCTTATAGATGTTATTCTACTTACTGGTGAATAGGTATCAAAAAAGTCTATACCTTCTTTTTGTTTGAAGCCTTTAGCCACTAATCTGGCTTTATACTTGTCAATTGATCCATCAGTCTTTAGCTTTTTCTTAAAAATCTACTTGCATCCTAGAGGTTTCATACTAGATGATAAGTCTACCAACTCCCAAGTATGATTGTGCATGATGGACTTAATTTCACTATTAATGGCTTCTTTCCAAAAGGGTGCTTTTGGATTAGACATTGCCTCTTTGAATGTCTGAGGTTCATCTTGTAACATATAAGTTACATAATTAGGACCAAAGGACTTTATAACTTTTGATCTCTTACTGCATCTGGGTTCATCTTCAGGATATTTTTCCTGATGACTACTACAAGCAGTATTATCATAAGTTCTTTTATTTGAACTTATTTTTAATTTTTCTTTGCTTGAAAATATATTTTCAAAAAATGATGCATTCATTGATTCTTTGATTGTATTTTTCTGTATATCAGATATATCTGATTTATACACAAGAAAGCGATATGCACTACTATTATGTGCATAACCGATAAAAATATAATCAACAGTTTTAGGTCCTATTTTGACCTTTTTAGGATCCGGAATAGCTATTTTAGCTAGACACCCTCACACTCTTAAGTAATTGTAAGAATGCTTCTTTTCTTTCCATAACTCATATGGAGTAACATCCGTCTTCTTAAGAGGTATCTTGTTAAGAATATGATTTGCTAAGAGAATTATTTTTCTCCATAAATTCTGTGATGTACCAGAATTTATCAACATAGCATTCATCATTTCTTTTAATGTGCGATTTTTGCATTTCACAATTCCATTAGATTGAGGCGAATAAGGAGCCATAGTTTGATGAATAATGCCATACTCTTGACAAAATTCATCAAAAGGTACATCATATTCTCCACCTCTATCACTCTTTATGGTCTTAATCTTTTTATCAAGTTGATTTTCAACTTTATTCTTATAACATTTAAACATTTCTAAAGCCTCATCTTTAGACTTTAGTAGATACACATAGTAGTATCTTGTTGAATCATCAATAAATGTTATAAAATACTTTTTACCTTCTCGAGTTTGAACTGACTTTAAGTCATATAGATCACTATGAATTAAGTCAAGAGGTTCAGTATTTCTTTCTACTGAAGGAAATGATGTTTTTGCTAACTTAGCTTCAACACACACTTCATACTTGTAATGTGGATCAATTTCATGATTAGATAATAATTATAATTTTATTAATTTTTGTAATGAATTAAAATTCACATGTCCTAATCTATCATGCCATAAACAAGAAGAGTCAACCATATAAGCAGAAGAAAAAGTTTTATTCATTTCAAGGTTTTTGTGTATGGTCATTACATTTACCTTGAATAGTCCATTATTCAAGTAACCCCTTTCAATAAATATCCTTTCCTTAGTGAGTATAAATTTGTCAGACTCAAAGACCATCCTAAAGCCATGTTTGCTTAGGAGAGAGCCTAATATAAGATTTTTCCAGATGTCAGGGACATGTAGCACATCGTTTAGTAGAAGCTTCTTGCCAGATGTCATTTTCAAAACAATGCGGCCAAGTCCTTCAATCTTGGATGTAGCGGAGTTACCCATGACTAGATTTCTACCATTGATAGGAGTATATGATGAGAACATACTCTTATCAGAGCAGACATATCTGGTAGCTTCAGTGTCGATGTACCACTCATTAGCTTTGTCAACCATGTTTGCTTCAAACATAATAGCTAACAGCATCATCTCAGATACTTTTTGGGATAGGGTTTCAGTAATGTTGACCTCTTTCTTTTCTTTGTTCTTGAAACGGTAGTCCTTGGATTTGTGTCCTTGCTTTCCACAGGCAAAGCACTTTTCCTTGAACTTATATTTCTTCAGATTGCCCTTCTTCTATTTAAAGCCTTTGCCTGAAAACTTGTGTTTCTTCTTTCCTTCTATGAGATTGGCCTTAGGCTCAGCAGGTTATCCTCCTGTCTTCTTGTCTTAGATCTTATTGTCTTCCTCGATCCTTAGGCGGACAATTA
The DNA here is from genome assembly GCA_900491605.1 of Calamus simplicifolius. Taxonomy (NCBI): domain Eukaryota; kingdom Viridiplantae; phylum Streptophyta; class Magnoliopsida; order Arecales; family Arecaceae; genus Calamus; species Calamus simplicifolius. The sequence continues at coordinate 821,793 of UESW01003859.1, forward strand.
GATCTTCAAATCCCATCTTCTTCCGCTTATGCTTCAGGTAGTTCTTGAAGTCCTTTCATAATGGCGGTAGCTTCTCTATGATGGCAACTACCTGAAATCACTCACTGAGAGACATTCTCTTTGCATGTATCTCATGCAGGATGATCTAAAGCTCTTGGACTTGCTCCATAACAGTTTTATGGTTGACCATTTTATAGTCTAAAAAACCTTCCAACTATAAACTTCTTATGTGCAGCATCTTTTATCTTATACTTTTTGTTCAGGGATGCCCATAACTCCTTGGCAGTAGCAATACTACTGTACACATTGTATAGGATATTATCCAGACCATTTAGAATGTAGTTCTTGCAAAGAAAGTCTGAATGCTTCCATTCCTCCATTGCAGCAATTACTTGCTTGTCGGTCTCCCATTCCTTCAGGACTGGTGGATCTTTATTCAGTACTCTGACCAGATTCAGAGTTGTGAGGTATAACAGCATCCTCTATTGCCATCTCTTGATATTAGTGCCGAAGAACTTCTTCGGTTTTTCGGCTTGAACAGATGTCGTCATTGTAGCCATCTGCAACAACACTTCCGTGAAAGTAGAAAATTATCTTAAGATTGTTGGAGCATATTGTGGCTACCTAATTGATAAGACTGAGTCTAGAGTTATACTCTATATCCTTAAGACAATTTCGTCCCGCAACGGTGCTTACGGTCTGTATAATGATTGTCTCCCAGGATACAACAGATGAAAGCAACAATATAATTCACCAAAAATATCGAACCAAAAATGATTCTCTCTTTTTAATGCACTATTGCTATACTACCCTAAAAAGAGTATGCAAATGCCTAAGAGAGGAAAGGAAACTAATTGGATTTGGATTCAATTCAAAATGAATAAAATGCAAGGGTCTAAGGTCCTATTTATAGGTTTTAGGTGCCCTTTGGAAGCAACCCTATGGTTTAATTTGAATTTGAATTAATTAATCAGATTTGATCAAAGGAAGATTTTGATACACCGATTCATCCCGTGATCTGATGATTAGCCGATCAGATAAGGCAATCCACATTCCGATATATCGTTTCATCATCGTGATCTGATGATCACATTATCAGATAGATGGTTGCATGGCTTTGATACGCCGTTTCAAGATTGAAACGTTGACTTATCACAACGGCCTAATCGGAGCGATGCCTTATCTCGGATAGGCGCCTATCACCAACGGTCTATCGACGGTCAACAATTGACCAGTTAGCTGATCGGTGTGTGCCGTTGCATTGACACTACCATGATCGCGATAGTGATTGATCACCGCATCTCAGTGTTCGATCTTGACCCTTCATTCGATCGATCAACGATCAGTCTGATCCTGATTCGATGATCAACGGTTAATTGATCTCAGCCCCTTATCTTAATCCGATCAGTCTCTACCGTTGGATCCTCATAATCAAGAAAAAATTTAAAGCTCACGATGATGCGCACGTGCGAAGTGCAAAGTACAAAGTGCGCCTACAAAGCGCCTATTGCGTCCTTCGCACATGCGTGTGCACGAGGGCTAGCATCACCCTCAAGCTCTCTACTTATGGTAACCCTAAGGAACTTAAGCTTCAAGAAAGAGGTTTCCATATAAGTGAACATTCCTTTCTTAATTTTTTCGATGTGAAACTAAATATCCTCACAATTTTTCATTCACCCACGTAAGAAGATAATGGGCTTTCAAGGCCCATTTAGGTATTCCAAGCCTATTTTGATCCATTATCCAATTACCTCTTACCATACATAGGGCTCCAATCCAAGTAGCAAACAAAAAGAAAGCATAAAGTAGGTGATATTAAGTTGCCGACCAAAATAAAGATAAAGGCACCAAATCTAAGTAATGCTCAAAACAAACAACCACATTGATATCTAGAAGAACAACTTTCATACGCAGAAATAGTGGAAACCTTGGATAAAAGACCCCAGCATTCAGCCAATCAAAATAAAGAGAGTTGTAGAGAGAGAAAATGAGATCACTTGAGGCCACTGATGGAGAGAAGCATCTTTAAAGTACTCCATCCAAGAACAATGACGCCGTACTCCTCTTCCATGACCCAGAATGAGCAATAGAGGGACCAAGATTGATATCTAGAAGAAGAATTTTCATATGCATAAACAATGGAAACCTTGGATAAAATACCCTGGCATTCAGCCAATCAAAATAAAGAGAGCGGTAGAGAGAGAATGAGATCACCTGAGGCCACGGATGGAGAGATGCTTCTTTAAGCCCCATCCAAGAACAATGATGCTGTACTCCTCTTCCATGACTGAGAATGAGCAATAGAGGGATCAAGAAATGTTGGAAGGTGGAAGCCCTGAGAATAGAGAAAGAAAAGAACGAGTTAGTAGAGGAGGGAGAGAGGGAAATAGGTGGGAAGTGGGAACAACACCAATTGAGATCATGTTGATTGGGAACAACACTCAAGTGTGAACAACTGGTTTGTTTTTGGTTCCAAATAGTAGAAGACTGATTGGGATCGGGATAGTTTCATGTTGATCCCTAAACCTAATTTAACCCAGCCCACACCCCTAAATTTCAACACCCTATACGTATTCCGTGGCATTTGCAAATGCTACTGAGAACTCAATGCTGCTATTATCTTTAGTGGCATCTGATGGCATGCTACTTCCACTTGATATTAGTAAATATAGCAATATTTTTCTCTAGATTCCACTAAAAGTTACATTAATAGAGAAATTTATATTCTACATTGCCAGCATTTTTTGACAAGATATATGAGGTCATTATTATTGGTATTTTGAAAATTAAAAATGCCACTAAAAAATTCGGCATATACTGTTGGAAATATAGAGATAGAAGTAGATTTGCTGAAGTTTTTAAGTAATAGAGTGCTGCTGCACCTTTTGTAGAGAAGAATTAGATTTCTTTCTATTTTCTGTATATTTAAAAGATGCTAGACACAGCTTTATATAGAAGCTGTATATAGGAAATTACATAGAGAATTTAACTTCTAGGAACTTAGCAAAACATTAAGTAAGCCTAGAAAACAGCAGAGAATTAAATGAATGACAACCAACTCCTAGGAACTAAACAATTGACTTTTTGACTCACGGTTTTCCTCACAAATTTCCCTCTAAAACAGTGAGTCCTAACATGTCTCTGCACTTCAAAAACTTCTCTATAGAAACAGGTTTTGTGAGCATGTCTGCTGGTTGTTCATTGGTGCTGATGAACTCCAGCTGTATCTCTTCTTTCTGCACAAGGTCACGAATAAAATGATGTCTCAATTCGATATGCTTTGATCTGGCATGAAAAACTGGGTTTTTTGTTAGAGCAATTGCAGACATATTGTCACAATAAATAGTTGTAGGACCCTCCTGCTTCAATCTTAAATCATTGAGCAATTTCCTTAGCCAAACTCCTTCACAAGCAGCTTCTGTTGCTGAAGTATATTCAGCCTCTGTAGATGACAAAGCAACAGTGTTTTGCTTTCTAGAACACCATGAAATGGTGTTATTTCCAAGGCAGAAAATATAGGCTGATGTGCTTCTTCTATCATCAGTAGATCCAGCCCAATCACTATCGGTGAAACCAGTCAAAGTGAACTCGGAGTTTTTGCCATACTTCAAACCAAGTTTCAATGAGCCTTTTAGGTACCTTAGTACCCTTTTTGCTGCTGCATAATGAAGCACACTTGGGCTGTGCATGAATCTTGACAACATACTAACTGCTTGAGTGATATCCGGTCTAGTATGAGTCAAGTAAATAAGGGATCCAACTAGACTCCTGTACTGTTTTTCATCAACCTTCTTAGCTCCATCATTAGAGCTCAATTTTTCATTTAAAGCCATAGGAGTACTTACAGCCTTACAATCCTTCATGTAGAATTTCTTCAAGATGTCAGCTGCATATTTTTCTTGGGAAATGAAAATTTCCCCTCTTCCTTGCTTCATTTGCATCCCAAGGAAGTACTTCATGATCCCTAAGTCTGTCATCTCAAAGTTCCTCATCATTGAGTGCTTAAAATCAGCAAGTAAATGATGATTGCTCCCAAAGTAAATCAAATCATCAACATATAAGCAGACTATGATAAAATCAGCTTCATTCTTCATAAAATAAAGTGCTGGTTCATGAGGACTTTTCTGAAAACCTGAATTCTGAAAGTAAGAATCAATCTTACTATTCCAAGCTCGTGGAGCTTGTTTGAGGCCATATAATGCCTTGTTCAGCCGGTATACCTTTTCTTCTTTGCCTTTGACTTCATATCCATGTGGCTGCTCCACATAAACTTCCTCTTTCAGTTCTCCATTAAGGAAAGCTGATTTGACATCCATTTGATACACATTCAGCTCCAATTGGGCAGCAATTGCAAGAACAAGTCGGATTGTCTCAATTCTTGCAACTGGGCAAAAGTCTCGTTGAAATCTACTCCAGGCTGTTGGGAATAGCCTTTGGCCACTAACCTGGCCTTGTGTTTTTGAATGGAACCATCCTCATTGTATTTGGTCTTGTAAACCCATTTAAGACCAATAATGTCTTTGCCTTTGGGAGGATCTACAAGATCCCAAGTGTTGTTCTTATCAATCATGTTCAGTTCTTCTTCCATGGCCTTTTGCCATTTTTCATTCTTCACAGCTTCTTCAAAAGTTTGTGGCTCACAAGAGAAAAGAGCAAAATCTGCATTTTCATTGGAGAAATAGCTTCTAAAATCACTATACCTTTCTGGCGGTCTTCTAACTCTTTTAGATCTTCTTAGACTAGGTGAAGAAGATGAAGTTCCTTCATTATCTGGACTTTCAGATTCTGAACTGGAGCTCTGAGTTGTAGTTCCAGCAGCTGAAGTTGCTGGATTCTGAATTTCAACTGCTGATTCAGTCCTTGATCCTTCAGCTGGAGCAAAATCTTGAATATTTGATGAATTTTGGCTGCTAGAATTCCACTGCCATACTGCTTTTTCATCAAATATGGCATCTCTTGCCACTGTCAGCTTGTTATTAATAGGATTCAGCAACCTGTAGCCCTTGGATTCATCGCTGTACCTAACGAACAGAAGCTTCTCTCCCTTCTGATCAAACTTATCTTTATTTGGAGCCTTGTTGAGTGAGTAGGCTGGACAACCAAACACTTTTAGATGGCCAACTTCTGGCTTTCTTCCACTCCAAGCTTCATAGGGAGTTCTGTTCCTTACTGATTTTGTTGGAGACCTGTTTAAGATGTAGACAGTAGTATGTACAGCTTCAGCCCAAAGAGAATTAGGAAGCTCCTTCCCTTTTAACATGCTCCGAGCCATCTCAACAATGGTTCTGTTCTTTCTTTCAGCAACTCCATTTTGCTGAGGGCTTCTACTCATGGTTAATTGCCTTTGGATGCCTTCTTTCTTGCAATAATCCATGAATGGTTGATAGATGAATTCACCTCCACGATCAGTTCTTAAGGTCTTCATTTTCAGCCCACTTTGCCTTTCAGCAAGGGCTTTGAATTCCAGAAATTTTGAAAAAGCATCTGATTTTTGTTGAATAAAATACAGCCACACCATTCTAGTATAATCATCAACAAAAAGTATGAAGTACCTTTTATTCCCAAGTGATGGAGTTCTTGTGGGACCAAATATATCCGCATGAACAAGCTCCAAAGGAGCTTTGGCCCTCCAAGAAATCTTTGGGAAAGAAAGATGGTGCATCTTCCCATAGACACAGCCTTCACAAACTCCTTCTACTTGATGTATTTGGGGAAGACCACGAACCATATCCTTTTGCTTTAGTAGCTGCAGTCCCTTATGATTTAAATGGCCATATCTGAGATGCCATAGTTGAGATTCGTCTGAAATTTCACCCCTTAAGGCTACTGGACTTGCATAGTTGATGGAGAGTGGAAAAACTTTATTGTGAGTCATCTCAACCTTCGCCATCAGCTGGTTCTGCTTGTCTATCACTCTGCACTTATTTTCTTCGAAAAACACCCGATATCCTTTCTGAATCAGCTGCCCAACACTTAAGAGATTGTGAGCAAGAGTTGGGACGTAAAGAACATCATGAATGAACTTTTGCTCACCAGATCTGGACTGTACTGCAATCACTCCTTTTCCTTCAACCCTTTCAGATTTTCCATCACCAAGAATGACAGAATTTGAGAAATCTTCATCAATTTTAACAAACAACTCACGGTCATTTGTCATATGGCTGCTACAACCGTTGTCAAGGTACCACACCTGGTCCTTTCTGCTTTCAGCATTGAGACAAGTTAAAAACACTTGCTCTTCATCATTCTCTTTGCTGAAATTTACTTCTGAATTTTCATTCTTCTTGTGCCAGCAATCTCTGTCTGAATGATTTGGAATCCTACACCTTTTACACCTTAAATAGCATTCATCTGAAGTGTGATTGGACTTCCTGCATATGATGCAATTCTGTCCGTGGTAGCTGGTTCTTTGAAGTTGAGTATTTCTGCCTCTGCCTCGGTCTCTTCCACGCCCTCGAGGCTGGTTATTTTGACTCCTTTGAAACTAATCTTGTTGCTGGAAGTTTCCCCTCTTCTGTTGAAATTTCCATCCCAAATTGACCTTTGATTGAAAGGCCTGCTCCAAGGACTGACCTGAGGATCTCTTCATTCTTTCCTCATGTGATTCCAAGGAACCACAGAGGTCATACATGGTCAGAATTGAGAGATCTTTTGATTCTTCGATTGCTGCAGCTGCATGATCAAATTTTGGTGGCAGACTTCTAAGAATCTTCTCTACTATTCTCTTTTCTTCAATCTGATCGCCATAAGCTCTGATTTGATTTACAATTTCAGTAACCCTGGAGAAAAAATCTTTGATGCTCTGATTCTTTCATTGTCAAGCAATCAAAGTTCTTCCAAAGTGACTGAAGTCTAATAGAGACAACTTTATTGTTCCCTTGAAATTCTTTCTTCAGAGTTTCCCATGCATCTTTAGCTTTGCTAATGCCAAAAATGCGAGGATAGATGGTCTTGCTGATTCCTTGATGGAGGTAACTCAAGGCAAGGGTATTATTCTTGATCTTTTATTTGTTTTGAGCAGAAACCTGAGATGAGGTCTCTGTACTTCTGCTTGTAGAGGATGAATCATCACTTGCTGATGGAGAATCATCATATCCTTCTTCAACAATCTCCCACAAGTCTCGTGCAATGAAGAAGAAACGTATCTGATCAGCCCAGTACCCATAGTTTTCTCCTTCAAAGATGGGTACTTGGCTTTGGGAATAACTGAACATGGTTCCAGCAGAGGAGGAATTGCTGATCGACATGGCTCTGATATCAAATTTGTTGAAAATATAGAGATAGAAGTAGATTTGCTGAAGTTTTTAAGTAATAGAGTGCTGCTGCACCTTTTGTAGAGAAGAATTAGATTTCTTTCTATTTTCTGTATATTTAAAAGATGCTAGACACAGCTTTATATAGAAGCTGTATATAGGAAATTACATAGAGAATTTAACTTCTAGGAACTTAGCAAAACATTAAGTAAGCCTAGAAAAACAGCAGAGAATTAAATGAATGACAACCAACTCCTAGGAACTAAACAATTGACTTTTTGACTCATGGTTTTCCTCACATATACCACTAAAAAGCATTTGTAGTTGTTATTTATAACATACCAAACAATTAAAACTTGCCGCATGAGAGAGACCATTGCAGTACATAAACATTCTATTATCAACATAGCTGATCACCACTATAGCATAGGCTATTGAAGCTTAAATTTAGATGCTGCTAAAAGAAAGCAATTGAAGTAATGGCAATAAGCAACCTTGTGGTAGCAAGTTTTTAGTCTATTCTATCAACATAATAACTAAGCCTTCGCTACTGGTGTTGGCTACCAGCACCTTCTCCAATAGGAAATAAGGTATTACTTAATTGTAAAATGTGGTAAAAAGTTGCTATCTTCTATTCTTTGACATAATAAGTTCTTCTTTCCATGCATCAAATACCAACTAGTCCAATACATATCACTGCATAGGTTGTAAGTTCCAAAAAATCACAGAAATTATATCAAACTTTGTAGCATCAAGTATTTGTAAGTTAACTAAGAATTATATCTTCACACTTTGATTTCAGATTTTAGAAAAATTTTCATTAAGCTGGTTCTGTAGTGTATGCTTGTTTTATACAAGAAAAATCCTTATATAGGTTTCAACAAGAACTGTTATTCAGAGCCACAATATGCCTAGATGAGTAAAGAAAATATGATATCTCTCTCAAAATTACACTACCTCACCTTTCAACATCATAACTTTGGGTAGCAACATGATCCCTTTATACATCTAACCTGCAAAATAAAAGAGAGAGTAATGAATTCACCTAGTTGAGAAATTGCTTTCACTGAAAGATACTTACAATGTCAAAAATAAGTGAAATTACTGACTATATGTATTGAGCGACCGTCGGGTGATAAGAGGGTGAGAAGAGGTGTCCGGTGATAAGAGGGTGAGGGAAAAGGGAGGGCACTAGGTTACAGCAGGGGGATATTTTTTATTCTCTTTTTTTTTTTAATGACCGGAATGGATTTATAATTTTGGGTGGAGGGTCCAGATTTGAAATCTTCCTAATACAATTTAATTATGGGTGGAGTTGGAATCGGATTCCTAATTCCATCCAAGCAAACTCTTGGAATCAGAATCACTGATTCCAATTCCAGAGAGCCATTCCTATGAACCAAATGGGCCTTGAATGTGAAATAACAAATACTTCCTAGTACACACTTCCTTAAGCATGATGATATTGCCCTTAGCTTATTTTAATTTGTTAAAGGGTAGATTCTTAGATAGTTTCCACTCTCATGGCCAAGGGATAAAAGTCATGCAAAGTGGGGCAATCATTTAAGCACCAACCAAACCACAAAAAAAAAAGAAACATTCATTCACTTACCTCGACATTTATGTTAGAATAATCTGAGAGGCAACTGAATTAAAAGAACAATCACTGGATCAGTAGCATGAAATTTACTACTTGTAGATTTCTTCCAATCAGATGCATAACCATGTGCATTGATTTACTAGTTGACTGATTGCTTGAAACAGTATTCAGTGGCTAATCAAGTTAATGTGATTAATGCAAAGAGTTATGTTTATCTCACTTAGATATTTTTAAATTTTATTTTTTTCAGATAATTTATTGATTTATTATAAAATATGGCCAAAGTTGCTACCTTGGATATATTCAGCTCTTGATCAAGAATAATCAAGATACCAACTGGTCCAATAAGTGTCATTGTAAAGGTCTTAAGCACCCAAAAAATACAGAAATCGTATCAAACTTATTGTAGAATCGAACACATGTAAATTAACTGTGAATTATTTCTTCATACAGTTGTGTTGCCAGATTTTCAGTAAAATCAGTGTTAAGTTGGTTCTGCAGCTAATGCTTGTTTTATATAAGAAAAACCCTCATATATTGATAAAGGAAGCCTTATAGTTTCAGAAAAAGCTATTATTCAAAGCCATAATATGCTTATAGGTTTAGCATTCTTATGTCAACTTTAATTGCTATTATTAACTGCCTTCAAAAATTATTGCCACTAGGTTCATCGAGTTGGTACTGAGCCCCACATCAGTACCATATTGGTACAATGTCTATTTGGGTCAGTTCAACATACCAACGCTTAGTACACACCAATACCAAGTCTTAATTTAATACTCGTATGGTATGGTATGATATGGATTAGTATGGCATGGTATGCAGTTATTCACTTTAAACTTGACAAGACAATAATTTTGAAATGAATATTAGACAAGGCTCTGAATTTTATGTTCAATATGTCAATTCTAAGTGCACTATTAAGCATGTTTTTGTGCCTGTGATGATATTTTCTTACACCAATTAAAGACTTGGCATGCATGCATGCGGGTTTCTTTCATAGGTTACTCAAGCAACTTCTATTATGATTTCTTGGTTCCTTGTACAAACTGCCAAGCTCTGCTGACAGCAATGATTGAGGGTAGCAGGTAAAAATGGCCATGAAAAACATCTAGCTTCTCGACTAATGATGCTAGAAGAGTAATAATAAGAGCTTTTATGAAATTTATTCAAACAAAAATTAAACAAATTGAATAATTAAATAAGCAGCATGATTAAACATAAATATAAGCAAGGAAATTCTTTAATTCACATGGAGACAAACCAAAATGCTAGCGGTAATAACAATATCCAGAACATCCAATAGATAAACAGTACCAACACAGTGCTCTGGTCCTGGGGAGATAACAAAACTCTCAAGTCATAGCAAGTAACTCATGATAACTTCCGTAACCGGGCCTGCATGATTGGAAGCAAAGAGAAGAGACACCAGAGGTAGCACAATCAGGTTTGCATCTTGGTGCAAGCATCTATTTAGAAGTATTTTCAGCCTTCTAAAGCAACCATACTTGCATGCACTGGTATCTAAATATTTCATGATCCATGCGATTGTTCAGTGAGTTCAGTAATTTCAACATGCCATCCATCATTCCACATATTTCCGCACATATCCACTGCAGCATTTATCACTTGAAGGTCCAAAACCAATTTTGGTAAACAAACCATGAAGTTGCCATCCTTAGGTGACACGAAGCAATATAACATTATTGCTTTCCACAGGTGCCTAGGATAGAACGGAAAGTTTGATGCACAAAGTTTAGAAAGCATGTTTCCACTCATTGTAGCATTCACAGGTCCATACAACACATCTTAGGCTATGCGATTTCCATAGAAGAAGCAACATCGAACAAAAATAAAAGGCAATCCAACACAAGCATACATATATATCTCTGTTGTATGGCGTTGGTATGCCCCTAGGTACTGCTCTACATACTCATTTTGTGCACCAAGAGATTATGGTTTGTACTCCATCCAATACCATACCAAAAAAATCATTGGTGCCAATACTTCAACAGGTGATCTAACCATTCCATCATGATTAGAAAACTTATCAAGCTAAAGAATATCCTCGTTATTTTTAGGATAATAAACAATGAGTTACATATACTTATTTTGATCAAATTATTTCAACAATTTATATGGGTAGAAACTGTTGCTGAGGTAAGCAAATCTACAACCATTGACACGTAATTGATGGTACAGAGATGATTTGATTTCATAGGCACATAAGCGGTCACTTGAGCACTTCTCTATATTCTTGGTAGACTAGCATGGTGATGATCTAGCTAAATAAATAGGTCAAATCAATCATAGAATCAAGGACCGACATATTTGCTAAGAACTCTTTAGTAGTTTTTTTATAGACTTGAGATCCTAATTGGGGAACTTTGCACATGGTTTTATATAACAATAATATGAATATCTTGATCAGTTTAATAGTTTAAGGCCATCTTCATTGGACTATTGATTTATATAATAGCCTGCCAGTAATATTTTTACAAATGCATTATGATCATGATTACAAATGCATAATCTAATTGTCTATAGTCACTAGTTGATATTACCATTATTTTAGGGTTCCGTTCTTTATTATTTGTAGACATATTTCTAATCATATCCACAATATTATGATCCACATACAAGAATTGTGCAGTTGAAACAACTCATAATGAACGATAAAACTAAGCAATGCTTGGCGTAGTAATCATCGACTTCCCATATTTCACTCATAGCTGAAAGTGTATTTGAAGAGATAAAGCATATCTGTTCGATGGCTCGAGTGCACCAATATAAATTAAGGAAGACATATATTTCACCCAAAAAAATACAGTTACTTCCAAACCTCTCGACTTGATAGAAAATATCTCATGATGAAAACATGCAACATCAAAAGGAATGGATACAGAATCTAAATAAAGAAACATACATACCACTGCTTGAAGCAAAGATAACCAAAGTTTCCTGAATTACATAGAACTCTCAATGAGTTGACATAACTTATAGAACTCTCAGTGAGTTGACATAACATAACAATTTAACAGACCATTAATACTCGACAGTTTAACATACCATTAATAACATTACCAGAAAGATACTGTTCGATAGACATCAACCTTACGAAAGCTAGATAATTTGGACCTTATAAAGTTATTACCATTTCAATGAGCATGCATAATTCAATATAGACGGCCCCGGCATTCATTGGATTCACAATGGCATTCCTTTGTTTTATGTTGCCATCTAAATCATGAACATTACCTATGATATAGTTGTAGTCATATGTTATCTCCTGGAAAGGTAGAATGTTTTGGGAAGCAAAAAACATGATGTGAGGCATTCTTTTGTCATGATGATCATAAAGGAGATCCTGTCCATGAAGATTAGGGCTGCAGCTATGATTAACAAACCTTCCCACGTTGCCAAATGCAAAAGCATCAATAACAAAGCCCTCCTCATGATCATCTTCATGGATAGCAGCCCTCTTCTTTCGACCATGCATAGAAGTTGAGGGACCTCTCGGAGGGGATTCATCAGGATAGTTTTTCCCAAGAGCAAAGAGGTATTCATCATTTGGCCTCTTCTGTGCCTCCTCCTCATACAATACCTCTCCAGCGTACTCACAGACGAAGGTGCCAGCAAGAATCATCTCCCTGCACCTCAGTCCCCACCCTCTTTTTGCAGTCCTGAAAATCTCCAGGGGCAAACTGAGGCCATGCTGGCTTACCCTGTTAGGACAAGATGGAGGGCACTTGCAACCAGGTCCACATTCATATACCAGTGGCCTTGCTCTGATGATACGACCGCTTTCATCAAAGGGAACCTTTCCTCCATTTTTAACAGCACAGGCACACCTCTGAGAATCACAGCCTCCACCAATGCAGTCACAACCACTTGGAGGAGTCGGAGGATGTTGCTTATGATATATCAACTTTCCTGTGTACATGAAGTGCAATGGATGCTCATTGTCGATGCCGTTGACTGCAGCAATGGGTATTTTCTCGACACCATGAGATATATCCTTTATGTAGACATTGAGATCGGCTCGTGACCTCTCGGTCATCACGATATTTTCAACATCAACCTGGGGTTGCCCTGGAATTCTTCTCAACCGAAACTTGGGAGTCAAGGGTTCACCTCCGCGTTCCACCAACTGGTAGTCCTCGACCAAATAAAGTCCATCATAAATATACACTGGTATTCTCATCGGAGGTGCCCTAGGGTCTCGGCTAGCTTTGTAGTGGTGGTCGACGAAGCTGTAAGTAAGTCGAAAAGGTGTCCTTGTTTCCATGTTGTTCTTCAGTGCTAGGATTCCACGGTCAAACTTCCAATCCGCGGTCCGTGCTTTGGTGTCGGGATATTTCAAGACATCAGATCTTGTTCTGAACGAAGAATAACACCCATGGTACACGATGCTCGCAGCCAACAATTTTCTACCTCGTTTGATGATGTCGATGCCAGTCCTTTGCCGAGGGTGAAGCCCAACTAAGCCGAGCTCCACCCGGAAATGAAAAACATCGCCGACTTCAACCCCTGGAATACTTCCCATACGCGTCCGACCATGAACCATCCCTTCACTTCTCTTCTTGAACTCATTGAAAGCCGCAACATCGACACGCTTAATGCGCTCGGCTTCCTCTGAGTTGGATTCCTTCAACGTCAACAGATTTCTAAAGATCTCTCGGAAATCTTGCAAGGCTTTGCTTACCTTGTATCTCGCAACTGAACTTTCCGACAGGACATTTCTTGCCACGATCGAGTCCCATGCTTCTTTATAAATCGGAGAGGCTTCAACAACTCGTTCCACTTGCAAGCAAGCATCTTTCGCATCGTTCTCCTTTGCCGCGTTCTCTTCCACAAATTTTCTTTTCCTCGCCAGCCTGACTTCTTCAGGAGAGTCGAAATCCTCCAGCATAGAGTCCTCCATGTTCGTGACGCAGACTATCGGCGTGGATTGGCTATTATGACCTTGGGGCGCCGCCGAATCGTTCTTCTCGTGCTTGGATCCGTCGTCGACATCGCCGATGCTCCTCGAATCCTCATCCATTTCTGTTCAATCTAGCTTAAGCACAGAAATTTTGCAGCAAATCCTCTAAAAATAAACATTAAATCCGATCGACGTTTCGATTGCTCGACGATCAAAAAAATAAAACAAAACGTCGGAAATCAAGGTTGTTTAAAATCTCTCTTTTTTTTTTTTCTAATCAGCGCAATCGGACACAGAACATCAAATTCGATACATCTGGGGATGGAAAAAAGAAAATTTTCAAAGAAAAAAATGAAAGAACGATCCTAACTAACAAGACGGACTGCAGTTCGACGTGATCAAAACCTAAACGCACAAAGCGAAACAAATAAACGAGAGAGAAAGAAGATCGGGGAGGGAAAACGACAACAAACGAGTGGGAGAAAGAACCGACCTTGGGATGGATCGAGACGGGACTGGTTGTTGAGAGCTTCAGGAGAGAGGAAAGGAAACCCTAGCTGGAGGAGCCATCGAATTCTCCCAAAGGAGACGACGGCGAGTGTGGCGTGAGAGGAGAGAGAGTGAGGGCTCTCGGTCTAAATAGCACGTCGGCGGGGCGACCTCGAACGCCACGTGGCACACGTCCGGGAGGGGAAACTTTCCCGCCGGGGATGCTCTTTCCGACCCTAATTCGAACGTTCAATGCGCAAGGTCGAACACCGTGCACCGTTACCCTCCAACCAAAATAGCCCAGAAATATGAATGCATGTCCAGATATTTACAACAATAATAACGATTATAATAAAAGTATTAGATGTATAAAATCTATACTTTCAAAATAGTATAGATTCTCACTCTCTTTGCATTGCAAAAACATAATAATAATAATAATATATGTTAGAATCTCTTCTTTAATATAAATAATTTTTTTATTTTTATTTTATGCTAGCTAAAGGTAAACATAGTTTGTATCAACTCAAAAAATTCAACCTAAATCAATTTCATTGGAAAGACCTGAATTTGGCTTTATTATATATTGCTTCGGCGCAAGTTCTTGTATTTCAAAATTTTGATTAAATTAATTTGTTTTAGATTAAGAATTTGGTTAACTTGATCCAATTTTAAATAAAATAATTTATATCATATAATCAAGTTGATATAAATTTTATAGGATAGTATAATAACCTAATTAGAAATACAATGACATTCATTTAGTTTTGCTTCCAAATAATAGAAAATTAACTTGGCTAAGGTTGTTTTTGAGTTGGAATCCTAGCTTAAGCAAACCTATATGCTTCAATAGCATTTGCAAATGAATGAAAAGAGCCCAACAATGTTATTATCCTTTGTGACATATAATGATATTCAACTTTTATGTGGTAAAGATAATTATAATAATATTTTTTGACTGGCTATTAGATGGGATTATTTGTTTGAAAAAAAAAAAAAACACCCTACGAGATGCGTTTGTAATTTTTTAAAAATATCAAAAAATTAAGCACATCGCTATGGAATTAGAGTATTACCTTTCTAGACTATGGTTGTTGCTTGTAGTATTGATTCTTTAGATCTAAGGAATGCATGTTTTTCTCGTTCCAAAGTAAGACTCTATCTATATCTCAAAAAATAATAAGCTAGATGGCCAATGGGCAAAGAAAGGGTGTTAATCAATCAGGATGGCTGATGAGCAAAGAAAGGGAGTAGGCTAAGCATATCAATTAAGGCCCTAGTTGAGGGTAATTAAGATAAATAAATTTTAGCAACACAATCATATATTAAGACTATTACAATATATGCTTGATCTACTAACAACATCAAAGATCAACAATATAGCATGAATTATCGATGCTTAAACTCAGACACTATCAAAAGAATATAGTTAAATTAATGATGATAAATAATCTTTTAACAGTAAGTTTTTAACTTATTCTATCCATGTAATAACTAATCACCCACTTTTATCAAATTAATGAAGATATGCAATACATCAAATTAAATAAAGTCTTATTTGTCATCAATTCAAAAACTATAACTCAATTTTCATTTTAGATTTTTTGAAACTGTTTCTTAGCTTTTAGAAATAGTAAAGACTAAAAAATTTATGTTTATAAAATATTTGAAGATGAAAATCCATCCATAACAACCTTTACCACCATCAACCATATTAACCCTTATCAATGTCATCATCATCAAACACCAAATATTATCCATGCCAACCACATTCATTTTCATCTCCGCCATTACTATCACCATGAAATACAACCCTAGTGACCACCAACTAAGTTTTAGATTTCAATCATCCTAAAAAATATTATTTTAGTTTTATAAAAATTAAAAAATGAAGAATAAAAGTAAGGCAAAACATAATTGGCATATTTGATTTCATTTCAATTCATATAAAAAATATTTGTTAAAGATCAACCAACAACAATGTTAACTAATATACTGAAAATAAAAATATACATCTGAAATCAACACTTAATATATACAAATATATTGATAAATAAAAGTAACAGTGATATCCTTCGCAAAATTAAGCCATCCCCTCTTCCAACATCATCATTCTACTTAGCAAGATGATCTTTTTTATATGCATAACCTCCAGAATAAAAGTGTAACTAATCCACCTAATTAAGAATTTCTTTCTAGGAAAACTAGCTTAAATGTAAAAAAAAATGTAATACTGTTAATTGCTTAGATTGAATATGAAACAACAAATGCTTCTTAGAATGAACTTCTTGAGCATGATGAGATGTCTCCTTTGGCTTAATTGTATTTGCTTAGGTTAGATTTTAGCATGATTTCTACTCTCAGAGCTAAGAGATAAAAGTCATGTAGAAGATGAAAAAATTGTATATGACACTATATATACAATTACAAGTATCATAAGCAACAAAGCCCAACAACCAATAGGAAACATCATTCCTTTGCCTCAAGGAAACCATAGCATAGAAACAATCCAAGTTATTAGATAATGATAAATTTAAGAGAAGGAATTGTTTTATGTCATTAAATAAGTTATGTATTTATATACAAATATCGATCAACCCTTGATGCAACATTACAGGGATTACTGAATCTAATAAAAAAAGTATACAATAATATCATAGAGATTGCTGAATTTGGTCAACCCTCAACACAATATCATAGGGATTATTAAATCTAATAAGAAAAAATATAGCAAATGTATAAAATACATATATGTAACACAAGGACAGCAAGTACTATCATCATATTATCTGTATATCTTGAGATTTTCTCTGATGTATATGACTTTCTTTGATACTCTCCCTCAAGTTGAACTATAAATATAATGAGCATCTAACATATGAAAAAGATGACTATTTTTGCTCAAAATTTTAGAGAATAGATCCACAAGATGTTGAATGGTGGAGACATGGGCAAAATGAATGAGACATTATTGGAGTTTATTATGAATAAAATAATTGTAAATTTAGCTATGCTTCATCTGCTCGTGAAAAAATAAGATCAACAGTTATATGAAGAATGACTTAATTATCACAATATATAAGAAAGTTGATGTGCAAATCATAATAACAACATCATGAAGTAAGGATTAAAGCCATCTAACTTCGCAATAACCTACAGCCTTGACTCAACATTCAAATTCTGTAGAACAATAAGATATAGTGTTTTGTTTCTTAGATTGCTAAGAATAGATTCTTTTTGTTGGGTGTAGCCTTTAATTAAAAGTCATGCTTTGTTGCATTATACAAAACTATCATACTTGTATTTTACTTTGACAATCTATTTATAGCCTATAGGCAATTTGTTAGATGGAAAATCCATGATGGTTCAAGTGTGATTTTGCTTAAGGCTTGTAGCTTAGCATTAATAGCATTTCTCTACTTTGGACCCTTAATAGCTTCAAAGTAAGTTTTAGGTTCAACAATGAAAGTAATGTTAGAAAAAAAAGGTTATATAATGGAGTCAACTTCTGGTATGAAAGAAAATAAGAAATAAGATATCAAATATCTGAGCAGGTAGAAAATGATAAAGATGATTGAGTGTAGATGTTAGAGTGATGAAACTCTTGCAAGTAGGCTAATGGCTGACAGGGAGAGCTAAAGATGTGAAGGACCTCGAATAAAAGAAGTGTCTTCTAGAGAAGAATCCAACTTAATTTAAGGGATATGGGTTTCAATCTGAAGTTGTTTAGAATAATTAAAGATGGATTAAGTGAAGTGAAACCTTATATGGAATTTTAATAAAAGAAGAAGAGTTGATGTAACATCTAGAATATTCTATTTCTTATAATTGATTGAGAAATATTTTAATGTAATTGATATCTATGTTGTCTTGAGATTTATTAGTGATTTTATGAATTTTTGGTTATGTTGGCCACTTGAATAATGTTAGAAGGGAATGTTTTGAGGTGTAAATGATTTGGGATGAAAATTTTGATGAATGGAGGCCTTGCAATTTTTATTTTTCTGGATTATTTAAAGGCTTGAGGGCCTTAGAAAAATTGTAAAAATTTGATCCCTGGATGTCGGAGTGGTGAGCCATAGTGGGCGCCCAAGTGGGAGCCTGCTTGTGTGGGGGAGTTGGAATAGGGAGTTAGGTGCCCAATTGGGCACCTAACAGGTTAGGGATCTGGTTAGGTGCCCAATTGGGCGCCAATAGGTTAGGGATCTGGGCGCCTAACAGGTTAGGGATATGGTTAGGTATTGGGCACCTACTTTTCCAAAATGAGGGGGTCCGGGTTATTTTAAGAGGGGAAAAGCTATAAGAAGAAGAAAGAAAGGAAGAAAGGAAAAGAAGAAGGAAAGGAAAGGGAGAGAACACGGCCAGAGGGATTTAGCCATGAGGAAGGAATCCCTCTAGCCATGAGGAAGGAAGAAAGAAAAGAAAGGAGAGGAAGAGAAGAAGAAGAAGAAGAAGAAAGAAAAGAGAGAGGGGCATGGATTTGAGAACCAAAAAGGATTTGAGAACCAAAAAGGGGATATAAAACTTAAGAAGAATAATATCCACCTAGAGAAAGAATATAGTTTCATACAAGAATTTGAATATAAGGAGAAGGCATGAATTTAATCGTGAGCTTTAATCATGAGTTTATATGTATGGGTTTATATGTATGCATGAGTGGCAAAGCATAAGTTGAAGCAGGAGTATATAGTATGAATTTATGATATGAATTATAGAAGATTGCATGGATGACTGTATATATATGTGGATGGCATGAATCTAAAGCATGAACTTAGCATATGTTAAAGTATGAGTTTCAGAGAGAAAGTATAAGTTTCAAAAAGAAAGTGTGAGTTTCAAAGATATTGTTGTATTATGATAGCAATTTGATACAAGCCTATGATATGAAAGGCTTAGTATAATATTGTATGTGGGTTAACTTGGGAGATAAGAATCTAATATATTATGACATAGAAGCATGATATCTGAATATAAGTTAAAGTATGACTTTTGAGAAGAAGATTAAAATATATGTTTATAGTCTGAGATTAGTGTATATGTTTAAAAGCAAGAGTTGAAGACTAGGGGTCTTATAAAAGAAGATAAGATTGAGGAAGAAAGCATAAGTTATGAAAAGGTCCTAAACTGGAGGTTAATATATGAATCTGATGAATGAACATGAGTTTGTAAAAAGCATGATATTAGTTATATATATGAATGGATAGCTGAAGTTAGAGCATATCAAATTATAAAGAGAAAGAATATGCATTGAAAAGGTATGTGCAGATACCTATCAATATGTATGGATGATTTGAACTCAGTCATGTGTTTCATAGCATGAGTATCAAATGAAAAGTATGTTGTTAATCGCATGTGTTAAAATATGAATTATAGTGATATGATAATTTTTTGATATAAGCTATGATATGAAAGTCTTAGTATACTGATGTATATGGTTTAAACTTGAAATTTTTGAATCTAGTATGCGGTATAATGAAAGCATACAGTGAGCATGAGTTAAGGTAAAAGAATATAGTATGAATTGAGAAGCATAAGTTAAGATATAAGTTTAAGGTAAGAATTAAATAAAGTCTTGAGTATATCATAAGTAAAGCAAAGCATGATCTTGTTATTTGAATTAAATTGTAATAGGAGGTTTAGAAGAAGGTATGGATATAGAGGCATGTATAGGTATGTTATATGCATGGTATGAATGTATAATGCATGATAGATAAAATATGAGCCTACGCCTGGGTTTGAAGCATGAGTTGAGTATGTTTTTATAGCATGAGTTTACGGTATATGTAGCATGAGTTTGAAATATATGTTTACAGCCTGAATTTGAAAGCATGAGTTTCAAGCAAAAGTTTTGATGCATGGGTTTTAATTGCATTCATGGCATATGTGCATAAAAATGTTATTGAAAAGAAATGTGTATTTTAGAGCATGTAGCATACAACATCGGGTAGCTATGGGGCTGATCATCCTGTAGTGTGTACCGCATAGCATGAGCATTGCATACTACATATACAGCAACACCTTCTTGCGATTTGATCATACGATGATCTTCGAGGCCAGGGGTGAGAGTACATGCTAGACCAGGCCCAGTGGGATAGATTGCAAGCAGCCCATGAGGGCAAAGAATCATAGCCTAGTGGAGCTGGTTACTATATAGCCTGAGGGGGCAAAGAAAAACCCTAGGTCCTAGGGTCAAGGGACAAGGCACTGCAGGAGACTCGCATAAGTAGTAAGGGATGCTGCCAAAGTGTAGGGATCCTAGCTGGACATACACCTGATTAGAGTGCACCTGCAGAAGGGCGACTGTAGGATGGTTCCTCGAAGGCATGCACACACAGCCCAACATCATAAAATTTGAAAAACTTGTATCTAGATTGGAAAAGTCATGCTGGTGGGAAACTTTTGAAAAGCATAAATGGTATTTTAAAAGAAAGGCCAGTGGGCATTAAACATCCCAATGGGGATCAGAAAAGAAATTGTATAAAGGCTGGGCTACTGAAAAAGAGAGATTTCATGTTTTATAATGCAAAAGTCATATACATGGTTTATGTTTCAAATGAAAATGATGGATACTATATTATATTGTTGTAAGCATATGCTGACTTATAAATTATCTTTTATCATTGCAAAAAGGTGTATGTATACAATTATGGAGGAGTTTTCCAGTGGAAAAGATAAGAATACGATACTTCAGTTAAAAATGTTTATTATTTAAAGAATAAGCTATGTTTTACCTTATCTGTTAGCATGGTAAAATCTATACTTTGGCATATAAATGCTATATGGTACTATCATTCAAATGATGTTTCATGTTCTCAGTTTTTTCTAAGGTTAGATGGTTATCCAGTCACTGTGACTTTGGTCTTACCCCTCTATGATTAATGTTTTTGTGCACATTAGTGAGTTGATATGCAAGACTAGGCTATTGACCTTAGCTATGGTCCCAGTTTGGAAGATGGTATTTGTATAAGTGAAATATTTGTTAGTTTGGAAGGAGGATGAATTGGGTTCTTTTAAAAAATTTGGCGCTTTGAAACAATTTCACCATTGATAGTGCACAAGAAGGTATGCAGTAAATATAATGCTAAGAATGCAAAGCAGAATATAAGATAGAGTAGGAAGAAGAAGAAATAGCACGACAAACACAAGGTTTATAGTGGTTCGGTGTTAGCTTACACCTACATCCGCTCCCAAGCAACTCTTGGGCCCATACTATAATCACCCCGATTACAGTCAAGTTGTTTTACAAGCTCACAACTCAAACTTATTTTTACAACGGGATCACAACGAACCCAGCCGGTTTCACAGGCTCACTAGCACACAACCTATCACAAGCTAACCTTAGCTTGCACAAGGCCAACTGCCTCACCTGATTCAATCACCTGATTGAATCAGAAACCAAATGTATTAAAGAAATCGTTACAATAGAATAAACACTCCTCAAATGAGTAAATAAATAATATAAGCAAGATAGGAATAGAAAAGCTTGATTAGTGGATCTTTGGAGTTGAGCTTTTTTTTTTTCTTCTTTTCTTCTTTTCCTCTTTTCTCTTGGATGATCTTCCTCAAGATAGGATTGAAGCTTTGGAAGAAACGTTGATGCAGAGAAGGGTAAAGAACTATGGCTCTTGCTTTTCTTCTTCTATATGATGGAAATCCTTCAGATTTGGCTCTTGAATGCTTTGGAATTCTCTAATCTCTTTTTCGAACACTTAAAATTTCAAATCTAAGCATTCTCTCTTGATATTTCTCTATTCTATTCTTGATTTCTCTTCTTCTTTTCAAATGGTCGGAACCCTCCTTTTATAATCTCCTTTTAATCCATATTTTGATGCAAAGTAGCTGTTAAAAGTACTTATGGATGAGTTTGTCATAAAAAAGAAAAGAACCATTGGGGTTTATTTGAAAAAATATAACATATAGAGTCATTATGACACATCTAAAAATCGCCTCTGACAAATTAGAGTCGGCTCTAATCTGGCCTGGGGTTGTCTCTAAGTTGAGATGCTTAAAATAGTAAGGATCTTCCATCGTGGAGTTGGCTCTAACTTTTCGTGGGATCGATACATTCCATGCTGGAGTCGGCTCTGACTTTCTTGGGGTCGATTCTAACTGTGATTCAGAAAACGTAGTCTCTGTTCTTAGGTTAGAGTCGGCTCTAATTTTTCTTGAGTCGGCTCTAATTTTTAACACAGAAAAGAGATTCTGTGTTTCTCAGGATAGAGTTGGCTCTAATTTTCTGAAGTCGGCTCTACACCATGCCGAAAGTGCCAAACTATTCCGATACTTTCCGGAGTCGGCTTTACTCACTCTAGAGTCGGCTCTAATGTCTGAAACTTGACACTTAGCATTAGAAATCGATCCAAACTCAATTTTCCTCAAGTTATGAATACTTAACCATTTTAAATCCCTAAAATACTTTGTCAAACTTATTTGTAACATAAAAAATATACTCATATGGTTTTTGTTAATCATCAAAATCAATAAATGGGTCAGGTCAGCAATCTCCTTCGTTTTGACGATGACAAAAATATTAAGTATATGAGTACAAAATTGCATTTTAAACTCAATTTAGATAACTTTTAAAATAGAGTGATATTTAATAATATTTCAATAAGTTTATTTCAGATATTTTGCATTACCGTTCCAAAAGGATAAAGGTTATCAAAAAGCTCAATTCAAATTATTGATTCAAATAGATATCAATTCAAATACTTATCAACTCAATTAGAATCCCCCTATATATATATGTGTGTGTGTGTGTGTGTGTGTGTGTGTGTGTGCATACAACATAAAATCCTTATGCATATACAATACTTTCTCCTCCTTTTTTGTTATTAACAAAAAGGTTAAGAAGTTATAGGGTAGTCATTGCTCAAATTAGGATTTAAATTAACTTAGCTAAGAATTAATCATCATTATATCATAAAATCTAAGATGTTCCATTAAGATCAGAAATATTCATATATATTGCATTTATAGTCATTGATTTCAAGTACAAGTTAAATGAAAATACACCCAAAGTGTAAAGTAAACATAAAACAAGATAATATATATTAAAAGTCCTTAGTATAAGCTAAGTAACAATATAACCTAACTTAAAACAAAAATCTAAGCACAATATTTGAAGTCCTAAAATCTAATTCTAAGATAGATTGGATAATTGGTTGGATTGGAGTTGAAGTTGAAGTTGCTTGGCTTGGCTTGGCTTGGATCAGCTGGAGAAGCGGGAAGGATAGGGAACATTACTTCAGAATCTTTTTCAGTTCTACTAAAATTTATCTCATTCCTTTTTCTTGAACCTTTATAAATTATTAATCAATTTTTCAACAAGGGAAGCAGCTATCACAACTTTCTTTTGTATCTCCGCATTACCTTTGTAATAAACAACTGAGTCACCTCCAATATCTTTAATTTTGTCAAAAATAGATTGCAACTCAGTCTTCAAAGCATCAGAAGAAGTACTGAATAATAACTCAATCTTCTCAATCTTCTCTTTTAAAGGGTATAAAAGCTGCCTAAATCCCAACAACTGATCTCTGACATCATCTTTAATTTTAGCTTCATGCTCAGCCAACAAGGCTTTGAGCTGCTCAATCTGCCTATCAGAAAAAGCAGAAGAACTTGGAACAAAAGTGGTTGTTGCTACTGGTGCCAGTGGAGGTACTGAAGTGCTCAGTCCAGATGAAGAATATCTGAGGGCAGATGGTCCAGCTTCTGAAGGTCCAAGGACCTCATCATTAAATTCGATATCAGCCTCTGCTTGGATTTGCTCAGCTCCATCAGATTGTCTTTTCCTTTGCCATTGGCCCTCAACTTTTCTAAAGCCCATACGGTGAAGAGTTGAGACATTGTAGTAGTCCATGTGTCCCATCTTCTTTGTGGCTCATTATCCAAAATATTCACCCCTTGCCTTCGAAATATCAAGGTCAGAAACATGCCATATGGTAAAGTGGACCTCTTCTTAGTTCCGACCTCAGCCATGTATCCAATCATCATTTCAGCCAAGTTAATCGGATACCCATGCATCACACAATCCATCAGAAGAACGTCTCTTTCAGATACATACTCAAATCGATCAGTCTTAGAAAACAGAATCCTACTGCATATGTTATGAAGTAGTCTTAGTTCCAGACTCGGTTGATTTGCCTTTACTTTTTTCAAAATCAGAAACTTCTCTTCCTAACATTCTTGTCAATGCCTCACCTCTATCACTGTGATGAGTGGCAGCCATTCCAACAACAAGAATCTTCAAAATGTTTTTCAGAATTTCAGAAGTAAGATGGACTCTGGTTCCTCTCACATAGCTAACTAATCCACTATCCTCTCTACTTATATTGTTGTAGAATTCTTTAACTAAAGCAGGATAAGTGGGGACGTCAATGGAACATACTCTCTCCCAGCCCATTTCTTTCAACTGTCTACCAAATGTAAAGCCCTTTGAGTCAAGGAAATCAAAGTCTACATTCCTTCCCATGGTAATTGCTTTTCCAGCCAGCAAGTCAACTTGTGGAGAGGATGGGGTAGGAATAGCACTTGAAGTTGAGAAGGAAGAGGTTGAAGGAGTACTTGGAGAAGGTGGCCTCGCTGAACGTCGCATGGAGTGCCTCCCGATCGTGACGAAGACTCCAATGAAGGATGCTCGGCATTTGGGGGCCATTGAGGTTAGGGATGATGAGATTCAAAGTTGTTTGGAAGATTAAGAGAGATGGAGAAGAGTTTAGAATGAATTAGAATCGATTTGGTTAGGAAACGAGTCAGCTCTGCCCTAGTTATAACAAAAGGGGACCACTTAGAGTTGGCTCCCGAAAAGTAAAGTGTCGGCTCTAAGTCGCTAACACAGTCAGTGCCCGAAATAGAGTTGGTTCTAACAGTAGCTAAAGTCGACTCTAAAGAGCAAACAGAGACTCTGGATAATTAGAGTCGACTCCAACTCCAATAGAGTCAGCTCCAAGATAGTTTCAATGAAAGATAAGAGTTTCAAGGAATCTGAAACTTATCAAATTAGACATCAAACTCTAGATAATTTTTCTTAAAGTATGAGGGATGAAGAAATTCAAATATCTAGATGATTTTTTCTTAGAATCATAAGAAGATTTTCAAGAAAATGATTGAACTCTAGATGATCATTCTTAAGGGTTTCAAAACTATTCTAATGGATCACAAACTCCTAATTCTCCTCTAAGATAGAAAAATCTCTCTTCACTTGAGGTTTTTATAAATATATCAGCTAATTGTTCATCAGTACACACATAATCAAGACAAACATCATTTTTAGCAACATGTTCTCTAATGAAATGGTGTCTTATCTCTATGTGTTTGGTTTTTGAATGTTGAATAGGGTTCTTGATCAAATTTATTGCATTATTATTGTCACACCTAATTGGAATGTTGTTAAGTGTGATACCATAATCCTTAAGTTATCGCTTAATCCAAAGAATTTGAGCACAGCAACTTTCAGCTGCAACATATTCAGCTTCAGCAGTTGATAATACAACTGAATTTTACTTTTTGCTAAACCAAGAGATTAAGCTCCTAAGAATTGGCATACACCACTTATGCTTTTTCTATCTAGTTTACAACTAGCAAAATTAAAATTAGAATATGCAATCAGATTAAATATTGAGTCTCTAGAGTACCATAATTCTATATTTTTAGTTCTACTTAAGTATTCAAAAATTCTTTTTATAGCAATTAAGTGAGATTCTCTAGGATTAGATTGATATCTAGTACATAAACATACAATAAACATAATATCAGGTCTGTTAGCTATTAAATAAAGTAAAAAAAATCATACTTCAATAAAGCTTTTGATCAACTTTCTTATCCTCATCTTTATCGAGTTTGCATGAAGGACTCATTGGTGTGCCAAGAGGTTTGACAATTTTTATACCAAACTTCTTAAGAATTTCTTCATATATTTTGTTTGATTAATGAAATTTTTTCTTTTTCTTGCTTGATTTGAAGTCCAAAAAAGAAATTCAGCTCTCCCATCATGCTCATTTCAAATTCTTTCTGCATTAGCTTTGCAAAATCTTGACAAAGAAGATTGTTAGTAGCACCAAATACTATATCATCAACATAAATTTGCACTATGAATAAATCTTTTTCTTTTCTGTTTAAAAATAGGATTTTATCAATATTTTCTCTAGAAAAATTATTTTCAATCAAAAATTTACTTAGCCTATCATATCAAGCTCTAGGTGCTTGCTTTAAACCATAAAGTACTTTATGTAATTTAAAAATATGATTTAAAAATTTATGATCTTCAAAACCAGATGGTTGCTCAATATAAAATTTTTCATTTATAAAACTATTTAAAAATGTACTTTTTACATCCATTTAAAATAAATTAATGTTCATGCAATATGCAAATGTAAGTAACAACCTAATAGCTTCTAGTCTAGCAACATGTGCAAAGGTTTCATCAAAATCAATACCTTCTTGATTATATCCCTTTGCAACTAATCTAGCCTTATTTCTAATAACAATGCCATCTTCATCTAACTTATTTCTAAACATCCATTTGGATCCTATAGCAGGATGATTTTTGGGTCTATCAACTAGGGTTCATACCTTATTCCTAGTAAATTGATTTAATTCTTTTTGCATGGCTAACATCCAATTACTATCCTTTTCAGCTTCCTCAATTGTCTTCGGCTCTATATGAGATACAAATGTAATATGATTATTGATGTTTTTTATGGATGATTTAGTTCTTACACCTTGAGATGGATCACCTATGATTAGGTCCTTTGGATGACCATAAGCATATCTTCAATCTCTAGGTAGATCTATATCATTGCGAGCAATATCAATACCATCATTCTTAGGTATGTCATCATCCTTAGCTTTAGGTTCATGATCTGAAGATACATCAATATTTAATTTTTCAAAATCTCTTTCAAATAAATTAATATATTTCTCATCATCTTTATTTTTAAAACTTGATGCTAAAGACTCATCAAACACTATATGAATTGACTCTTCTACAATCAGATACTTCTTATTGAATACTCTATATGCCTTACTAGATGTGGAATAGCCTAAGAATATACCTTCATCTGACTTAGCATCAAACTTTCCTAAATTGTCCTTTCCATAGATATGGAATAGCCTAAGAATATACCTTCATCTGACTTAGCATCAAACTTTCCTAAATTATTCTTTTCATTATTATGAATGAAACATGTACAACCAAATGCATGAAAATAACTAATGTTGGGTTTCCTATCATGTCATAGCTCATAGGGTGTTTTCTTAGGGATTGATCTAATCAAGGCTCTATTTAGGATGTAATATGATATGTTTATAGCTTCCATCCAGAAATATTTTAGGAGTTGGCTTTCACAAAGCATGGTACGGGTTATGTCTTCTAGAGTCCTATTTTTTCTTTCTACAACTCTATTCTGTTGAGGTATCCTAAGTGTTGAAAAATTACAATGGATACCATTTTCAATGGAGAAATCTTCAAACAAGTGATTTTTAAATTCAATCCCATGATCACTTCTAAGAGACACTATGATAGTGTTTTTTCTCATTTATGACTTTCTTGAAGAATTTTAGAAATATCGAGAAGTCTCATATTTATGAGCTAAAAATAATACCTAAGTGAATCTAAAGTAATCATCTACTATTACAAGACCATATTTCTTTTCTTCTAGACTAGCAGTTCTAGTAGGTCCAAAAAGGTTCATGTGTAGTAGCTCGAGTGGCCTAGAAGTGGAAACAATATTTTTAGATTTGAAAGAATTCCTAGTTTATTTTCTAAATTGACATGCATCACAAACTCTATTGTTTTCAAAATCTAATTTTGAAAGACCTTTAACCAAATACATCTAAGCAATTTTGAAATCAAGTATGTGCTAGCATGACCTAATCTACGATGCCATAGTTATCCAATCTCATTTTCTTTAGCATTATCAACAATTAGGCAATGGTTGCTTGTAGATAAATTATCCAAGTCAATTAAGTATACATTATTATTTCTATTTTAAACAAAGATAATGCTATTGTCAATGGGATCTGATACAGTGTAGATAGATGCTTCAAAGAAAATATTGAAACCTTTATCGCATAGTTGGCTAATGCTAATCAAATTATGCTTTAATCCATCTACATATAAAATATTTTCAATAAAATCGGATGGAGTGATCTGAATTTTATCAATGCCCATGATGTGACCTTTACCATTAACCCCAAAGGTCACCACTCCACCTCTTTTTGCAGTCCTAAAAATGGGTCAACAATTGTTAATTGCTTAGATTGAACATCAAACAACAAATGCTTCTTAGAATGCACTTCTTGAGCATGATGAGATGTCTCCTTTGGCTTAATTGTATTCGCTTAGGTTAGATTTTAGCATGATTTCTACTCTCAGGGCTAAGACATAAAAGTCATGTAGAAGATGAAAAAATTGTATATGAGACTATATATACAATTACAAGTATCATAAGCAACAAAGCCCAAAACCAATAGGAAACATCATTCCTTTGCCTCAAGGAAACCATAGCATAGAAACAATCCAAGTTATTAGATAATGATAATTTAAGAGAAGAAATTGTCTTATGTCATTGAATATGTTATGTATTTATATACAACTATCAATCAACCCTTGATGCAACATTACAGGGATTGCTGAATCTAATAAAAAAAGTATACAATAAAATCATAGAGATTGCTGAATTTGGTCAACCCTCAACACAATATCATAGGGATTATTGAATCTGATAAGAAAAAATATATAGCAAATATATAAAATACATATGTGTAACACAAGGACCACTATAAGAATTTTGGCTTTCAACAATGAATTTTTTTCATTGCTGAAAGTGCTAAATCATTGCGAAAAACTTTTCGCAATGAATTTATATTCGTTACCATTCGTTACAGAAAGTTGGTTGCTAAAGCTCAAATCACTACTTTTAGCAACGAATACAATTCGTTACAGAAAGTCTACCTTTTGCAATGAAAACATTTCGTTGCGGAATCTAGAAAATTCGTTGCTACTACTTTCAAAAAAAATACAATAATTCGTTACTGAAGTCGAGTTTCTGCAACAAATTTATTTTGGTTGCTGAAACAAAATTCGTTGCTAAATGTTTGCTGCAATGAATGTTTTTTTTAGTCAAATTTGTTACTGAATATGAGTTTCTGCAATGAACTTAGTTTCATTGCGGAAAAGAGATCGTTGCTAAATAAATTTATTTTCGTTGCAAATTCATTTAAAATTATTGCAATTATACTTGTTCCTAATATTAAATTCGTTGTGGAAAGCCAAATTAGTTATGAATGACTCTAAATTAAAGTTCATGAAACTAAATAGCATTAATAAATACATCAACAAAGTTCAAAATCCAAAATACAACCGAAATGTTTTAAACCAAAGTAAAGTATTTGATATCAGCTTAAAAAAAAAAGATAAAAGAGTGAACAATGCATAGACAACTCAATCTCTCTCATCCAAGATGTCAGTGGAAGATACAACTCAATCTCTCTCATCCAAGATGTCAGCGGAAGATGAAGGTGGAGGGTTGCTCGACGATGTAACCTGTGAAGTCTCAATCGCAGTCATGCGGGCCATAACATTCTCTAGCACTGAGGACATGGTGCCGATCTTTTCGTTGGCTTGCTGAAGCTGCTGAACAAGCTCATCATAAGAGGGTCGATTGACATTGTGGATTGTAGAAGATTCAACAAACTGTCTCTCCCCTAATTGACGACTAGTTTGAATACGCGACCATCCTGGAGCATATGCTGATCGAGGCCCCAAAACCTTCTCCATAATTTGAAGGTCAGTGAGCTGGTTCTCTGAGTCATTCTTATATGTCATCATCTGGGCCTATCAGAGAAAAATATGAAATGAAAAAAAGATATCATTTCCATAACAATAATATGGACAAAACATCATAATTTAGAATTAAATACTTACATATTGGTCTCGACATATGTCGGATGTCCACTTGTCCGTCTTCTCGTCATGACGAAGCTCCTTCCAACTTTTGATATTATCAACAGCGACATTCCTATTGCGACGAACATGATGGTTTGCTGTTGTCACTGATCCATTCTTAGTCTTTGTCTTTCTATTGCGGAGGTTCTTAATATTCTTCTCTCGCCTTTCCTATAATAAGAAAAGAGATAACTAATAACTTTGAAGCATGAAAATCTAGCAAATGAACACATAAGAAATTCATGACTCAATAAAACAATGTAATCAAATAATCATACCTGCCATTCTTTTGACCTCCAATTTTTGACTAAGAACTTCCAATCTTCAGGTTTACAATATGGATGAGGCTTTGCGTAAGCATCTGCATCTGAGAGCTTGTCCATCTCCTTTTGCAAGTACCAAGCATAAAACCTGTGCTTTTGTTGCTTCCAAGCCTCGTTTAATTGCTTGTCAATAATATCTCTTATCCTTTTATCTGTCAGATCAATATCCCAATCATCCTAGAAGAAAATTAAATTAATTTATGAGAAGAGTATATCTTATCACATCCAAACATACTTTAACATTACAAACCAACTTTAAATAAAACTTTTCAGAATGCAACCCACCTCTTCATTAGCACATATACGCTTGAAAAATGAAACCCTGCTGCAACACACTATATGCTTGGAAAATGAAACCTTGCTGTAACATCTCCAGATCAAAAAAACATCCCAATTCAGATCAATTTCATTTCAGTCCAGTTTTGTTTCTTGATGCATGTATCCTGATGAATATGTTGGATTACCCATTTAATTTCATGTGTTTACAGTCCTTAGTGTGGAAACATTCCTTTTATGATTCTTTTCTTCCTTCTTTGTTTTCTAGGTTGAATGTACGATGCCATCAATGAGTATGCACTTCTCCAAGGCAATCTACAACACTTTTGTTGAAGCAAATGGAATGATGTTAGAAAGAAAGCTTACAGTGCGAAAGAATGTTGCATATTCTGCTGGGATTGATAATCCAGATGATGCCCATTCCTTCCCGATTTCTATGACTGTCAAGTTAGACAAGTTGGATTTCCATGTTGACCTTGAAGATGATGCATGATACATCAAATATGAAAATACAACTTTCTATGGAGCATGGGATTCTCAAAGTGACACCTAAGTACATCATCCATTGACTCAACTTGAGACTCAAGTTTAATTGAATGTGTTACCAACAAATGGTTTTTTCCCATGTTAACAAACAAAATGAACTGCATATGCTAAATGATGAAAGTCCATTCTAATCACAAACAACAACTTTTAAATCATAGAAAGTCCCATCTTTTACATGCAATAGTATCCCTTCTGGAATTGAATCAAAAGTTAACTATGTAAGCAAATCAACAATTTTTTTCTTTCTTATACTACTAAAATCGATTTTTTTCTGAAAGTAGATATATAAAATGTCATTTTCTAAAAGTTGTAGTACATTACAGATCTCATCCACATTCAAACGATATTATAAGAAATTAGGACTTTTAAAGTAAAAGGACATACTGCTGCCTTTTCACGTAGTGTTTGTTTTTCATGCTCAGGAATGTTCCTCCACTCGCGATACTGAAAAGATGCTTCTTGTCGAGCAACAATCCCACAGCAATTGTTGAATTGGACTGCATTGTCACCAAGCGCCTGGCGAATGCCGAACTCAAACCTAAGAGGCAACTTAGCTTGCTTTGCAACTTCTCGAGCAGCAATGACTTTCAAATTTCTACTGCGTTTGCGACCATTCTTCGAAGGAGCAGTACCTACAAAGAATATAAGATAGTTAGGATATTGTTTATTTCAAAAAAAAAGTAATACTATTTATATACCTTGTGAAGATTCTGAAGGAATAACAGTGCTCCCACTCGACATCCTCTGTTGAAGTAAAGAAATATATGATATGTTAGAAATCATGCATGATTATGGATAATAAGAACTTAAAGAAATATAACATATTACATAATTACTTATTCATTCGGAGAAATCATCTTCATCATCATCAATAAACTCATCAGTATTCGAACTATTATCGTCATCTTCATTTGTAGGTTTGTTGGCAACATCATTGTCAATAATAATTGGTGGTAGGTCATTTCGAACCAATTCATGACTACTGATTTCGTTATCCTCAACCATAAGGGGTATATTGGACACATGATCCTCCTGCAACACCTCTTCCTCAACCACTTCATCAACTTCGGTTATTTTAGGCATATCCCATATGTGTCGGTGTGGAAAATGTTGAACAACCCGCCAATCTTTTCCATGTTTCAAATCAGGAAGGTAGACCACTTGTTTTGCTTGGGTCGCCAAAATGAAAGGGTCATTCTTATACCACTCCGAGGTTATTCGAATGCAAGTAAAGCCATGAACCTTTTCAACTTTTTTTGTTCTTCCAGCAGTATCAGTATTATACCATGTACATTTAAAAAGGTAGACTTTATTACCATATAAATAATCAAGTTCCAAAATCTCGAACAAGCACCCGTAGAAATCAACTTCTGTACCATTATGAAAAGACTTAGTAGTGATCCCACAATTTTGTGTCATCCTTTTTTCGTCACGATCCTTGCAATGGAATCGGACTCCATTGACCACACAACTACTCCAAGACTTATAAACATCCTTCGGGCCTAATGCCAATGAGTAAAGCTCATCAGTTGCTCGAGGTGACCCAGATGATCTCAAGATCTCCATCTGCAATTTCATCATATTAACCATATATTTGATTAAGAAAGTGATTAATGGAGAAAAATATCAAATCATCACCTTAGATCTAAACCAAACAGGGAACGTTCTTTGTTGTAGTTCCATTGAGGGATTGGCATGACCTTCATTACGGAGGATCCACATATGCTCACTACAATAACAAGTACAATATTAGTATACATGTTGAGATGAGCAAA
Source organism: Calamus simplicifolius (assembly GCA_900491605.1). Taxonomy (NCBI): domain Eukaryota; kingdom Viridiplantae; phylum Streptophyta; class Magnoliopsida; order Arecales; family Arecaceae; genus Calamus; species Calamus simplicifolius. The sequence goes on from UESW01003859.1 coordinate 854,928, forward strand.
TGTAATAGATAGAAGTAGTAAGCAATTTATTATACTTACTCAAAAAATTCTTGAATATTGGCATTGTTGAGTATATACCAATGAAGCTGAAGTTTTGTTTCAGCAATATCGATATACTTTTTTCCTCCAAAACATCGAACCGGTTGTTTAAAAACCCCAACCTTTGATTCTTGAGGTACCTCTGACACATCAACATTGCGTTCAGGCCTGCTGAACTTAGTTTCTATCTCTGACATATACATTGAGCAATATGATAACGCTTCATCGACCACATAAGCTTGAGCAATAGAACCTTCAGGTCGTGCCTTATTCCTTACATATTGCTTATAAGTACCCAAGCATCTCTCCACCCCATACATCCATCTATCACCAACTGGTCCACCAAGTAAGGCTTGTTGAGGCAAATGTATGCAAAGATGCAACATAACATCAAAAAAGGCAGGAGGAAAAATTCTCTCAAACTTGCATAAAATTATAACAATCCCTCTTTCCAACTCCTTTAATTCAGTCCTCACTAACTTTTTAGAACATATTTTTTGGAAGAATAAACATAAATCAATCAATGTGGCTCGAATGTCCTTTGTAAAAAAATTCAACAACCCAACAGGCAGCAACTTTTGCAAGACAACATGACAATCGTGTGTCTTCATGCCAAATAACTTCTTATCTTCAGTAAAATAACGCTTGACATTGGAAGCATACCCATCAGGAAGTTTGACGTCCCTCATGAACTCAAAGAACTTGTCTTTCTCGGACTTAGTCAAAACAAATGAAGCTTGTGGCAATGCATTAGGTCTTGAAGGTCGTCGCACCAACCATAACTCCTTGCGTATGCCCATATTTTCCAAGTCTTTACGAGCATTCTCATTATCTTTTGTCTTTTTAGGGATGTTAAGAAGTGTAGCAAGGATGTTATCACACACGTTTTTTTCAATATGCATGACATCCAAGTTGTGCCGTAATAGTAGCTTGGACCAATATGGTAGCTCAAACAATATACTCTTCTTCGTCCAGTTGGACTCTGCTCTGTTCGCTTTCTCTTCCTATCTGGATTGTTTGGGTGTTTTCCTGGGCAACAACGATGTAAGTTGTTTAATCGAGAAATAATCTCCTTTCCAGAGAGTTCGACTGGTGGACCACGAGTTTCTGGAAACCCATCAAATTCTTTGCTATTGCGCCACCTATGATTTGGTTCCAACCAACGACGAGCACCAATGTAGCATCGTTTACAAGTAATGCCAACAGACGGTGTGTCATCACCACAAATAAGACAAGCCTTGTACCCGCTAGTTGACCACCCTGACAAATAAGCTAGAGCAGGAAAATCACTGATAGTCCATATAACCATGGCACGGAGGTTGAAGATCTCTTTTTTGTATGCATCATAGGTCGTTACTCCAACATCCCATAACTCCTTCAACTCCTTAATCAAAGGACGCATAAAAACATCAAAGTCCTTTCCTGGAGATTTAGGCCCAGGAATTAGCAAACTCAGAAACATGAAAGATTGTTTCATAAGCTTCCATGTTGGTATATTGTATGGTGTTAGAATGACTGGCCAAACACTATATTTACTACTCATCTGACCAAATGGATTAAAACCATCAGAAGCAAGAGCTAGTCGTACATTCCGGCAATCAGCTGCAAAGTCAGGATACAAGTTGTCAACATGCTTCCATGCTTCAGCATCGGATGGATGAGACAAGTCTCCATCATCATCATGACAATCATGATGCCAACGCATGTCTTTTGCAGTCTTTCGTGAAGCAAACAACCTCTTCAATCTAGGAGTAATTGGAAAGTGAAATAGTCTTTTGTGAGGCACCTTCGTTTTCTCATTCTTACGTACATAACGAGGTTCATGACACACAGGACATTCTTCTTTTCCAGCATCTTCACCCATGAATACAAAACAATCATATTTGCACACATCATAAGTTTGATAACCCAAGCCTACATTAACCAACAAACGCTTCACTTCCCCTAACTTTCTTGGCAATCGATTATTTGTGGGAAATGCATCAGCTAATAGTTCCAGAAGCATATTAAACGAGTGGTCAGACCACTTGTTTAAGACTTTTATATGCATGAGTTTAATTATAAACTCCAAAGAGGAGAATTTTGTGCACCCTTCATATAACCCACAATTAAGTTCTTCGAACATCTTATCATACCTTCTCTGATCACCATCGTTCATCTCCTCAAAAGCAACATTGGTTGCATTCTCCACATGGACATAGTTTGGCCCAACTGCATCATGGATTGCTGCTTCGATGCCTTCAGATTCTGAGGATGAGTCAGAATATTCTACTGCTACATGTCCAAGCTCGCCATGTTTATTCCAAACGATATAAGTTGAGAGGAAACCATAAGTACAAATGTGAGCTTGAATGGCAGGCAAGGTTTGCATGAGTATATTTACACATTTGCGGCAAGGACATAATGTTTCACCATTTGAATTCAAGCAGTTACGTGCTACGTCTAGGAATTGGATAACTCCATCCTTGAAACGTTGTGACACACGATTTATTTCATGAATCCAACTGCGATCCATTTCTGCAGGATATCAATCCAACTGAACAATTCAATTACTAGTTTCATATTTACATGTCATCATATCATCATGTCACCATATCATATTATGACATTATGTCATATTATATCATATCAAAACATATCATATCATGTCAAAACGTGTCATATCATGTCAGAATATAGCAAACTGTAGGTTGCACAATTTCATATTAAAACAATACACTTGATTTTCTTATCACAATCAAGTAATACATAGTAATGTATTAAAATAACTTGCATATTTACCTGTGTATTAACTAGATACATCTTGGATGCTGCTAATATTTACCATGAGAAAATCATGGCTGATCAATGTCATGGGATGTTTTGCCTTGATTAAAATCTACCTCAACACCATCAACGTTTTACATCATGTAACTTCTTGTTGTATAGGCAGAAACTTTTCAAATCATTTTCTAGGTGATAGTCATTATTAACAATTGAATTTTCTTCTAGTTATGGTATCCCCTCCCCCCCCCCCCCCACCACACACACACCACCGATCCGTGTCCAAAATTCTTTGGTACTATAATCATCTAAAAACGTTGCAGAGGGTGGTGGGGATAAACTCGTTTCTTGTTGGATGCAAATTAATTGATTAGTCTAATGGATGGATGCCTGACACCATCCCAAGGGCTCTTAGCTGCTGTTCAAGGCTTGCATTAGACTGGCTCGCGGTTACTCCCCCACCCAACACATGGATCACCACCCCCCCCCCCCCCCCCCAAAAACACCACCGATCCCCTCCCCCCCCCCCCAAAACGATCTGTTCCTTCCCCCCCCCCTCCCAAAAAAACACCGATCCCCCCCCCCCCCCCCCCCCCCCCCCCCACCCCGAAAACTTGATCTGTTCCTCCCCCTCCCCCCAACACAAAACACCACCGATCCCCTTCCCCCCACCCCAAACGATCTGTTCCTCCCCCCCCCCACACACAAAAACACCACGGATCCTCTTCCCCCACCCCAAAAACACCACGGATCCTCTTCCCCCCACCCGAAACGATCTGTTCCTCCCCCCCCCCCCCAACAGATCCTCTTCCCCCACCCCAAACGATCTGTTCCCCCCCCCCCCACCCACCAAAAACACCACCGATCCCCCCAAACGATCTGTTCCTCCCCCCCTCCAAACGTGATCTGTTCCCCCCCCCCCCCAAAAAAAACACCACGGATCCTCTTCCCCCCACCCGAAACGATCTGTTCCTCCCCCCCTCCAAACGTGATCTGTTCTTCCCCCCCCCCCCCCCCCCCAAAGCCATCAAGCCTGGGAACCCCCCCAAAAGCCATCAAGCCTGGAACCCGCCTCCCCCCCCCCCCCTCCCCTCCCAAGCCCCCCCCTCCAAAAGCCATCAAGCCTGGGAACCCCCTCCAGAAGCCATCAAGTCCAACACAACCAGACGCCCGCCCTCCAAAACCCATCAAGCCTGGGAACCCCCCCCCCCCCCCCCAACACAACCAGACGCCCCCCTCCAAAAGCCATCAAGCCTGGGAACCCCCCCCCCCCCCCCCCCCCCCCCAACACAACCACGTCTGGGACCGATATGTTCCTCCCCCCCCCCCCCCCCCCCCCCAAACACCACAGATCTGTTCCCCTCCCTCCCCCCACCCAACACACACACACACCACGATGTTCCACCCCCCCACCCCGTCCAAAAGCCATCAAGCCCCCCACATAGTAGAAGACTAGGGTTGTTTTAAACAAAAACTAGGATAGAAGAAAAACTAGATAAAACAAAAACTAGGATAGAAGAAAAACTAGATGAAGAAAAAACTAGATAAACAAAAACTAGGATAGAAGAAAAACTAGATAACTCGGTTGGTTAAGAGATGCATACCTGGATCAACGATGATGGCAATGAAGTCCTCTTGTCAGGCTGCTTAGAAATAGGGTTTAACCCTTATTCTATCCGCACTAGCGTAAGGCATAGATAAAAAGAAGAGGTAGTTAGGGCGATTCTTCTAATAAACTTTTTTTTTAATTAATTTTTATTTATTGGATATTCATTGCAGAAAATAAAAATATTCATTGCTGAATATATTATTTTTATTAATTTTTTTTTAAAAAAATAACTTTTGCAATGAATTAAAATTTGTTGCTAATGATCGGAGTTTTAACAATGAATTTATTCATAGCAGAAATAGTAATTCGTTGCTGAAAGTTTTTGGTGCCAACAATTTTCCCGCAAAAATGAAAATTATGTGGTGCTAAAACAATCAGCAATGAATATTTTTAATCACCACGAAAACTATTCGTTACAGAAAGTCCTTCCTAATTAATTACGAATTTTCAACAACGAATATTTGTATTCATTGCAAATATCCACTTTCATCAATGAATTTTAAAATTCATTGCAAAAAAATTCATTGCTGAAAGGCAAAAATCTTGTAGTGGACAGTAAGTACTATCATCATATTATCTTGTTTATCTTGAGATTTTCTCTGATGTATATGGCTTTCTTTGATACTCCCCCTCAAGTGAACTATAAATATAATGAGCATCTAACTTATAAAAAAGTTGACTAATATTTGCTCAAAATTTTAGAGAATAGATCCACAAGATGTTGAATGGTGGAGACATGGGCAAAATGAATGAGACATTATTGGAGTTTATCATGAACAAAATGATTGTAAATTTAGCTATGCTTCATCTGCTCGTGAAAAAATAAGATCAACAGCTATATGAAGAACGACTTAATTATCACAATATACAAGAAAGTTGATGTGCAAATCATAATAACAACATCATGAAGTAAGGATTAAAGCCATCTAACTTCGCAATAACCTATAGTCTTGACTCAACATTCAAATTCTATAGAACAATAAGATATAGTGTTTTGTTTCTTAGATTGCTAAGAATAGATATCTTTTTGTTGGCTGTAGCCTTTAATTATAAGTCATGCTTTGTTGCGTTCCACAAAACTATCATACTTATATTTCACTTTGACAATCTATTTATAGCCTATGGGCAATTTGTTAGATGGAAAATCCATGACGGTTCAAGTGTGATTTTGCTTAAGACTTGTAGCTTAGCATTAATAGCATTTCTCTACTTTGGACCCTTAATAGCTTCAAAGTAAGTTTTAGGTTCAACAATGAAAGTAATGTTAGAAAAAAAAGGTTATATAATGGAGTCAATTTATGGTATGAAAGAAAATAAGAAATAAGATATCAAATATCTGAGCATGTAGAAAATGATAAAGATGATTGAGTGTAGATTCTAGAGTGATGAAACTCTTGCAAGTAGGCTAATAGTTGATAGGAAGAGCTAAAGATGTGAAGGACCTCGGATAAAAGAAGAGTCTACTAGAGAAGAATCCAACTTAATTAAAGGGATATGGGTTTCAATATGTGAGTTGTTTAGAATAATTAAAGATGGATTAAGTGAAGTGAAACCTTATAGGGAATTTTAATAAAAGAAGAAGAGTTGATGTAACATCCAGAATATTCTATTCCTTATAATTGATTGAGAAATATTTTAATGTAATGATATCTATGTTGTCTTGAGATTTATTAGTGATTTTATGAATTTTTGGTTATGTTGGCCACTTGAATTTTTGAGGTGTAAATGATTTGGGATGAAAATTTTGATGAATGAAGGCCTTGTAATTTTTATTTTCCTGGATTATTGAAAGGCTTGAGGGCCTTAGAAAAAATTATGAAAATTTGATCCTAGGATGTCGGAGTGGTGAGCCATAGTGGGCACCCAAGTGGGAGCCTGCTTGTGTGGGGGAGTTGGAATAGGGAGTTAGGCGCCCAGTTGGGCGCCTAACAGATTAGGGATCTGGTTAAGCATCCAATTGGGTGCCTAACATTAAGAGGAATGGGTTGGGCACTTAACAGGGGGGTTAGGGGCCCAACTAGGAGCCTAACAAAAGGTAAGGGATGTTAGGAATCTAATTGGGCGCCTGACAGTGGGGTTTAGATGCCCAATTGGACGCCTACCTTTCCAAAAATGAGGGGGCTCAGGGTATTTTAAGAGGGGAAAAGCCGTGAGAAAGAAGAAAGAAAGGAAGAAAGGAAAAGAAGGAAAGGAAAGGGAGAGAACGTGGCTAGAGGGATTCAGCCATGAGGAAGGAAGAAAAAAAGGAAGGAGAGGAAGAGAAGAAGAAGAAGAAGAGAAGGAAAGAAAAGAGAGAGGGCATGGCCAGGAGTTCACCGTGGGAGGAAGAGAAAGAAAAAGGGAAAGGAAAGGGGTTCCGCAATGGAGAAAAAGGAAAGAAAGAAAGAAAAGAAAAGAGAAAGAAGGAGAGAAAGAGAAAGAAGAAGAAGAAAAGAAGGAAAAGGAAGAAGCTTGGAGGTCTAGCCAGCTTCTAAGATAAGCTCTAGTTTCTCTAAGCCTAGTGTAGTATAGATCTTGCATGAATTTGTTGTTACCATGATGATAGCATGCAAATCTTGGATGAATGAAAGGGTGAAAGAAAATAATATGATATTTAAGGATTAAGCATGCATGCATGCCGTGTTTCAGAAAAATCTTGCATGCCTGATACCCTAATTATATAGATGTCTATGTGATGTTATAGGTCCATAGAGGGTGTTCTAGGGTACCGAAACAAAGGATTTAAGTGCTCTAGTTAGGAGAGCATTCGTCATATGGCTTTGAAAAGTTATTTTGAGATAATATGTGGATATTTGCTATGGATCTGAATTATGCTATGTTAAATATGGTGTTTGAAAAGGGGTTTTAAAATATGGGGAATGAGAACTAAATTCATTTATGTTCTAAAAGCATAAGTTTAAAAGAATATAATAATTGTACAGCATGCCTTAGAACACAGTTTGAAATTGTTTGAAAATTTTAAGTTTAGAAAGGATTTGAGAACCAAAAAGGGGATATAAAACTTAAGAAGAATAATATCCACCTAGAGAAAGAATATAAGTTTCATACAAGAATTTGAATATAAGGAGAAGGCATGAATTTAATCGTGAGCTTTAATCATGAGTTTATATGTATGGGTTTATATGTATGCATGAGTGGCAAAGCATAAGTTGAAGCAGGAGTATATAGTATGAATTTATGATATGAATTATAGAAGATTGAATGGATGACTGTATATATATGTGGATGGCATGAATCTAAAGCATGAACTTATAGCATATGTTAAAGTATGAGTTTCAGAGAGAAAGTATAAGTTTCAAAAAAAGTGTGAGTTTCAAAGATATTGTTGTATTATGATAGCAATTTGATACAAGCCTATGATATGAAAGGCTTAGTATAATATTGTATGTGGGTTAACTTGGGAGATAAGAATCTAATATATTATGACATAGAAGCATGATATCTGAATATAAGTTAAAGTATGACTTTTGAGAAGAAGATTAAAATATATGTTTATAGTCTGAGATTAATGTATATGTTTAAAAGCATGAGTTGAAGACTAGGGGTCTTATAAAAAAAGATAAGATTGAGGAAGAAAGCATAAGTTATGAAAAGGTCCTGAACTGGAGGTCAAGACATGAATATGATGAATGATCATGAGTTTATAAAAAAGCATAATATTAGTTATGTATATGAATGGATAGCTGAAGTTAGAGCATATCAAATTATAAAGAGAAAGAATATGCATTGAAGAGGTATGTGTAGATACATATCAATATGTATGGATGATTTGAACTCAGTCATGTGTTTGATAGCATGAGTATCAATGAAAAGTATGATGTTAATAGCATGTGTTAAAATATGAATTATAGTGATATGATAATTTTTTTGATATAAGCTTATGATATGAAAGTCTTAGTATACTGATGTATATGATTTAAACTTGGAAATTTTGAATCTAGTATGCGGTATAATGAAAGCATACAGTGAGCATGAGTTGAGGTAAAAGAATATAGTATGAATTGGGAAGCAAAAGTTAAGATATAAGTTTAAGGTATGAATTAAAGTAAGTCTGGATGCATATCATATGTAAAGCAAAGCATGATCTTGTTCTTTGAATTAAAGTGTAACAGGAGGTTTAAAAGAAGGTATGGATGATAGAGGCATGCATAGCTATGTATATATGCATGGTATGAATGTATAATGCATGATAGATAAAAATATGAGCCTAAGCCTAGGTTTTGAAGCATGAGTTGAGTATGTTTTTATAGCATGAGTTTACAGTATATGTTTATAACATGAGTTTGAAATATATGCTTACAATCTGAATTTGAAAGCATGAGTTTCAAGCAAAAGTTTTGATACAGGGGTTTTAATTGCATTCATGGCATATATGCATGAAAATGTTATTGAAAAGAAATGTGTATTTCAGAGCATGTAGCATACAACATCGGGTAGCTATGGGGCTGATCATCCTATAGTGTGTACCGCATAGCATGAGCATTGCATACTATATATAGCACCACCTTCTTGCGATTCGATCATACGATGATCTTCGAGGCTAGGGGTAAGTGCATGCTAGACCGGGCCCAGTGGAGCAGGTTGCAAGCAGCCCATGAGGGCAAAGGATCATAGCTCAGTGGAGCTGGTTACTATGTAGCCTGAGGGAGCAAAGAGAAAACCTTAGGTCCTAGGATCAAGGGATAAGGCACCACAGAAGACCCGCATGAGTAGTAAGGGGTGCCGCCAAAGTGCAGGGATCCTAGCCGGATATACATCCGATTAGAGTGCACCTGCAGAAGGATGACTGTAGGGTGGTACCTCGAAAGTATGCACACACAGCCCAGCATCATAAAATTTAAAAAACTTGTATCTAGATTGAAAAAGACATGCCGATGGGAAACTTTTGAAAAGCATAAAATGGTATTTTAAAATAAAGGCCAGTGGACATTGTACATCCCAATGGGGATCAGAAAAGTAAATGTATAAAGGCTGGGCTACTGAAAAAGAGAGATTTCATGTTTTATAATGCGAAGTCATAAACATGGTTTATGTTTCAAAAGAAAATGATTGCTATTATATTATGTTTCAATTGATATATTGTTGCAAGCATAAGCTGACTTATAAATTACCTTTCATCATTGCAAAAAGGCATATGTATACAATTATGGAGGAGTTTTCTAGCGGAAAAGATAAGTATATGATACTTCAATTAAAAATATTTATTATTTGAAGAATAAGCTATGTTTTACCTTATCTGTTAGCATGATAAAATCTATACTTTGGCATATAAATGCTATATGGTACTATCATTCAATTGATGTTTCATGTTCTTAGTTTTTTCAAGGTTAGATGGTTATTCATTCACTGTGACTTTGGTCTCATCCCTCTATGATTGATATTTTTGTGCACATTAGTGAGTTGATTGGCAAGACTAGGCTGTTGACCTTAGCTATGGTCCCAGTTTGGAAGATGGCATTTGTATAAGTGAAATATTTGTTAGTTTGAAAGAATGTAATATGAATGTTAAAAAGATAGACAATCTTATTTGTATATGAAAATGGAAGATTATGTATGTATATGTGTATGGATTAAATTCATATATGCATTTGTGTGCATGTATATTGTTGAGACTCTGTATTGTATTATGAGCTCGCATGAAATGAAATAAAGGTTTTTATTCTGAAGAAAATTTGAGTATAATCTGTGTATCAATATGACTTATGCGTAAATTATGAGTGTGATGTTATAACTGCCTAAGGATGATACAGAAAAATTATATATCTGGCAGGGTTTATGAAACTATGATAAGATGTTATGATGAAATGTATGAATGAAATGAACATGTATAAGAAAAGGTTTCTAACAGGATGGATTAAGGGCTGGTGATTTATGGTAATCATATGGGGTTTCCTAATACTTTTTATGGTGTACAACATAAAGACTAGTAAAACTTCACTCGATTTTCATAGGTTACCAGGTTTTGTCGGTTATCCCGGAATGGGGTGCCGATAGTTGAACTGAAAAGTTTCAATAGAGTGGATTCATATATGAAAAGTGAAAAAATAAAAGACAGAATAAAAGAAGTCTTGTGTTGAAAAGGAACCAAGGTTTCATAAGAAATAACATCATGATTGAAAAAAAAAATATTGTTAGATTTTTAAATTATATAATCTATATCTCTTTAGTCCTAAAGAATAGCTGATCAAAATGCATTATCTAGCCCGTGGCTCAAATTTATCCAATAAAATGGTAAAGTTGTGGCATAACAAAAATAATCAAAAATTTAGAAGTGATCATATGAGCGTGATTAATGAAGAAGATTTTCATATGGAGTTTTATTTTAAAGTTTAGATATCAAAATTATATTTATAATATAGGTGGTGGTAAGAACACAATCTTTTCAAAAAGGGAAGCGAAGATCTATGTGAGACCATAAAGGCCAAAAGCAACTTCTAATATACATCCTTATTTTTTTATTCATTCACTTCAATTTGTTGGAGAGTTTTAACATAATTGTGTTAATAAAAAACTTCATGTTCATTAAGAAAAAAACTAATTTTTTTTTTAAAAATAAAGCCATTGCCAATGAGAAGTGCTTTGATTGTGTAATTAATTTATGTTCTAACATATGCAAAAAAAAAAAAAAAAAAAAAGTTTAAGAAGAAAAGGTATTCCAAACATATATTGTATAAGAAAAATCCAAGTACATCTTGAAAAGATACGGTACTTGATTAAAGAGCAAATGTTTTTATTTAGCAATAAAAATACATATGACAACCATAAGGAAATTGAAAAACCAAAATATTGTTATTCAACTTTGATAACAAAGATAATCTAGAAAAAAAAATATGCACTAAACAATAATGCCATAAGTTAGTGGATGGAAATGAGACAGAGAAAGCTACCCTTAAAGAACCTACAGGATAAAGATGATAAAGCCCATTATGTTCCTCAGCCTTTAGAGAACCTACAGGATAAAGATAATAAGGCCCATTATGTTCCTCAACCCTTAGAGAATCTACATGATAAAGACAATAAAGCCCATTATGTTTTTTAGCTACTCCAATCATTTTCATCTACGATAAGTCTTGAAAAAGACAAAAATTCATATGAAGAATAGTAAACATAAAAAATTAAAAAGTTAGTTTACTAATGTAAAAAAAGTAGAGATGGCAAATGAGTGTTAAATTCCCTGTGCCAAACTAGCATAATCTGCAAATTAAAGGCAATGGCCTGCTGAGTTATCATGTTGTATCGACTATGGCTCCTATTATGGGCTATGCTAGAATGGTATACGATAGCCAGGAGATGGTCCAATATAGCCTATAGGCTGATAACTAGGTCATGTCATGCCTAGCTTACGGATCATGCTAGCTCATCATATCAACATGCTAGCATGGCTTAGTTATTTTTTATTTTTTTATATTAGCGCAGTGGATCACTGAATTTTTTTATTTTTAATTAATTTTGTAAAAATAAAATATGCATACTTTTGTTCATGGGTGGACAAATAGATTGCCATCATGATCGCATCGTTCCATCCTTATGTTTTTCGATTTTTCTCTTTTTCTTCTTTTGCAAGAAAGAAAGTCCTCATCTTTATTTTTTATTTAATATAAGATAGGCTCCCAACTATAGGCTCAGTAGGCCAGCCTATAAGATTTTTTAAAAAAAATTAATTTTATGAAAATTAGATATGTATATTTTTTATAAGGGATTATTGTAAGTGCGACCTATCATGGTCACTCTTCTAATCTAGCCTTCAGGACTTCAGGACTGTAATAATAACTCATGACAATCCAAGTGAGCCAACCATACAAATGTAGTGCCCTATTCTTGGGGAGATAACCAAGCACCGAAGTCATACCATTGTAGTAACTGATACCTTAAGTATGCTAGGCCTGCACGACTAGAAGCAGGGATGACAAACAAAGATAACTGATTTTCAGTAGAAATCAATTCTTTTTTTTTTTTAAAGCTTGCTTTTCAGATCTTATCTTTTCAAATTCGACGATAAATTCATTTTTCTTTTTGAGAAGGTTAGATTTTTAGTTTTTAAAATCTTATTTTTGCTTTCAAAACTTTAAATTTTTTATTAATTCATTGAAGGCATCATATAACTCATCAAGTGTAAAATCATACATAGGAGTTTCAGGACTTACCTCTTCTTCTTCATTTGCCATAAGGTATATATTGGTAACTTCTTTTTGTTCATCTTCTGATGAAGATTCATCACTATCGCTCCAAGTTGCAATGTAGCTTTCTTTTTCTTTTTAAATCCCTTCTTGAGTTGAAGACATTCAGATCTAAAATGTTCAGGCTTTTTACATTTATAACAAATCAAAGAATCTTTCTCTTTATTCTTATCTTTTTCTTTATCTCCTTCCAACTTAACAACAATTTTTCTTTTATGAAACAGCCTCCTTCTTTGTATGAATTTCTTAAATTTTCTTGAAATGAAAGCGGTGTCATCTGTTGGGGAGCGCGGAATACCCCCAAGATCACGGCTATAGCGTATATGAGTAATACAAAAATCTTTTACCGTTCTAATCTATGAGTATAAGATTATACCTTCAGACTTGAACGTTGGAACAGCTTGATTTGATTGCTCGACCTCAACCTCTCAGCCTTCCACCGTATTCCCGAAATACCTTCCTTCTCTCACAAGATGGTGGGATCTCTCGGCCGACCTAGGGTTTCTTGTTTTTCTTTTTCCTCAAAAACGTTAACCCTAGCAACCAATTGAGAGGGTATTTATAGGGCTACAACAGGGACCAAATAGGCAAATATGAAAAGGACTTCCCACGTAATTAAATCTCCTAATCCTATCCCGGGTTAGGATTCAATTACGTAAATTATAATTCATTCCACTAAAGAATTATAATTGTACTCCTAATCACATTCGAATTTATATTTTGAGCCTTAATATTAAATACTTATTATCTCCCCACGTTAAGATTACAGATATCCATCAATTAAATTTAAATACTGACAATATAATTTAATTGGCTGTTATTATCCTTGAGACTTATCCACTTAACTTATTTGATGTATCGGATTCAAAATCCACTTGCAAGATTTGATACAATCAAAACTTATAAGCTTTCTCAAGGGGATATCATCAATCCAAATTAACAGGACGTGGATTCCTTCAACTATTAATATTCACCATATATATAATGTTATTGCCCAACCCACTGAGTTACTTGACTCATCTAGAATCTCACTTTATGTGTAGTCAAAGCAATAATCATTACATACACGTGTCTAGAAATAGAATTCGGATTAAGAGCATAAGTAATCATAATATTCATGAGTTTTAAATTATTTTATAAAGTCAGTATAAAATAATTAACTCAACTGGGTCCTGTTCAATATACACAAAGTGTACTAGCATAAATAGTTAGAATAAACCATTCTCCGTAGTTAAGACAGACCTACTAAAAATTTGTGCTACAGTTCTACTGATGGTATGTCCAATTCCATCTAAAACTGTGAATAATAAACTTGTATCCCAAAAGAACCGATGATCTAGTCTTCTATGTGTAAGCCGTACTCTACACACTAGATCAAATACTCTTTGTAAATACTAGACACTTGCACATATATATATATAGTAAATGGCACACATTGCTCAAAATGAATTCTCATTAAAATGTAAAGACATAACATAAAGCATATCTTTTAGTCTATATCTCTATCAATCATCGTCGTCTTCATTTTCTTCACTGCTGCTTGATTCCTTTTCTGCAGCCTTGAGTGCAATTGTTCTCTTTTTTTAAACATCTTCTTCTTGATGCTGCTTCATTAAGAGTTCATGGGTCATGAGTGATCCAAGGAGTTTCTCCAAAGGTAAGGTGTTAAGATCTTTGACTTCTTGGATTGCTATTACTTTGGCTTTTCATGCTCTTGGAAGAGACCTAAGAATTTTTCAAACCAATTCAGAGTTAGTATAGGTCTTACCAAGACTTTTTAATCCATTCACTATATCAGTAAATCTAGCGTACATGCATGTGATGGATTCATTTTGATCCATGTTAAAGAGTTCATACTTATGCACAAGAATGTTAATATTGGACTCTTTAACCTGGTTAGTACCCTCATGAGTAACTTTCAATCGATCCCATATCTCCTTAGCTAAGATGCAAGTGGATATTCTATTGAATTCATTTGCATCCAAAGAGCAGTATAGGACATTCATGGCCTTGGCATTGAGCTGGACCATTTTTTGATCATATTTATTTCAATCCCTTTTGGGCTTAGGAATAATGGATCCATCAACTAAGTATGTGGGAGTGCTAGGACCATTGATAATGACACTCCATAAATCATAGTCTAAAGCTTGAATGAAAATTTTTATTCTAGCTTTCCAATATGAATAGTTTGTGCCATTAAACAAGGATGGACAATTTATGGATTGTCCCTCAAAAAAAGAAGAACTAGCTTGAGCTGCCAATTGAATCTTTAGCTCTTGATTGTTAAATCAAGAAAGGATGAGCATAAGCTCTGATACCAATTGTTGGCCCAGATCGCAACCCAAAAAGGAGAGGTGAATTGGGTTCTTTTAAAAATTTGGCACTTTAAAATAATTTCACAATTGATAGTGCACAAGAAGGTATGCAGTAAATGTGATGCTAAGAATGCAAAGCAGAATATAAAGATAGAGTAGGGAGAAGAAGAAACAAGCACAATAAACACAAAGGTTTATAGTGGTTCGGTGTTAGATACACCTATATCAACTCCCAAGCAACTCTTGGGCCTACACTATAATCACCTTGATTACAGCCGAGTTATTTTACAAGCTCACAACTCAAACTTGTTGTTTTACAATAAGATCATAACGAACCTAGCCAGTTTTCACAGGCTTACCAGCACACAACCTATCACAAGCTAACCTTAGCTTGCACAAGACCAACTACCTCACCTGATTCGATTATCTGATTGAATGAATCAAATGTATCAAAGAAATAGTTATAATAGAATGAACACTCATTAAATGAGCAAATAAACAATATAAGCAAGATAGGAATAAAAAAGCCTGATTAGTGGATCTTTGGAGTTGAGCTTTTCTTCTTTTCTTCTTTTCTTTTTTCCTCTTCTCTTCTTAGATGATCTTCCTTAAGATAGAATTGAAGCTTTAGAAGAAATGTTGATGCAGAGAAGGGTGAAAAACTATGGCTCTTACTTTTCTTCTTCTATATAATGAGAATCCTTCAGATTTGGCTCTTAAATGCTTTGGATTTCTCTAATCTCTTTTTCAAACACTTGAGATTTCAAATCTGAGCTTTCTCTCTTGATATTTCTTTATTCTATTCTTGATTTCTCCTCTCCCTTTCAAACGATTGGAACTCTCCTTTTATAATCTTCTCTTAATCCATATTTTGATGCAAAGTAGCCATTAAAAGAGCTTATGGATGAGTTTATCATAAAAGGAAAGAGCCGTTGGGGTTTATTTAAAAAATATAACCTTTGAAGTCATTTCTGACACATCTGAAAATTGCCTCTGACAGATTAGAGTCGGCTCTAATCTGGCCTGGGATCGGCTCTAAGTCGGGATGCTTAAAATAGTAAGGATCTTCCGTCAAGGAGTCGGCTCTAACTTTTCGTGGGATCGACACATTTCGTGCTAGAGTCGGCTCTGACTTTTCTAGGGTCGACTCTAACTGTGTTCAAAAAAATGTAGTCTCTATTCTCATGTTAGAATCGGCTTTAATTTTTTTGGAGTCGGCTCTAATTTTTTATGCAAAAAAGGTTCTTTGTTTCTCAGGTTAGAGTCGGCTCTAATTTTCTGGAGTTGGTCTAAACCATGCCGAAAGTGCCAAACTGTTTCGATACGCTCCAGAGTCAGCTTTACTCACTCTAGAGTTGGCTCTAATATCTGAAACTTGACACTTAACATTAGAAAAAAAAAATCTAAACTCAATTTTCCTCGACTTATGAATACTTAACCATTTTAAATCCTTGAAACACTTTATCAAACTCATTAGTAACATAAGAAATATATTCATATAATTTTGTTAATCATTAAAATCAATAAATGGGTCAACAATTGTTAATTGCTTAGATTGAACATGAAACAACAAATGCTTCTTAGAATGCACTTCTTGAGCATGATGAGATGTCTCCTTTGGCTTAATTGTATTCGCTTAGGTTAGATTTTAGCATGATTTCTACTCTCAAGGCTAAGACATAAAAGTCATGTAGAAGATGAAAAAATTGTATATGACACTATATATACAATTACAAGTATCATAAGCAGCAAAGCCCAACAACCAATAGGAAACATCATTCCTTTGCCTCAAGGAAACCATAGCATAGAAACAATCCAAGTTATTAGATAATGATAAATTTAAGAGAAGAAATTGTCTTATGTCATTGAATATGTTATGTATTTATATACAACTATCAATCAACCCTTGATGCAACATTACAGGGATTGCTGAATCTAATAAAAAAAGTATACAATAATCATAGAGATTGCTGAATTTGGTCAACCCTCAACACAATATCATAGGGATTATTGAATCTGATAAGAAAAAATATACAGCAAATATATAAAATACATATGTGTAACACAAGGATAGTAAGTACTATCATCATATTATATTGTATATCTTGAGATTTTCTCTGTTGTATATGACTTTCTTTGATACTCCCCCTCAAGTTGAACTATAAATATAATGAGCATCTAACTTATGAAAAAGATGACTAATATTTGCTCAAAATTTTAGAGAATAGATCCACAAGATGTTGAATGGTGGAGACATGGGCAAAATGAATGAGACATTATTGGAGTTTATCATGAACAAAATGATTGTAAATTTAGTAATGCTTCATCTGCTCGTGAAAAAATAAGATCAACAGCTATATGAAGAACGACTTAATTATCACAATATACAAGAAAGTTGATGTGCAAATCATAATAACAACATCATGAAGTAAGGATTAAAGCCATCTAACTTCGCAATAACCTACAGCCACTACTAGAGGCTGGAGTTTTGGCGCAGAAGAAATCGGGCGACCGCTTGAGGGCGGTTGCGGAAGGCATCTTTAGCGACCGCTTGAGGGCGGTCGCTAAAGGCGGTCGCGGAAGGTGGAAGAAATCGGGCGACCGCTTGAGGACGGTCGCAGAAGGCACCTTTAGCGACCGCTTGAGGGCGGTCGCAAATGCCATTACTATTGGTGCAAAAAAAATCGTGTGACCGCGGGAGGGCGGTCGCGGAAGGGACCTTTAGCGACCGCTTAAGGCAGTCGCCGTGGCGGTTGCAAATGCCCATTATAAATGTTTTATCTCCCTAGCTCTCTCCCTGGCTTTGGTTCTCGCTTCCGTCCGAGATAAACCCTATCCTCCATCGTTTTGCTCGGGATCTCGCTGCTTGGGCTCTTGGACTCCTTGTTCTTCGAATCACCGATTCGAGGTGCGACCCTCTGCTTCTCTGTCTCCCTCGTCCCGCCAAAAAACCCTAGCCTCCATCGTCTTGCTCGGGATCTCTGCTTGGGCTCTTGGACACCTTGTTCTTCGAATCACCGATTCCAAGTGCGACCCTCTTCTTCTCTCTCTCCCTCGTCCCGCCGGCATTTTGATTTCTTTTGATTTCTCTTACTTGGTTCCACTTTGTTTTGAGGTACCTTGCGTTCCGACGAAGCTTTCGCGTGTCATGCCTGTGTTCGATCCAAAAATCTTGTTGAGATTTCGTGTTCTAATTGGTCAAAAATTTGTTCTTCTCTGTCCAAAATTCTGGCTTTCGCTTCGCTCTAATTGGACATGGACAACTTAGCTTATGTCCCAGCAAACCTTTTAAGGGTCAATGATAATCCATAGCATCCTTGTTCTAACCTTTTATGGATGACTTAGCTTTTTGGATTCTTCATTTAAATTTTTGCTGAAGTTTGGATGTTTCGTTCAATTTTAATCTGGTTATGTGTCATCTTTGTGTGATGTGATGATATAAAGAATTCTCCAATTCCAGCGCAATTTTGATCGGTAGTTAAGTCTCTGTTATTTTGTGTAGGTTTTGTTGTACCTTTGGTTTTTGCTAGTGTGATGAGTTGATTATTTTAGCAGTCATCTAGGATTTTGACACGTACGATATTAGGATTTTGACACGTACGATATTAGGATGCTTGTGGCAGTTCAAGTGTGTGACCTAATCGAGCAAATGGAGCCTAAGTGTGTAGCTAGTGAAAGATCAGGCTCATGAGATAGTGCAGCTCTAGGCTAAGGAGGAGAAGCTTTGAGCCAACTTCAAAGTTACCAAGGAGAAGCTAAGGGCTAAGTTTCTTGTGAAAGTTGTGGAGACTTACAACGTCTCAGTGATTCTAAAGATAAGATGGTCGAATACTTGGCCAAAGCTTAGTTAACAGGGTTTGATGTATGTCATAAGTAGGTATTTATACTACATTCAAACCTTGACCCATATAAGGATGAGGCCGAGAAAATTGCTTCTCTGGAGGTTCCACTGCTCCAACTACAATTACTATGAGTTCTTTAGATCAAAGCAATGAAGACAATAAGTCGCAAGTTGAAGCATAATTTTGAAGACCACCTTCACTCTATTTTTTCTTATCTTTTTGTAGTTTGGTTTACCTTTTTGTAAAGAGCTTTTTGTAGCTTAGCCCTTGGAGCCTTGCATGTACCAAACTAAGTATATATCAATAAAAAGATATTTTTATTCTAAGGGTTTTAGCTTAGATTCTTTCTTTGAATATTTGCATTGCGTAGGTCGGCTTTTACATATACTAAGCAAACCTTTTTGAGCTAGTCCACATTAGATTCCATACAATCTTGGGGAGGTTGGCTTTCTGCATAGAGTGTATATGTTAAATGTCCCTTATATATAGATCGGTTTCCAATGTCCCGACCTTAGGTCCTTTGAATTTCTTTTGCCAAGTCTTTTAGGTCAGTCCAAATCAATCTATGTCAGGCTTCAAGAGTGACTTGATGACTTTGTATTCCTCTTAGGTTAGATCTTGGGACACACATCTTGTTAGGCATCCATTTTAGTCGGGCTATGGTTTACTCTTGATTGACCTGACTTTTAGGATACTTCCTAGGCCTTTGACTAACTTCTTCCTTGGCAATCATGCTAAAGATTGTTAGTTAGACTTATGAAACATGCCAAAATACTTATGCACAAACAGAAAGCTCGCGCTATGATTGAACCAAAATACTACACTGACAGGTGCTTGACGTGCCTGTCAGTGTAGGAATTGGCCTCAACTGGAGTGGGAATTGGCTTGAAAAGTTATGAAATTAGATACCAACATACATTGTCACGAGGTTTCTGGAACAACAGTTCTAAGGTTACAATATTCTAACCTTTTGAGTTATCTTTGTATGCGAATTGATGATCTTAGTAAAATTCGGGCACTAAATTCTGCTGCTTCTTTTTGAATTATCTTTGAATATTCTAACAAATTATGAATCAAAATATTCTTAATTTTGAATTTAATCCCTCTTTTTTCAGAACACAGGAGGTCAAGTGAAGCTAGTGAGGCAGACTCTAACCGGTGAAAGTTTTTACTCTTTTTTCTTTTAAAGTAATCTTCATTTTTTTTAATTTATTTGTCCGTGCATTGCCTAGCAAGTTATTTGTCCGTGCATTGCCTAACAAGTTATTCATACTTTCACAGAAATACTTAGCGACATGGATAAGAGTTGGATTGATTTGCCAAATAGGATGTCTACGGAATATATAGAGGGGATTAAGCAGTTCATTGCCTTCACCAATGGATTTGATAGTGAGCACATCAGTTGTCCCTGTAGAAAATGTGCGAACCGTTATTACTACACACGAGATATTGTACAAGAGCATTTGATTCTAAATGGGTTTTTGAAGAATTACAAGAATTGGACTAGACATAGGAAAGATTATGTTCCTTATTGCAGAGAGAAAAGAGTTGAGATGGAGGTCGATGTTACGACAGTTGATCCGATGATCGTGATGCAAAATGATATTGCATGCGGGTTAGCACCTGAAGACAGTTGCTATGAAACTGATAGGGTGGGTGGGAGTAATCCTCGCTCGGGTGCAGATGAAGAAGCATTAAGGTATTTTGAAATTCTGGATGATGCGCAGACCGAATTATATCCTGGATGTACAAATTTCAGTAAATTGTCTTTTATTGTCGAGTTGTTACACTTGAAGGCTTTGAATCAGTGGACGGACATGTCCTTCGACATGTTGCTCCAGCTATTGCACAAAGTGCTCCCATTCGGTGCAAAGCTAGTTGAGTCCTACTACCATGCTCGTAAGTTAACTGAAAACTTAGGCTTCACATATGAGACTTTCGATGCATGCCCAAACAATTGTATGTTGTTTAGAAATGAGAATGCCGACCTCGATATGTGTATTGTGTGTAAAACTTCAAGGTGGAAGGACGATGGGGTCGGTCAGAATCGTCAGAGTAATTCACGAAGTGTTTCAAATCATGGGAAGCTTGTCGCTGTAAAGCAAGTGCGATATTTTCCACTCAAGCCAAGGCTAAAGAGGCTTTTTATGTCATCTAAAATTTCTAAATTGATGCGATGGCATGCAGAGCATGATAGGGAGGATGAAAAGTTAACCCACCCAGTGGACTCCCCGGCATGGAAGGATTTCGACAAGAAACACCCTGACTTTGCTTTGGATAGTCGTAGTGTGCGGCTTGGATTGGCTGCAGATGATTTTTTTAATTGACGAGTTGAATGAATTATGGGCCAAAGGTGTGATGACTTTTGATTCTGAAGGAAATGAAATGTTCAAACTTCGCGCTGCATTATTATAGACAATCAATGACTTCCCAGCATATGCGAATTTGTCAGGTTGGAGCATGAAGGGGAAATTTGCCTGTCCTTGTTGCAATCAGAGTAAAAAGTCAACCTGGCTAAAACATGGTAAAAAGTGGGCTTACACAGGTCACAGACATTTTTTACCTCCATTGCATAGGTTCAGAAGGGATAAAGTGTCATTCGATGGCACTCGAGAATATGGTCCAACACCACAAATAATGACTGGGGTTGATTTGTTATCACAACTTGAACAAGAGCAAATACGCACAGTATATGATTTCCAAGATCTGTTAGCCCCTCCATTGCATGCTATTCCTGGTGCAAACAGAAGGCGCAGTCATAACTGGAAGAAGAAAAGTATTTTTTACGAGTTACCGTACTGGAAAGATAATTTACTGAGGCACAACTTGGATGTTATGCACATTGAGAAAAATGTGTGTGATAATATATTATGGACCCTTCTCGGTGTTAAGGGAAAGTCCAAAGACAGTGCCAATACACGTCATGATTTGCAGGAAATCACTACAAGAGAAATAAATTATTGCGACGCCCAAATGCGTCGCAATTGCGTCGCTAAACATGATATTGCAACGCAATAGCGACGCAATGATGGCGTCGCTCAAATGTCCGTCGCAATACCCATTTGTCGCAATTGCGTTGCAATATTGCGACTCTCTGCAACGCATGCAAAAGCGTCGCTAAATTTAAAATTAATTTTAAAAAAATATTTATTATTAAATATTGCGACGCACTAAATTGCGTCGCAATATTGCGACGCATCCAGCTGCGTCACAATATTTAATAATAATATTTTTGGTATAATAGCGATGCAATTTGAGTCGCTAATGCGTCACAAATAAAAATTATTTTAAAATATTGCGACGCAGGGTCATTGCATCGCAATATTTATTAAAAATGTTTAAGATAAAATAGTGACTCAATTTTAGTTGCTAATGCGTCGCTATTAAATTTATTTTTAAATTATTGCGATGCCAGGTCATTGTGTCGTAATATTTAATAATAATATTTTAAAAATATTAGCGATGCAATTTCAGTCGCTAATGCGTCGCAAATTTTATTTTTAAAAAAATATAAAAGATTAAAAATTAAAATGGTTAATACAATTTCGCTAAATCTAAATATTGATACAAACATTTTTCACTCAATCCAAATAATAATAAATTTCCAAAAATAATTTATATATTAAAATTTTGAAGTTTTTACAACATAAAAAAAGAAAAGAAAAATACATCAAGAATCTAGGCGATCACGTGGAGGCTGTGGAGGCTGAAGATTCTGCGACAAGCATCTAACCATATCCCGCAAATAATGCATCTCATCTCGCATGTCTGCAACCTCCTCATCCCGGCCTCGCATACGATCCTCAAAATCCTGCTCGACCTCCTGGCGAATCTCCTCTGCAATAGATCTGCGAAGGTCTTGTAAACGCTCGGGAGGAAGATCACCAGGAACTCGCGAGCTGGAGGCCTGATGGGGAAAAAATATAGAAGCTCTAGTGCCCAGACCATAGACCCTGCGGTCTCGTGGTTGGGCACCAACAGCCTCCAAAAACACACGTCGACTCTCCTCTGCTGAGAGTTCGACGGGCGTCTTCCCATCAGTAAAGTCGACCTGCGATGCCTGGGAGCGAAACTCCTCGACTCGTGTCTTGAAATTATGAAATCAACAATAAATGAGTTAATAAATTTCTTGAAATAAAATTTTAGAAATTAAACAGATACTACATATATCTAATTTCTTACCGCAACCTCCCGTGATCGCGTGTCGACCCAGGAACCGTCCCTCCTAGTGTGTGTCACCCTGAATAGACGAAACTCACCAGGATCTCCACCATCCTGCTCAGACTATAACAATAAAAAAAATGATATTAATATAAATATTTGTAAATAACTAAAATAGTAATTAAAATATTTATGTTTTCTTACCATACGCCGTCTGTGCTCCTGAATCGAAATGGAGCCCGAAGTATGGCGGGAGAGACCCGTGCCAGGACCGCCCTTCTCAGATCGACGGTTCGTGCTGGCTGATGCGGACCTCCTGCGCCAGCCATCGGACTCCCAGGCCTGCTGCCACTCGTGCCAAATACCCTCTGGCATGTGCGCAGGACGCTGACCCGATGACCTCCAACGATGAAGCATGTCGGAGTATCGGCATTGTGTCAGAGCCTCCCATGCTGCCCTAATGGCATCATGGCTGGCAGGATCCCACGTAAACTTTTTCTGCATTAAAATAAACAGTTAGTTTCTAAATTTATTAAGTTTAAAAAATTTTATATCACTGATAAATTGTATTTAATAAGTTTACCTGAAACTCAGAAAAATAAAACTCCCTCGTGGCTGGAGATACGTGGCGCCAATCGTAGCCACTGGGATCTGCATGCCTCTGAAATACGACGCTGATGTGGCTGGATACATGATGCTGCTCAATGAATCTGTTAAAAAAATGCATGTTTATAAGTAATTGACTTAAAAACATAAACATATATTTTTAATTAGTATATACTTACATTTCCTGAGCATCAAGTCGAAGTACAGTGCGGCCGATGGTGGAAGAACTCTCGGAGGTCTGTGCCGATCGGCTAGATGGTAATACTGCTGGAGAGATCGAAGGCTGCGCCTCTGCGGGAGATCCAAACTCTCCATCTCCGACGCTCATGTGATCTGATGTAGCAGGGCTACGTCTCTGCTCACTCCGTCTGTCGTCGGTAGATCTACCTCTGCCCGTCATACTGAAAATACTAAAGATTCACACAATTAAATTACGATTAATGATTGACTATGTAAGAATTTAACACTTATAAAAAAAAGTTAAATTTTAAAAAACCTCTATGTTTAATCGGTGTCATTTGTTTCGTGAAATGTTGGTTCAACATCCGATGCCGTATCGGATTGCGAATCAGTTTCATTATCATCGGAAGGAAACCGAACATTTGCATCCGCAATTTCTTGGACATCACCATTTGGATCTCTAAGTGATGTTTCAGGAGCCCTTGTGTCATCCTCAATTGCATGCATTTCCATCTCATCCTCTTGAAATGCAGGGCACTCGGCTGATTGACTTGATGAACTCTCCTCTAATACGATTGTTGAACGTGGGACGATTTTAGAAATGGCCCACCAATCTCGCTTGTCGTTGCGCAAACTTGGATATCCGCAGTAAAAGACTTGCTGAGCTTGGGATGCAAGGATGAATGGGTCATATTTCTGCAATCTTCGTCGATGGTTCACTTCAACCAAATTGTAGTCGTTATGAACCCTTTTGCCCACAGGAACTATCGGATCGAACCAATCACAACGAAACAATACGGTTCGTTTCATAGGCCAACGGGATATTCAACTTCAACCACCTCTACTAACTTTCCATAATAATCCTGCATATTTGCTCCAACACTTTCTCCTTTCACACACACGCCCCAGTTCTGCGTGCCTCTTGAAGCTGCTAATCGTTCAATCTGAAATTTGTACCCATTTACAAAATAGCCAGTAGAGGTTGTTACGGTCTTCAATGGCCATTGCGATAGACATTTAATGAAAATATTGTCGGTTGTGGACCATGGACCGTTGACCTATAAATTAATAAGCTATTGACATCCAATTCAAAAAATAATAGCCATTATCGAAATTGATTGAGTGATACTACTCACAAATTCATAAAACCAGTAAGCAAACTCCGTTTCTAATTTCTGCCCAATTGCAACTTGACTGATGTCGGGATTCATCTGTCGTTGTCTATCACAAAACATCCTTATGGGATGAAAAGGATGAAAACTAATGTTAGAAATTAAATATTATGGTATATTGTTATTTAAATTTAAATTTCCAATTTAGCATTGAAGTATACACTTACTCAATATATGGATCGACTTCTCGACAGTTCATTAGGATGTAATAATGTGCTGCATTATACTCCATATCGCTAAGATTTCTTGACTTCTGCCCACCAAATGAACGGCCGATAGCTTTAAAAATTGATATTCTACCGTCATTAGCTTCTGCTTCGTCCACACATACGTCATCGTTACGACCATGATTTTGGCTCCTCGTGTGGACGTGACCCTCAAAGTAATGTGAGGCAAAAGCTGAAACTTCTTCGACCAAGTGTGCATTGCATATAGAACCTTCAACCCTTGCCTTATTACGCACATTATTTTTTAACTTCTTAAGATACCTATATGTAAAGTTGCAACAAAAAATTAACGAATTTTCAAGCAATGAAATAATATTTGAAATGTCAACATATCTTAATGATGTATATATTTACCTCTCGAAAGGATACATCCAGCGATACTGCACGGGACCAGCTATGCTCGCTTCGTATGGCAAGTGAACCGGTAAATGCTCCATTGAGTCAAAAAAACTGGGAGGAAATATTCGCTCAAGCTTGCATAAAATAATTGAATTTCTTCCTCAAGCCTTGCCATGGATGCAGAAGTAATGACTGCGGCAGATAACTCCTTGAAGAATAAGCTGAGCTCCGTAATTGCCTTCCAGACATGTTGCGGAAGCAACTCACGAAAAGCTATAGGTAATAACCGTTGCATGAAAACATGGCAGTCGTGACTCTTCATGCCGAACAACTTGAGCTTATGCATGTCCACACACCTACCGATATTTGAGGCATAACCATCTGAAAATTTTAACCCTCTAAGCCAGTTACATAAAACTTCTCGTGAATTTCTGTCAAGAGTGTAACATGCTTTAGGATAGGTCCCATCGGCACTCCTTCTCAAATCACCTCTTCTGCAGTACTGATTAAGTTCTTCTCTTGACTTTGCAGTATCTTTTGTTTTTCCCGGGATGTTTAGCACCGTGTTAAATATGTTATCAAAGAAATTTTTCTCGATATGCATAACATCCAAGTTGTGCCGGATGAGATTTGTGCTCCAATAAGGCAAATCCCAAAATATACTTCGCTTCTTCCAGTTATGTTCTTTACATATACGGCCATTTATTCTATCTGCATCCGGTTCCCATGCATACATCAACCCCAAATGCTCTATAGAATCAAATAGATCCGTGCCGGACCTAACCGGTTCGGCAAATTTTGTGACTGCTTTGTTCTTCCGGAAGGCGATCAAGTTACGCCTGTAAGGATGATTTGGGGGCAAGAACTTCCTATGGTTATCAAACCATGACTGCTTACCACTCTTCTGCAATGTAAATGCATCCGAATCATACATGCAATGAGGGCATGCCAGACGTCCAGCAGTGCTCCAACCAGACAACATTGCATATGCCGAAAAATCACTTATTGTCCACATCAAAGCAGCTCTCATTAAGAAATTCTGTTTCATAGAAATGTCGTAGGCTACGACTCCTGTTTCCCACAACATTTTCAATTCGGCCACCAACGGTTGCAGAAAGACATCAATCTTTTCCTTTGGATTTGATGGTCCTGGAACCAAAACGGTTAAAAACATTGCAGTATCTTTCATGCACTTCCACGGAGGAAGGTTATATACAGTCAGTATCACAGGCCAACATGAATACTGTTGCCCCGCTTGACCAAATGGTTGGAAGCCATCGGTACAAAGACCTAATCTCACATTCCTTATATCTTCAGCGAAATCAGGATGATTTTCATTGAAATGCTTCCAAGCCTTTGAATCTGATGGATGCCGCATTTCATCCTCTTTAGATTCATGTTCGGCATGCCATCTCATATCAGCAGCTGTTGCCTCAGATCTGTATAATCTCTGCAGGCGTGGGGTAAGAGGAAAGTAATGCATCCTCTTGTAAGGCACACTTTTCCTCCTACTTGTACCGGCTCCTCCTTCGCTGTTTTTGTACCTCGATTGCCCACAAATCTTACACCATCTCAGCTCTGAGTCTTCACCCCAAAATATCATACAATTGTTCAAGCAACAATCGATCTTATTAACTGGGAGCCCAAGCCCACGCAACAACTTCTTTGTTGCGTAAAAACTGTCTGCGGCAACATTGTCATTTGGCAAAATTTCTTTGATTAACCCAGCTACAGAATTGAACGCCTTTTCTGATAATCGATGTTCTGCCTTAATATTCAACATTCGAGCAGCTGTAGACAACTGGGAATGACCCTCACAACCAGGATACAATTCTTGATTTGCAGCACGCAACATATCATAAAATTGTTGTGCATCTGGATTTGGTTCTTCCATAAATGTATTCTGATTGAATTCATTACCCGATGCATTCATCACCATTTGTTCATATGTGTTTAAATTCACAAATGGTTCATCTACGGGAATTGACTCTTGTTGGCCTATAACAGCTGCTGGAATATCCTCTGGTTCACCATGACAGTACCAAACATAGTAATCAGGAACAAACCCCTTCTTACACAAATGCACCTTAACAGTTTCCACATCTCTGTAGGCTTTATTCTGACACCTGTGGAAGTTGCATGGGCACCTAATCCTAGGGCCATCCATCCAGTCAGGTTGGCTACATGCAAATGCGATAAATTCTTCCAATCCATTCAGAAAATCTGGATTAAGCAAGCCATCTTTTATCCTTGCATACATCCACGAGCGAGCCCCGCTCATTTTTGACCGACTTATACAAAGTCTGGTAAACATTAAAGAAACCACAAAATAAAACTATATTAGTATTACTAAATATATAACTAAATTATTTCTTGGTCACAACTAAGGTTAATAACAACCATTTAAATCATTTATAACTAAACCAATTTTTTTTAGGCAACTAAGGTCCCTACCATGCAAGGGCGAGCCACGGCTACGATCCTTGGCGTGCTAGCAAGGACCGAGGCACAGGTTCATGGCTAATGGGGCTTGAGTTTGGGTCGGGCCGCAAGGCGGTCGTTTAATCATGAGACTTCACAAGCATTCAAGTGTCTTAAATTAATTCTACCTTCACTCCATGTCTATAAGGTAAGGCCCTATCCCATTCAAGAATATTTTTTGTGATATGTTATTCTGCTATTAATTATCATCGATCGGTTACATTGAAATTTCGGCAGCATTTCCCCATATGTTCTCCTAAATGTGTGGTATATAAGCCACACTAGGAGAACGTATGAGCAAATACAAACCGAAATCTCACCCAACGATGATTAATAGCAGACTAACATATCGCAAGAAATATTCCAAACTGTCCACCAGGACAATTTGAGAATTTGCAAGACTAAGGCTTACAAATTCTCAAACGGGTCTAAAGGTTATAGTGCTGTGATTATGGAAGTCCGAAGACAATCGAACTTATGCTTGTTATTCTTAACTTCTTGTGAATTATACATGTAATCACTAACTTTTTAAGATTATTGTGTCAAATACAAATGTTTGTGAAGACTAAAATGTAAATCATTGAAACTACTAATTTGTTGCTGGAAATTAAATAATATTACAACAAGACTTTTATTTAGCATTACATAATTTAATGCATCATTCAGTTTGCAGCAGAATATAAATAATCAAGACATAACAAATGTAAATAACTACAAATGCACAAATATATTGCATAAACATTCTGCTTAAATTAATTATTGCATAAACATTATGCAAATAAATAATAATACAACAAGACTTTCTATCTAGCATTACAAATATTATTGAATAATCAAGACATAACAATCAGTCTATCCAAACAGCTCCGTGGCCCCCCTAACTATTTTTTTTTTTTTTAGTTGGCCTTTTTTTTTTTTTTTTTGACAGTGGCTGGCCAGCCACGGCAGCGGCCGTGGCCACAAGACAAAAGGGGGGGGGGGGGGGGGGGGTTCCCCCCCCCCTTGTTAAGATTTTTTTTGACAGTGGCCTGGCCACCGTGGCCAGGCCACTGCCGGCACGGCCGTGGCCGGACAAGAAAAAAGGGGGGGGGGGGGGGGGGGTTTCCCCCCCTGTTAAGAAATTTTTGACAGTGGCCTGGCCACCGTGGCCAGGCCACTGCCGGCCACGGCAGTGGCCGTGGCCGCCCAGCGGCCGTGGCCGGACAAGAGGGGGGGGGGGGGGGGGGGGTTTCCCCCCCCCCCTGTTAAGAAAATTTTTTTTGACAGTGGCCTGGCCACCGTGGCCAGGCCACTGCCGGCCACGGCAGCGGCCGTGGCCGGACAAGAAGGGGGGGGGGGGGGGGGGGGTTCGGTTTTTGTGACAATGGCCTGGCCACCGTGGCCATGGCCGGAGGACGGCCATGGCAGTGGCCGTGGCCCTTGTCCGGCAGCGGCCGACAAGAAAAAAGGGGGGGGGGGGGGGTTTCCCCCCCCCCTGTTAAAAAAAATTTTTTTTTTTTGACAGTGGCCTGGCCACCGTGGCCAGGCCACTGCCGGCCACGGCAGCGGCCGTGTGGCCGGTCCGGCCGCGGCCACGGCCGTGGCCGGACAAGAAAAAAAGGGGGGGGGGGGGGGGGTTTCCCCCCCTGTTATTTTTTTGACAGTGGCCTGGCCACCGTGGCCAGGCCACTGCCGGCCACGGCAGCGGCCGTGGCCGGAGAAGACGGCCACGGCAGCGGCCGTGGCCGGAGGGAAATCATTAAAAAAAATTTTTTTTTTTTAGAGTGTAGGGGCTTACCTTGGTCGAGAGAAGAAGCCGGAGTCGGAGAGAACGCCGGGGAGCCGGAGGACCACAGGGGAGGCGCCGGAGCAGCGAGGTGGGAGCCGGCACGGCGGCGGCTAGGTCAAGACGGGGAAGAAGAAGAGAAGGCCGGCTTATATATAAGTATTAGCGACGCAATTATTTGCGTCGCTAATGGTCGCAATATTTTTTTTAATTTATTATGTATTAGCGACGCATAATGCGTCGCTAATCCATCGTTAATTGGTTTTATTATAATTTATAAAAAAATAGCGACGCAATAATTGCATCGCTAATGCGTCGCTAACTTGGCGCCAACATCCGGGGGAAATTTATTTTATTTTCTAGAATTGCATCGCTAAGGCGTCGCAATATTTTTTAATATTTTAAATTAATTAAAATAATAACTTATTACAATAATTGCGACGCAATCAGTGCATCGCAATAATTTTTAAATATTTTTAAATGATAATATTTAAAATTTATGATAATAATTGCGACGCAAAATGCATCGCAATAAATTTTTTAATATTTTTAATCAGCTATATATATTTTAATAATATAATTACGATGCATATATTTCGTCGCAATATTTGTTTATTTTTTTTAAAAAAATGTGTCGCTAAGGCGTCGCAATAATTTTTTAATATTTATAAATGATAATATTTATAATTAATGTTAATAATTGCGATGAAAAATTACGTCGCAATATATTTTATAAAATTTTTAATTACATAAATTTATTTTAAAAACATTGCGACGCAACTTATGCGTCGCAATATTATATTGCTTTTATTTTTAATACTGAAAAAATTTTTTTTACTAAAAATAATTGCGACGCATAAATTGCGTCGCAATATTTGTTTATTTTTTTCCTAAAATGCGTCGCTACGGAGTCGCAAAAATTCTTAATTATTTATTAAATTAATATTAATAATTTATGATAATAATTGTGACGCCTTATTGCGTCGCAATAATTTTTTAATATTTTTAATTAGATATATTTATTTAAAAATAATTGCGACGCAAATTATGCATCGTAATATTATATTTTTTATTTATTAATACTGATAAAAATTATATTTACTAAAATATTGCGACGCATACATTGCGTCGCAATATTTGTTTAATTTTTCTTCTAAAATGCATCGCTACGGCGTCGCAATAATTTTAAAATATTTTTTAAAACTTTTCATAACTTTTTTTTTGAGTAATTATAAGTGATCCGACGTTTTCGATCGATCGAAGCCCTGATCCCGATCGGCCACGACCGATCTCGGACCGTGGCAATCGATTCGAGATCGATGCGATCGGTCCGACATCACTGGCGATCCGACGGTTCCAATCGATCCAAGCCGTGATCCCGATCGCCATGACCGATCTCGGACCGTGGCGATCGGTCCGATCGGCAAAGATCCGACGGTTGTGATCGATCCAAGCCCTGATCCCAATCGGCCACGACCGATCCCGGACCGTTGCGATCGGTCCAAGATCGGCGACGATCCGATGGTTGCGATCGATCCAAGCCCTGATCCCGATCGGCCACGATCGATCCCAGACCGTTGTGATCGGTCCAAGATCGGCGACGATCCGACGGTTGCGATCGATCCAAGCCGTGATCCCGATCGGCCATGACCGATCTTGGACCGTGGCGATCGATCCAATCGGCGATGATCCGACGGTTGCGATCGATCCAAGCCCTGATCCCGATCGGCCACGACCGATCCCAGACCGTTGCGATCGGTCCAAGATCGGCGACGATCCGATGGTTGCGATCGATCCAAGCCATGATCCCGATCGCCACGACCGATCTCGGACCGTGGCGATCGGTCCGATCGGCGACGATCCGATGGTTGCGATCGATCCAAGCCCTAATCTCGATCGGCCACGACCGATCCTGGACCGTTGCGATCGGTTCAAGATCGCGACGATCCGACGGTTGTGATCGATCCAAGCCCTGATCCCGATCGGCCACGACCGATCCTGGACCGTTGCGATCGGTCCAAGATCGCTGGCGATCTGACGGTTGCAATCGATCCAAGCCCTGATCCCGATCGGCCATGACTGATCTCGGACCGTGGCGATCGGTCTGATCGGCAAAGATCCGATGGTTGTGATCAATCCAAGCCCTGATCCCGATCGGCCACGACCAATCCCGGACCGTTGCGATCGGTCCAAGATCGGCGACGATCCGACGGTTGCGATCGATCCAAGCCATGATCCGATCGGCCACGACCGATCTCAGACCGTGGCGATCGGTCCGATCGGCGACGATCCGACGATTGCGATCGATCCAAGCCCTGATCCCGATCGGCCACGATCGATCCGGACCGTTACGATCGGTCCAAGATCGGCGACGATTCGACGGTTGCGATCGATCCAAGCCGTGATCCCGATCGGCCACGATCGATCTCGGACCATGGCGATCGGTCCGATCGGTGATGATCCAACGGTTATGATCGATCCAAGCCCTCATCCCGATCGGCCACGACCGATCTTGGACTGTGGCAATCGGTCCGATCGGCAAAGATCCGATGGTTGTGATCGATCCAAACCCTGATCCCGATCGGCCACGACCGATCTCGGACCGTTGTGATCGGTCCAAGATCGCTGGCGATCTAACGGTTGCAATCGATCCAAGCCCTGATCCCGATCGGCCACGACTGATCTCGGATCGTGGCGATCGGTCCAATCGGCAAAGATCCGACGGTTGTGATCGATCCAAGCCCTGATCCCGATCGGCCACGACCGATCCCGGACCGTTGCGATCGGTCCAAGATCGGCGACGATCCAATGGTTGCGATCGATCCAAGCCGTGATCCCGATCGGCCACGACCGATCTCGGACCGTGGCGATCGGTCCGATCGGCGACGATCCGACGGTTGCGATCGATCCAAGCCCTGATCCCGATCGACCACGACCGATCCCGGACCGTTGCGATCGGTCCAAGATCGGCGACGATCCGACGGTTGCGATCGATCCAAGCCATGATCCCTATCGGCCACGACCGATCTCAGACCGTGGCGATCGGTCCGATCGGCGACGATCCGATGGTTGCGATCGATCCAAGCCCTGATCCCAATCGGCCACGATTGATCCCGGACTGTTGCGATCGGTCCAAGATCGACGACGATCCGACGGTTGCGATCGATCCAAGCCGTGATCCCGATCGGCCACGATCGATCTCGGACCGTGGCGATCGGTCCGATCGGCGACGATCCGAGGGTTGCACGCGATCGATCCAAGCCCTTATTCCGATCGGTCACGATCGATTTTGGACCGATCGCTATTTAACATAATTAATTTTTTAAATATATTACGATGCAAAGGGTAGCATTGTAATTTTTTAATATGATAATTATATTATATAAAAAATTAATTTTAATTATAATAATTACGACGCAACAAGTGCGTCGCTATATTAAAACATAATTTTCTTAATTAATTTTTTGGTTCACTACGTCGCTAATGCATCGCTATTTAACATAATTAATTGTTTAAAAACATTGCAATGCACTGTGTTACATCGTAATTATTTTTTCTCATATTTATACTTTATAAAATTTAATTTTATTTAAAATAATTGCGATGCATTTATTGCATCGCTAAATTAAAAAATAATTTTAATTTATTTTCTGGTTTATTGCGTCGCTAATGCGTCACTATTTAAAATATTTAATTTTTTTCAAAACATTACGATGCACTAAATGCGTCGCAATATTTTTTAAAATATTTATACTTTAAAAAATTTAATTTTATTTAAATTATTTGTGATGCAATTGGTGCATCGCTAAATTAAAAATAATTTTTTTAATTTTCTGGTTTGTTGCATCGCTATTTAATATATTTAATTCTGTTACAAAAAATTGCGACGCACTGAGTTGCGTCGCAATATTTTTTTTAATATTTAAATTTTATAAAAATTAATTTTATTTAAATTATTTGCAACGCAATTGGTGCGTCGCTAAATTAAAAATAATTTCTCTAATTTTCTATTTTATTGCATCGCTAATGCATCGCTATTTAACATATTTAATTCTGTTACAAAAAATTGCGACGCACTGAGTTGCGTCGCAATATTTTTTTTGATATTTAAATTTTATAAAAAATTAATTTAAAAATATTACGATGCATTATTTGCGTTGCAATATTAAAATATTAATTTTTTTAAATTTTTTGATTAATTGAGTCGCTAATTGCGTCACAATATTTTGTTGTCACAGAGGCGTCGCAAAGTGGTCGCAATTTAGCGACGCATAATTGCATCGCTAAACTTGCGTCGCTATTTCAGTGTTTTCTTGTAGTGAATGGGCTTGCGAAAACCACTACACTTACAGTTGACAGAGTCTAACAAGGCATACATGCCTCCTGCACAGTACACGATGAGTAAAGATGAGAAGGAGGCATTTCTTTCCATTTGAAAGGGGTCAAGGTGCCTGACGGCTATTGTTCTAATATTTCTAAGCGTGTGAATATGAAAGAAAGGACTTTACAATATTTGAAGAGTCATGACAATCACATTTTCATTCAACAATTAATTCCTATTGCAATCTGAAATTGTTTACCTAAGAATGTTGTTGAGCCCTTGATTGAGGTGAGTAACTTCTTCAGATGTATTCAAGAGTCCATTGCACAAATGATTTGAAAAGTCTCTAGGATATGATTGCGCTAACACTGTGTCATCTGGAGAAACTTTTTCCACCTTCATTCTTCGATGTAATGGTTCACTTGACCATACATTTAATAGGTGAAGCATTGCTTGGTGGCCCTGTCCAATTTCGGTGGATGTATCATATTGAGAGGTACCTGAATACGTTAAAAAGGTATGTGCGTAACAGAGCTCGTCCAGAGGCATCAATAGCCAAGGGTTATTTAATGGAAGAGTGTACTAATTTTTGTGTTGCATATCTTAATGATGTTGAAACCAAACTTGATAGGCCCTTGTGGATTAATGATGATCCTATTGGGGAGGGAACAGCATTTGATCTAGATAACATCGACTGGATTCAAGCTCATCGATACGTGTTGTTTAACACTCCATCAGTTGTGGCGTTGATTCAGTAAGTGAATGCTCATTCATATATTTAACTTGTTCGTGTTATGTCTAACTCAATCAAGCTTGTCATTAACACATATTGTTCTGCATTATAGGACACACATTGATGAGCTCAAACGGGACATGCCTCGTGCGACAGATAATCAAATTCGGCAGTCCCATTTTCAATCATTTCACGATTGGTTCAAGAATTATGTATGTATAGATATGGTTGTATGTGTACATATGGTTGTATGTGCTTCAATTTGTTCTTATCATATTAGTTTTACATAGCTTTATTCAATGATTACTTTAATTCTGTAGGTGTACAATTTACGACAAGCGAGTGAAGGTACTTTGACTGATGAAATGAACCAACTAGCTGATGGTCCGTTTATAACGGCACGATGTTACACAACTTGTGATGTCAATGGGTTTCGATTTCGTGTCAAAGAAGTAGATGAGAAACGAGCAACACAAAATAGTGGTCTAGGGTGTCCTTCTGTCGATGCAGGTTATTATTATGGCCAGTTGAAAGATATCATTGAAGTTATATACAGTCACGGATTAAAATTTTTGTTATTCAAGTGTGACTGGGTTGATCCAATCCGTGGGACTAAAGTTGACAAGTATCAATTTACGTTGGTAAATTTCAATAATTTGTTATATCGAGATGAGCGAGTAAGTAATGAACCCTACATATTGGCCAGGCAAGCTGAGCAAGTTTACTATGTTATGGATCCCATGGGTCCTAACTGGCAAGTTGCAGTTAAAATGTCAAGGAGGGGGGTGTATCAAATTGAAGATAATGAGCCAGATATTGATGCATTTGCTTAGCAAGTTCTTGACCAAAATGTAATATTTCAACGTAATGAGGATGTCAACTGGGTTAGAGAGACCGTTGAAGGAGATACTATCGACTTGCATGACCAGTGAACTGTTCTCCTTTTTTCCTTCTCAATTTTGCTTAAGAATATGTTTGACTTTTTGTTTACGAATGGTTTTAGTTATTACGTGCAATTTATTTATCTTATGATACGTTAAAAAGATATGTCCGAACGTAAGAGGAGAGAGAGCGTCCACACACGATGGACGAGTTTTTACATCAGAGCTAGGCTCGTACGCCGATGAGTGACCCTAGTCGACGGATGCCTACGGACCATGATCCACAGACACCTGCACCGGCACGATTTAGATCTCCCCAGTCCATGCCAGTAGGGCCTTCTCCATCTACAGTTGGTGCATCGACCTCCACACATACTGGTATAATTTTATTTTTATGTTTAACAATTATATAAAATAATTTCAGTTTTATTTAACTAATAAGTTTATTGTTTATAGCTTCTACTACGATGAGTTCATCTTCTAGTAGGGGTAGGGCCCAGCTAGAGGGATTCCTTCCTGGAATGCTGGTACTCGTTATGATGTACAATTTGACGACACATTTCACCCAGTTGGAGAAGGGGCTCGCCCGTTTATCAGCCAGTTGGGGCATATGGTTCGAGACCCACATAGATTTCCCCTGACTATGCTTGATTGGACTGCTTTTCCTCAGGATACGATAGATCGACTCTGGGGGGAGGTTAAGGTAAGCCGCTGAGTTCTATCTTAGCTTCAACGTTATTATACGATGTGTCAATTTAGTACACCTTGACTACTAAAATTTCTTGTCCTACGCAGGACAATTTGAGGTCATGTCCTAATGATTTTCGTCCAGTTTGCTTGGCAAAGTGTCGAAAGTTATGGAAAGACCACAAGAACAAGGTAAAGAAAGAGCATTGGGAGAAGAATGTAGACGACCCAGACCTTCTTCAGCAAGTCCCAAGGGGCATTCTCCCTGCACAATGGCCTGAGTTGGTCCGGTATTGGTCGAGTGAGAAGGCAAGGGTGAGTAGTTCAACCTATGTTTTGTTAAATTCATATGAAACATTCGGTGTAAACTTATAAACGCGACCCAAAATGAATGCAGGAAGAAGCAGAGAAAAATTCTCAAAATCGCTCGATGCAGGGCCCTACTCACAAGCTTGGTACTCGACACGTTACACAGATACAGCACGAGGTAAACTGTCACGTTAGACCATACGTGTTTTGATTGTTGACGTAGTTTGTATTCATATATGTAGATGACATGATTTATCCTTCGACAGTTACGTGAGTGGGGTGTACCCATCGACCAGATGTCTGTGTGGATGGCGAGTCGCAGTCTCGACCATCCTGAGGTTGCAGCTCTTGTAGTAAGTATTTACCTTTACGCAATACTTTTTTTAACCTATTATGAGATATATTGATTTACTATTCTAATTTGGTTGCTTTCTTGCACACAGGCCCAGTTTGAGGCTCGATTGGCCGAGCTGCCAGAGGAGGAGCGACAGGTAGTTGCTAGGCGGGATGAGATATTCCACACCATCATAGGCCAAGATGGGCACGGATACACACTTACATACGGCACGGGCATACCACATTCGACTATCATGCGAGCGGAGTCATTCGGATGTAGTTCATCCCAGGGCTCACGCATTCGAACTGACGAGGAGGTGGCTAAGCTGATCCAGTCTCTTCACCAGCAGATGGATGCGCGTGTCGAGGATCTTCGGGTAAGGATGCAGGTTGCGATGCAGGCCGAGGTGCAGGCTCAGGTACAGGAGCAGGTGCAGGCATTTAAGGCGGAGCTACATCATCGACTAGCTCAGAGTGGTGTCCCTATAGCTGATGATTCAGATCCACCGATTCATACTCAGGTTCATAATTGAAGACATCTGTATTTACATTTAATTTAATTACTTTTAAAATATATATTATTTATTTCTGTTGTTAATCATATACTGTAATATTGTAGGCCCCAGACGCTGGCAGTGATCACCAGGCGAGACATGAGTCAGTTGGTGAGGGCATGCCTGATCCAGTACGCTCAAATGAACAGAATCGGGTAAGGAATACGTGATGGTTCTATTTATTATTTATAAAACTAAATAATGTGTATCAGTTCTCTGTTTTCTTCTCTTCAGACTATGGAAGACTACAGATAGGCCCTGAGGGAATCGCTTCAAATTAGTGAGGTAGCTATCGATCATGTAATACTCCTGCACCCATCTCATTCTCTCATCATCTCGAATTCAGGTCTTGACTCTACCATTCACTATTGGCCTCAGCAGTGTTGCATGTAGATCTTTCCAAAGAGATGCTCGTTCTTGGACTGGAAGCTGGAGCTTGTGGTATTGTCAAGTGGCAGAGTAAGAAGTTCGTCATTGTTGATGCATGCCCATCGCCCCAAGCGATGTCACGGTCCTGGTGGAAGGTGCCAGCAGAGTTAATAGCTAACCAGGAGCATGCTAATATGGGAAAATGTAATGCCATTATGGCAATACTTGAGAAGGAATAGAGAGTGCTATGGACTGGGACAACAGTTAAAGGAGTATGGGATTGGAATTGGTGCGAGAAAGAGACCATGCTTTGCTGACTCTTTTGCAGCTAACGGATGATGGGATGGAGGACGTGATTGTGAATTGATTGAAGGTTGATAAGTTGATTCTCCCATCTATACTTTGTTCAATCTTTCATTTATGCTGGAATTGCTACTGAATTATATTATTATATTAGTCACCTGTAAAACCCCATAATCTATGATATTGTCGGCTTAGAAATGAAGCATGTTTATTAAAAAGAGTATATTTTGTGTTGATTTCATTCATTATGATTAACTGTCTAAGCATGTATAATTATCACAATATATTGTTTTCTTGGAGGAACGTAAATATGTCAGACATGCTACACTGTTCCAAGAGAAGGCTATAGTAGAAAAGTTGTATCACAATAGAAGAAAGTGGGAGCAGCGACCAATCTTCTTGTATGCTTCAGCCAACCCCTTCGAGAATCAATTCAGATGAGGCTTGGACTTTTCTTCTGCACGAATGTTGACACTAGGAGTAAGGTAATTTAGGTGGAAATAGGCAAACGGCAGTTCACTACCTCTTTTTTTCTTTTATTATTTTTTTTAATGGTTTAGCTTGGAACAGCAGTTTTAATTTCTGAAAAACTCAAACGATTGTTCACCTCCCTGAAACGCCCTCTGAAGTTGGATTGATCCATGCTCTATTTTGTCGGTGAGATTAATGATAAATCTGATTTCCTTTAATACTCGGACCATTTGTAGGATAAAACTGAGGATTACATGGCGAGTTCAGCTTCATAGATAAATTTTAAGGGAAAATTGTCATCTTTTTCTTTATAGAGAAGGAAAGAAAAGTATTGGGACCGGTGCTGCGTTGAAATTTAATTTTTTGTTTCAGGTTGATTGACTGGTGCTGCATTGGGACTACTATCTTCTTTATATTTCTTTCTAGGAAATTGTATTAGATCTTTTTTTTTTTTTGGATTGGAAATCAAAGACATTGCAGATTTATTAATATAGATAAATGGTTTTTTTTATTAGCTTATACTTTTATTGTGTGTGTATATTTAATTTTAATATTTAATTTATATAATTTTATAAAACAGGTATAGGTACCCAAATAAAAAAATCCAATAACCAAAAATAAAATGAATTAGAAAAAAAAATCAAGTATTAGCGACCGCCTAGGCAGTCGCAAATGGCTCAAAAGGATGTCGCCCATGATGCATCAGAACAGAAAAAATAAAATAAAAAAATAAAAATATATCGTATTAGCGACCGCCGAGGCGGTCGCTAAAGGCCCTTCAGGCGGTCGCTAATAGTTAAATTCTGCCCCTCCACCAAGCGATCGCTCAAGCGGTCGTTAATACTATAGCGACCGCCAATGGCGGTCGCTAAAAGTCTTTAGTTATTAGCAACCGCCAATGGCGGTCGCTAAAGGTCTTTAGCGACGAGTTTTTGGCGGCTATCATGTGGCGGTCGCTAAAAACTATTAGCGACTGCTTTTTAACTTTTAGCGACCGCCAGTGGCGATCGCTAAAATATTTTTTCTACTAGTGAGCCTTGGCTCAACATTCAAATTCTATAGAACAATAATATATAGTGTTTTGTTTCTTAGATTGCTAAGAATAGATTTCTATTTGTTAGGTGTAGCCTTTAATTATAAGTCATGCTTTGTTGCGTTCTACAAAACTATCATACTTGTATTTCACTTTGACAATCTATTTATAGCCTATGGGCAATTTGTTAGATGGAAAATCCATGATGGTTCAAGTGTAATTTTGCTTAAGACTTGTAGCTTAACATTAATAGCATTTCTCTACTTTGGAGCCTTAATAGCTTCAAAGTAAGTTTTAGGTTCAACAATGAAAGTAATGTTAGAAAAAAAAGGTTATATAATGGAGTCAATTTCTGGTATGAAAGAAAATAAGAAATAAGATTTCAAATATGAGCAGGTAGAAAATGATAAAGATGATTGAGGGTAGATGCTAGAGTGATGAAACTCTTGCAAGTAGGCTAATAGTTGATAGGAAGAGCTAAAGATGTGAAGGACCTCGGATAAAAGAAGAGTCTACTAGAGAAGAATCCAACTTAATTAAAGGGATATGGGTTTCAATCTGTGAGTTGTTTAGAAAATTAAAGATGGATTAAGTGAAGTGAAACCTTATAGGGAATTTTAATAAAAGAAGAAGAGTTGATGTAACATCCAGAATATTCTATTCCTTATAATTGATTGAGAAATATTTTAATGTAATTGATATCTATGTTGTCTTGAGATTTATTAGTGATTTTATGAATTTTTGGTTATGTTGGCCACTTGAATAATGTTAGAAGGTAATGTTTTGAGGTGTAAATGATTTGGGATGAAATTTTGATTAATGAAGGCCTTGTAATTTTTATTTTCCTGGATTATTGAAAGGCTTGAGGGCCTTACAAAAATTATGAAAATTTGATCCTAGGATGTCGGAGTGGTGAGCCATAGTGGGCACCCAAGTGGGAGCTTGCTTGTGTGGGGGAGTTGGAATAGGGAGTTAGGCACCCAGTTGGGCGCCTAACAGGTTATGGATCTGGTTAGGCACCCAATTGGGTGCCTAACATTAAGAGGAATGGGTTGGGCACTTAACAGGGGGGTTAGGGGCCCAACTGGGCGTCTAACAAAAGGTAAGGGATGTTAGGAACCTAATTGGGCGCCTAACAGTGGGTTTAGACACCCAATTGGACGCCTACTTTTCCAAAAATGAGGGGGCCTGGGGTATTTTAAGAGGGGAAAAGCCGTGAGAAAGAAGAAAGAAAGGAAGAAAGGAAAAGAAGGAAAGAAAAGGGAGAGAACATGGCTAGAGGGATTCAGCCATGAGGAAGGAAGAAAGAAAAAGGAAGGAGAGGAAGAGAAAAAAAGAAGAAGAGAAGGAAGAAAAGAGAGAGGGCATGGCCAGGAGTTCACCGTGGGAGGAAGAGAAAGAAAAAGGGAAAGGAAAGGGGTTCCGCCATGGAGAAAAAGGAAAGAAAGAAAGAAAAGAAAAGAGAAAGAAGGAGAGAAAGAGAAAGAAGAAGAAGAAGAAAAGAAGGAAAAGGAAGAAGCTTGGAGGTCTAGCCAGCTTCTAAGATAAGCTCTAGTTTCTCTAAGCCTAGTGTAGTATAGATCTTGCATGGATTTGTTGTTACCATGATGATAGCATGCAAATCTTGGATGAATGAAAGGGTGAAAGAAAATAATATGATATTTAAGGATTAAGCATGCATGCATGTCGTGTTTCAGAAAAATCTTGCATGCCTGATACCCTAATGATATAGATGTCTGTGTGATGTTATAGGTCCATAGAGGGTGTTATAGGGTACCGAAACAAAGGATTTAAGTGCTAGTTAGGAGAGCATTCGTCATATGGCTTTGAAAAGTTATTTTGAGATAATATGTGGATATTTGCTATGGAACTGAATTATGCTATGTTAAATATGGTGTTTGAAAAGGGGTTTTAAAATATGGGGAATGAGAACTAAATTCATATGTATGTTCTAAAAGCATAAGTTTAAAAGAATATAATAATTGTACAGCATGCCTTAGAACACAATTTGAAATTGTTTGGAAAATTTAAGTTTAGAAAGGATTTGAGAACCAAAAAGGGGATATAAAACTTAAGAAGAATAATATCCACCTAGAGAAAGAATATAAGTTTCATACAAGAATTTGAATATAAGGAGAAGGCATGAATTTAATCGTGAGCTTTAATCATGAGTTTATATGTATGGGTTTATATGTATGCATGAGTGGCAAAGCATAAGTTGAAGCAGGAGTATATAGTATGAATTTATGATATGAATTATAGAAGATTGCATGGATGACTGTATTTATATGTGGATGGCATGAATCTAAAGCATGGACTTATAGCATATGTTAAAGTATGAGTTTCAGAGAGAAGTATAAGTTTCAAAAAGAAAGTGTAAGTTTCAAAGATATTGTGGTATTATGATAGCAATTTGATACAAGCCTATGATATGAAAGGCTTAGTATAATATTATATGTGGGTTAACTTGGGAGATAAGAATCTAATATATTATAACATAGAAGCATGATATCTGAATATAAGTTAAATTATGACTTTTGAGAAGAAGATTAAAATATATGTTTATAGTCTGAGATTAATGTATATGTTTAAAAGCATGAGTTGAAGACTAGGGGTCTTATAAAAGAAGATAAGAGTGAGGAAGAAAGCATAAGTTATGAAAAGGTCCTGGAGGTCAAGATATGAATCTGATGAATGATCATGAGTTTATAAAAAAGCATAATATTAGTTATGTATATGAATGGATAGCTGAAGTTAGAGCATATCAAATTAAGAGAAAGAATATGCATTGAAGAGGTATGTGTAGATACCTATCAATATGTATGGATGATTTGAACTCAGTCATGTGTTTGATAGCATGAGTATCAATGAAAAGTATGATGTTAATAGCATGTGTTAAAATATGAATTATAGTGATATGATAATTTTTTTGATATAAGCTTATGATATGAAAGTCTTAGTATACTGATGTATATGATTTAAACTTGGAAATTTTGAATCTAGTATGCGATATAATGAAAGCATACAGTGAGCATGAGTTGAGGTAAAAGAATATAGTATGAATTGAGAAGCATAAGTTAAGATATAAGTTTAAGGTATGAATTAAAGTAAGTCTGGATGCATCTCATATGTAAAGCAAAGTATGATCTTGTTCTTTGAATTAAAGTGTAACAGGAGGTTTAGAAGAAGGTATGGATGATAGAGGCATGCATAGCTATGTATATATGCATGGTATGAATGTATATTGCATGATAGATAAAATATGAGCCTAAGCCTGGGTTTTGAAGCATGAGTTGAGTATGTTTTTATAGCATGAGTTTACAGTATATGTTTATAGCATGAGTTTGAAATATATGCTTACAATCTGAATTTGAAAGCATGAGTTTCAAGCAAAAGTTTTGATACATGGGTTTTAATTGCATTCATGGCATATGTGCATGAAAATGTTATTGAAAAGAAATGTGTATTTCAGAGCATGTAGCATACAGCATTGGACAGCTATAGGGCTGATCATCCTATAGTGTGTACCGCATAGCATGAGCATTGCATACTATATATATAGCAACACCTTCTTGTGATTCGATCGTACGATGATCTTCGAGGCTAGGGGTGAGTGCATGCTAGACCAGGCCCAGTGGAGCAGGTTGCAAGCAGCCCATGAGGGCAAAGGATCATAGCTCAGTGGAGCTGGTTACTATGTAGCCTGAGGGGGCAAAGAGAAAACCTTAGGTCCTAGGGTCAAGGGATAGGGCACCACAGAAGACCCACATGAGTAGTAAGGGGTGCCGCCAAAGTGCATGGATCCTAGCTAGATATACACCCGATTAGAGTGCACCTGTAGAAGGACGACTGTAGGATGGTACCTCGAAAATATGCACACACAGCCCAGCATCATAAAATTTGAAAAGCTTGTATCTAGATTTGAAAAAGACATGCCGATGGGAAACTCTTGAAAAGCATAAAATGGTATTTTAAAAGAAGGGCTAGTGGACATTGTACATCCTAATGGGGATCAGAAAAGCAAATGTATAAAGGCTGGGCTACTGAAAAAGAGAGATTTCATGTTTTATAATGTGAAGTCATAAACATGGTTTATGTTTCAAAAGAAAATGACTGCTATTGTATTATGTTTCAATTGATATATTGCAAGCATAAGTTGACTTATAAATTACCTTTCATCATTGCAAAAAGGCATATGTATACAATTGGAGGAGTTTCTAGCGGAAAAGATAAGTATATGATACTTCAATTAAAAATATTTATTATTTGAAGAATAAGCTATGTTTTACCTTATCTGTTAGCATGATAAAATCTATACTTTGGCATATAATGCTATATGGTACTATCATTCAATTGATGTTTCATGTTCTTAGTTTTTTTCAAGGTTAGATGATTATCCATTCACTGTGACTTTGGTCTCATCCCTCTATGATTGATGTTTTGTGCACATTAGTGAGTTGATTGGCAAGACTAGGCTATTGACCTTAGCTATGGTCCCAGTTTGGAAGATGGCATTTGTATAAGTGAAATATTTGTTAGTTTGAAAGAATGTAATATGAATGTTAAAAAGATAGACAATCTTATTTGTATATGAAAATGGAAGATTATGTATGTATATGTGTATGGATTAAATTCATATATGCATTTGTGTGCATGTATATTGTTGAGACTCTGTATTGTATTATGAGCTCGCATGAAATGAAATAAAGGTTTTTATTCTGAAGAAAATTTGAGTATAATCTGTGTATCAATGTGACTTATGCGTAAATTATGAGTGTGATGTTATAACTGCCTAAGGATGATACAGAAAAATTTTATATCTGGCAGGGTTTATGAAACTATGATAAGAATGAAATGAACAGGTATAAGAAAGGTTTCTAACATGATGGATTAAGGGTTGGTGATTTATGGTAATCAGATGGGGTTTGCTAATATTTTATGGTTTACAACATAAAGACTAGTAAAACTTCACTCGATTTTTATAGGTTGTCAGGTTTTATCGGTTATCCTGGAATGGGGTGCCGACAGTTGAACTGAAAAGGTTTCAATATAGTGGATTCATATATGAAAAGTGAAAAAATAAAAGTTAGAATAAAAGAAGTCTTATGTTGAAAAGGAAATAAGGTTTCATAAGAAATAACATCATGATTGAAAAAAAAATATTGTTAGATTTTTAAATTATATAATCTATATCTCTTTAGTCCTAAAGAATAGCTGATCAAAATGCATTATCTATCCTGTGGCTCAAATTTATCCAATGAAAAGGTAAAGTTGTGGCATAAC
The DNA here is from genome assembly GCA_900491605.1 of Calamus simplicifolius. Classification (NCBI taxonomy): domain Eukaryota; kingdom Viridiplantae; phylum Streptophyta; class Magnoliopsida; order Arecales; family Arecaceae; genus Calamus; species Calamus simplicifolius. The sequence goes on from UESW01003859.1 coordinate 899,884, forward strand.
AAAAATAACCAAAAATTTAGAAGTGATCATATGAGCGTGATTAATGAAGAAGATTTTCATATGAAGTTTTATTTTGAAGTTTAGATATCAAAATTACATTTATAATATAGGTCGTGGTAAGAACACAATCTTTTCAAAAAGGGAAGGGAAAATCTATGTGAGACCATGAAGGCCAAAAGCAACTTCTAATATACGTCCTTATTTTTTTATTCATTCACTTCAATTCGCTAGAGAGTTTTAACATAATTGTGTTAATAAAAAACTTCATGTTCATTAAGAAAAAAACTAATTTTTTTAAAAAAAATTAAGCCATTGCCAATGAGAAGTGCTTTGATTGTGCAATTAATTTATGTTCTAACATATGCACACAAAAAAAAAGTTTAAAAAGAAAAGGTATTCCAAACATATATTGTATAAGAAAAATCCAAGTACATCTTGAAAAGATACGGTACTTAATTAAAGAGCAAATGTTTTTATTTAGCAATAAAAATACATATGACAACCATAAGGAAATTGAAAAACCAAAATATTGTTATTCAACTTTGATAACAAAGATAATCTAGAAAAAAAAATGCACTAAACAATAATGCCATATGTTAGTGGATGGAAATGAGACAGAGAAAGTTGCCTTTAAAGAACCTACATGATAAAGATGATAAAGCCCATTATGTTCCTTAGCCTTTAGAGAACCTACAGGATAAAGATAATAAGGCCCATTATGTTCCTCAACCCTTAGAGAATCTACAGGATAAAGACAATAAAGCCCATTATGTTTTTTAGCTACTCCAATCATTTTCATCTACGATAAGTCTTGAAAAAGACAAAAATTCATATGAAAAATAATAAACATAAAAAATTAAAAAGTTAGTTTACTAATGTAAAAAAAGTAGAGATGGCAAATGAGTGTTAAATTTTCTGTGCCAAACTGGCACAATCTGCAAATTAAAGGCAATGGCCTGCTGAGTTATCATGTTGTATCGACTATGGCTCCTATTATGGGCTATGCTAGAATGGTATACGATAGCCAGGAAATGGTCCAATACAGCCTATAGGCTGATAACTAGGTCAGTCATGCCTAGCTTACTGATCATGCTAGCTTGTCATATCAACCTGCTAGCATGGCTTAGTTATTTTTTTAATTTTTATTTTTTATATCAGCATAGTAGATCAAGGAATTTTTTATTTTTTTAATTAATTTTGTAAAAATAAAATATGTATACTTTTGTTCATGGGTGGACAAATAGATTGCCATCATGATCGCATCGTTCCATCCTTATATTGCTCGATTTTTCTTTTTTTTCTTTTTTTTGCTAGAAAGAAAGCCCTCATCTTTACTTTTTATTTAATATAAGATAGGCTCCCAACTATAGGCTCAATAGGCCAGCCTATAAGATTTTTTTAAAAAAATTAATTTTATGAAAATTATATATATATATTATAGGGGATTGTTGTAAGTGCGACCTATCATGGTCACTTTTCTAATCTAGCCTTCAGGACTTCAGGACTGTAACAATAACTCCAGATAATCCAAGTGGGCCAACCATACAAATGTAGTGCCCTATTCTTGGGGAGATAACCAAGCACCGAAGTCATACCATTGTAGTAACTGATACCTTAAGGTAGTGTTTGAAATAGGGGATAAGAGGGGATATCCTCTCTTATTCCCAAAAGCCATAACTATAAGGGATAGCTGGGAATAAAGTTAACCAAAGGGATAATCCATGGTTTAACTATGGTTAACCATGTGATATCCCCTCAATTTATTCCCTATAAAATGCAGGAATAGCTGGTTATCCCTCCAAATAAGAGTAAAAAAAAGTTATCATATGGATTTACCTTTTTGCATTTGATATGATCAATGGAATAGCCAAGGGATATCTCTAGGGATAGCCAGGGGATAAACTCTATTCTGTACACTTATCCATGAATAATATTTTTTCTATCAAATACTACCTAAGTCTGCGAGGCCTGCACGACGGGAAGCAGGGATGACAAACAAAGATAACATAATCAGGTTTCCATCCTGCTAAAAGCATCTGCTTAAAGGTGTTTCCAGCCTTCTCAAAGCAATCATGCCATGCATGCACTGATATCAAAATATTCCATGATTGCAGTGATCATTCAGTGAGCATAGGAAGAAATTCCAACGTATCATCCTTCTTTCCACATATTCCATACTGTATCCACTGCAGCATTTATCACTTGAAGATCCAAGACAAAACCAAATTTAGTTATCAGACCACGAGAAGTGGCTGTCCTTTCTCAAGCCCAACTTGTGCTAGCAGTGAGGCTGCTGGAGGCTACTGCATTTCCATAAAATGCTATAAAGAATCCTTTCCATGACTACGGAGAGCAGCTATACCAAATCCGAGACATCTTTCAGTCATTCAATCAAACAGTTGAGGCACTATTTATAATTTCCAAGTGGCATCAGACCCCTTCTCAGCACCAAAGCAGCCCGACAACCAATGGGCGACATCATTTCCTTCCCTCAAGGTGTCCGAGACGCAGAAATAATCGAAGCCATCGGATAAATCTCGGATATATGCTGTAAAGTTGGCTAATAAACCAGCATTTCAGAGTAATGTCACGGAGCTTTGTCCGGCCCACAGAGCCTGCCCATGTTCACAAAGCCAACACATCCATTGAGCATATAGCTTCGGAAAGGCGTGAGTTTTTCGCATTGATGACGCCATGCCAAGAGGTACACCACCACGAGGTAAGGCGATATTTTTTAGCTTTGGCTTGCACAAAAGAAGACGGCAAAGCTATTGCATGTATTTAGTCGACCATATGTACCACAAGAATTTCAAGTTATACGAGGTCAAGCAGCCACCTGATATCTTCTTAAATAATTTTTTTTTTTGTGGAATCTTAAATTATTGCACATGGCATGAGAATGACCCTAATCACTGCCGCTATGAATTGAAAAATGCTACAGATAAAATTTATGTGTTTATGATTAAACTCAATTGAATTTAAATATAGATTTGGATATAAATTTTAGCTTGATGAGAAAATCAGAGCTTGAATAGAGAAGTTTGTAGAGCTGAAAGTGGGTCCAAGCCGGTCCGAAACCCATCAATCTGGATTGGTTTTGAGCAAGGCTCTATGAGCTCTACTTTCAGATATGTGGGTCGAGTCTGGGCTCAAAAATAAGATCCCTGTTAATTTCGAATTGAGCTCGGATAGAGCATTAGTTTGATTGAGCTTGACTTAAACCTAAGCTTGAACCAGCCCCATGGATCAAAAGAGAGGGAGTTAGATTACTAAAGCAGAAGAAATAAGAGTTCTTTTATTCAGAGATCTCAAATACAAGAGTAGGCTGTGTTACATATTTAAAGAAAGATATCCTAACTAATTGGCATAAAAAAGGCTAATAATCAGCTACTAACAAATATGACAGATATGACAGTCTTTTTTTAGTTTGCAAAACTACCACTAGTGTTTGAATTTGTTACAGTCGAGCTTGTTTCATCACCCATATTCTCGCCATTGATATCTGGATTGTTGTGAGAGTTATCGCCCTTATCTCTCCGATCATCCTTATCACGCCATTGACTTTCACAACGAACATTATTCTGAAATTTGAAAGTTGCTGAGCTGTTGGACTAGATTGTTGTGAGAGTTATCGCCCTTATCTCTCCGATCATCCTTATCATGCCATTGACTCTCACAACTAACATTATTTTGAAAGTTGCTGAGCTGTTGGAGATGGTTAATATCCTCCCGCAAACTATGTCGGGACCGGAGACAGTTTATTTCGAAAATTTGCTAGGGAAGCTTTGGACATGGATTTCATGAAGATATCAGCAACTTGAAGATGAGTGGAGATATGATAGGTGATTAGCAAGCCAAGAGCAACTCATTGGCGCACAAAATGATAGTCTAGCTCGATGTGTTTACTTCGTGCATGGAACACAGGATTGACTGTCATATGAAGAGCGCTGATGTTATCGCAATACAGAACAGGAGGAGAGGGAAGAGCAAGTTGAAGATCTTTTAGAAGGAATGTTAGCCATGTCAGTTCAGCAGCAGTGTTTGTCATAGCTCGGTATTCGGCTTCAGTGCTGGAATGAGAGATCGTAGGCTGCTTTTTTGAGCACCAGGAGATTAGATTTCCTCCAAGGAATACACAATAACCTGTCGTGGAGCACCGAGTAGTAGGACAATCAGCCCAATCTGCATCAGAATAAGCACATAGATCAAGTGTAGTAAGGGAAGTAAAATGTAAGCCTGTGTCAATTGTGCCTTTAACATAACGAAGTATTCGTTTGACAAGTTTTAAATGAACAATAGTGGGATGATGCATGAATTAAGAAACATAATTGACACTAAAAGAAATATCTGGGCGTGTTAACGTTAAATATTGCAAAGCTCCAACAAGGCCTCTATAATGAGTAACATCATGAAGTGGAACAGCAGTGGATGAGAGTTGAATTTTTGACTCGAGTGGAGTACTCATAGGTTTACAACCTTCCATTTCAGCCCGTTCCAATAGTGTCATGGCATAATGACTTTGAGACAAAAAAAGACTATGAGAAGTTCGAGACATTTGTATGCCAAGAAAATGATGTACTGTTCCCAAATCTTTCATTGCAAATTCCCTACTAAGAAGTAGAACAAAAGTATCAATAAGTTTCATATTGGAACCTGTAAGTAGCATATCATCGACATAAAGAAGTAAAACAAGTGAGCCAAGAGTAGAGTGATAAATAAATAATGATGGATCAGCCAAACTACAGAAGAAACCATATGAAAGAAGAAATGAACTAAAACGATCGAACCAAGCACGAGGTGCTTGTTTTAAACCATATATGGCCTTCTGAAGTTTGCAAACAAAGGAAGGATGTTGTGGATCCATCATTCCCGGAGGTTGGAGCATATACAGATCTTCTGAAATGTGCCCATGCAAGAATGCATTCTTTACATCAAGTTGCCGAATAGACCACTATTGGTAGAGAGCAATAGTGAGGATGAGACGAATTGTTCTAGGTTTGATGACTGGCGAGAAGGTTTCAGAAAAATCAATTCCGTCAATTTGATGATATCCTTTGGCTACTAATCTTTCTTTTAGTCGATCGAGTGAACCATCGGGTTTGAGTTTTGCCTTGTACACCCATTTTGAACCGATAACATTCATTCCAGAAGTATATGGGACTAGAGTCCATGTTTTATTTTTATGAAGAGCAACGAGCTCCTCTTCCATTGCAGCCTTCCAACCGGAATGAGCCAGGGCTTGTCTGATATTTCTGGGCTCTTTTAGAATCGTAGAGGATAGATGGACATTCAAGTTATACTTTGGATTAGGCTTAATAATACCACTCCTTACACGAGTTACCATGGGATGAGATGGTAGTGGAGGTTGTTCTACTATGCTAGAAGAAATAGGTGAACGAGATTGTGAAGACATCGGTTGTAGGGATAGTGGTGTGGACATATGTACATCAGAGGAGATTGGGGACAAAATGTGTGACATATGAGAATTAGGTGTGGGGTCAAGAGAGGTGTTGGATGAGGTATCTACTTGTATTGTATTGGTTGAAAGTTGAGCGGATGGTAAAGGAATATCAATTGAAGAATTTGATGTGGCAATACCTTTTCAGAAGAAACTTCAAAATAAGGAATTGTGAGCCAAGAGTCAAATATACTAATAATAGATTTAGCTGAAAAGGATTTAGACTCAGGTTTGTAAGAAAAACATGACTCATCAAAGACAACATGTCTCAAATAATAAAAAAAATTTGTTGGAGGATGAAAATATTTATAGCCTTTATATTGATCACTATATCCTACAAATACACAAGGGACTGTTTTAGGATCAAATTTATTCCGTTTAATGTCCCAGGTGTATGGGAAGCATTTCGAACCGAAAACACGAAGAGAATGATAAATTGGGTGTGTGCCATGCAAAATAAAATATGGACCGGTAAAGTGTAAAGCAGATGAAGGGAGTCTATTAATAAGATAAACAACAGTAGAGAAAGCTTCAACCCATAGTGATAATGGTGCACCAGAATGAAATAACATAGTCATACCAAGTTCACGGATAACACGATGCCTTCTCTCAACAATACCTGTTTGCTCAGGAGTATGTGGGCAAGATATATGATGAACAATCCCTGTAGACAAAAAATGATTTGAAAGTTTCGAATTTACAAACTCACCTCCACCATTTGAATGGAAAATTTTTATTTTTTTGTTGAACTGACGGTCTACATATTTTTCAAAAGCAAGAAACATTTCAAAGAAATCAGATTTTTATTTTAACGGAACAATCCACATATATTTAGATCAATCATCAACAAAAGAAGCATAATACCAAAAATTTTCAATTGATAAAATGGGAGCTGGTCCCCATAAATCACAATAATTTTGTCAAAACAACTAGTACTAGAATTTTCAGAACAACTAAAAGGTAGCTTGCTAAGTTTTCCTAACTAACAACTGTCACACAAGTGTTCTGATTTTATTGACCCTACGACATCAATTAAACCTTTATTTTTTAAAAGATGCAAAGCAGAAATTTGAGGATGCCCCAGTCGTTGATGCCAGATGTCTGCAATCCCTGTCCTAAAACGATAAGAGAAATATAATTCTGGAGAGTTGGACAGAATATACAGATCACCCTTGTGCCTCCCTGTTATTATGGATTGTCCTGTTTTCCTTTTCTTGACAAAAAAATCAGCATTAGTAAACTCACAATTAACAGGATATTGTTGAGTTAATTGACTTATAGACAACAAATTCTTTATTAAACTAGGGACTAGTAAAACATCATGAAGGGTGATTGTTTGATTTTTTTGTCTAATAGATGAATCTCCTACTCCAACGATTGGAATGGAAGAACCATCACCTAATATTATTGAATCAGAACCATTATATTTATGAATATTTGTTAACATATCTAACTTACCTATCATATGATTAGAAGCACCTGTGTCGGAAGTCCATTCAGTATCCGCAATAGTATTGTCTAAGGTAAGCGCTGCAAGAGCCTGTAGAATGTCTTCATGTTGCGTAGGCTTCTTGGGTACCCACCAATAAATTTTTGCAATATGTCCCACAACTCCACAGCATTGACATTTTTCTTCACGATAGAGGTTTTGTTCTGTTTGGGTCATGCGACGTTCGCCTGGTGGAGGAGATCTCTTCTGCTGTGTGTTTGAAGGTGTTGGTCTACCTTGATATGAGTTCCTTGATTGCTGTGCCTGAAAACCATGTCCAGTGGATAAAAACTTGGGAGTGTTTGTAGTACGTGACTGTTGTTGGCCATAAAAAGCCACTTGAGAATAAAATTGTGTATCAACACGACCTGAGAACCAGTTTCATCTCTGGTCGAAATTTTGAAGTTGAGCAACCAACTCAGTGTACATTGGTCTAGGAGGCTTCAACATGGTTGTGGTAAAAGTTTCATATTGGGAACCAAGACTTGTCAAAAGATAAAAAACTTTTTCATTGTCGGAGATAGGTTTGCCAATGGCAGCCAAATTATCACACAGACCTTTGAAAATCCGAGTGTGATCGCAAATGGTTTTGTCATCCTCTTTACGAAGATAAGTAATTTGTTGATTGAGATGAAATTCCCGTTCTTGAGAATCCTGAGCATAGGAGTTTTGAAGCGTTTCCCAAACGCCTTGGGCTGTGTCAATGCCAATTACAAGAGCAAGTGCCTCCTCTGAGAGGGTTCCAATTATCCAACCCCGGAGAAGGCGATTGGATTTTCGCCGGGAAAAAAATTCATCTGTTAATTTAGGTTGGGATGGTTCTGCAGCTGGCGAATTGTTTGAAGTAGGTATGACATATTTGTTTGGGGGTGGGGTTTCATTGTTAAGGTGTCCGACAAGGTCTTGGCTTTCAGCAAGAGCCAAAGCTTGCTCTCGCAAAAGAGGATAGTTTGAGGGGATAAGTTTGAGGGTAACGAAATTTCTAACATTCAATGATAATGAAGTCATGGTGAAAGAATAATAATAATAATAAAATAGGGGGTACTTATCTTCGTAAAATGATGGAAGGCTAAGGTGGCAGAGGGCAGCCAGAGGGAACCCACAAGTATCGCTGCGTTCTTCTAAGAGGACTTTGTCAGAGATGCAAGCTAAGAGCGGTTGGAGCAGTAAGAGCTGAAGATGCGGAGCGTGATGTGCAGGTGATGAAGGAAACAAAGCGAATTTATGGAGGGGTTATAGGAATTTATGGAGGGGTTTATGGAGGGTTATAGGAATTTATGGAGGGATTATAGGTTGGCCAAGCATGCTGCTTACTTTGCACTTGCAGAACCCTCTCGCGCGGGTTATGAAGGAGCTCTCTGGTCGGTGGGGGTGGGAGATGGGGAGATGTTTGGAGGGGATTTTAAATTGGGATTTCCTCTTTGGCACGAACCAAGCTCTGATACCAAGAAGAAAATAAGAGTTTTTTTATTCAGAGATCTCAAATACAAGAGTAGGCTGTGTTACATATTTAAAGAAAGATATCATAACTAATTGGCATAAAAAAGGCTAATAATCAGCTACTAACAAATATGACAGATATGACAGTTTTTTCCTTAGTTTGCAAAACTACCACTAGTGTTTGAATTTGTTACAGTCGAGCTTGTTTCATCACCCATATTCTCGCCATTGATATCTGGATTGTTGTGAGAGTTATCGCCCTTATCTCTCCGATCATTCTTATCACGCCATTGACTTTCACAACTAACATTATTTTAAAATTTGAAAGTTGCTAAGCTTTTGGACTGGATTGTTGTGAGAGTTATCGCCCTTATCTCTCTGATCATCCTTATCACGCTATTAACTCTTACAGCTAACATTATTTTGAAAGTTGCTGAGCTGTTGGAGATGGTTAATAAAAGCATTGGTGGCCCGTGTGGATACTGATTTGTAGCAATCAAAATAGATGAAAGGTTTTTGGCCATCATATCCATGTTAGATTATTGTAGATGTTAATCATCTCCATGATTTGGGTTTTCTTCTCTACCACGCTCGGTTGGAGGGGTCACAATAAAATAGAGGGAAGCCATAGCTAACTACCACTTTATGTATAAGGACATGAAAGGGTTAAGCACACAGTGGGATGACTCCAGCAGAGGCTAGGCAACCTTCCCTTCAAGCCCGAGCCTTTCAAACTCCTGCCTTTCATCCCACTACTGAGAATCCCAGCTCCAATCCAAATCTAAAGCTTGGATCGACAACCACACCCCCAAAGAGCTCGAAGATGATGTCGATATCGATGATCACTGATTTCTCTAGCAATACAGATAATCTTCTCTCTTCCTTTGCTCCTAGGCTTTCGCCATCTATTATTTATTTTATTTAATATAAGAGTTTGTTTTGATTTGATTGTTGTAGCTATCGATTCTTTTCTTTTTTGTTTATCTTTATTATTATTATTATTTGATTATTCTAATTTTTTTATAGATTTGATTTGTTTATGACTGTACCATCAAGGGCAAAGTAGCGAGAAGAAAGGGAGAAGGAAGGGATCGAGCCAAAGTTGGCCCGATAGGTTTCAAGCTAACTTAAGTCTGGACTGAAGTTTAAGCTCTAAAAAAACTTTCGAGTCTTAACTCAGCTCAAAACCCTTAAAAAATTTAGGCTGAATTCGAGTAGTGGTGTGACTCAACTTGGCTCGACCTACTATCAATCCAAGGAGTATGGAAGAGCTCATGCTTACAAGTATATTGAAAAAAATCTTAAATATTTATATGAAATCAAGAAAACCAAATAATACTTTCTTAACTTTTTTTTTAAGATAAAATCATTGATTATTATAATCGATCAATCAACTCTCCTTTTATTGTCATTAAATAAATATGCCACTGGATCCCTTATAATCACATCGAATCATGATATTGATTTAGATATCATAATCGGTATCATCCTTCAAAAATTTGTGGTAGTGTTGTACAAAAGACATTATTAGGGGCAACTTTTGCTTGATATGGCTGACAAAATGCATAATTTGTTTCTCATTCAAATTTATGAATTATGCGGTAGTTACTTTGCTATCCTTCCTTCTAATGTGATCAAAGTAAACTTTGATAAGTCTATTAAAGGTGGCACTGTGAGTATCAAATTTATCCATAGAGATCACATGAATCAGCTTATTTAGGCTGCTGGAAAGAAAATTCCATTTTGTTCAGATGCCGAATTGGATGGTGCTTCTGAGGGCCTTTGCTTTGCTCTTTTTAACTTTAATGCTAATCAGTTATGGATGGATGGTAATTCAATTACTGTTATTTCCTGCATTACTAAGCTTTCAACCCTCTTCTACAAGACATATTGCAGAATAAATGGAATGTGGCAGTCGTCATATAATTATTCATTGCTATAGAAAAGTTCATCGGGTGGCTGATTGGCTTACTGCAAGAAGGCATGAGGAGCTGAAATTTCCTCTCAGCTGGCTTTATTTTTAGATGTCAATGCATCTGGTTTATCTAATTTCAGGCCATCTTCTGAAAACATGATGATGAATTAACCTACATTTGAAATGTTTTGACTAATGCAAGAAGATAAGTTTTACTTCCTTTATGTTACTTCGGTGTATTGCTATTAAGTGGTTGCTTTATGTCTGGATTGTAATCCCCCGTTCTCTACCTTCAAAAAAAAAAAAAAAAAAAAAACATGATGGCAAGTTGAGTTTGACCTGCCAGTTTATTTATAAATCAAGCTGATTCGGAGTAACTTGGTATTTGGCTCAGCTTGTTTGCACTCTAGTCCCTCTGTGGACAAAAAAAATATCGACCATCCATCTCAAAACGTTTGTCCAAAGCAGAGATTACAAACTACCAGAAAGAATTGCTGCAGCTCGGGTCTCTCTCTCTCTCTCTCTCTCTCTCTCTCTCTATATATATATATATATATATATATATATATATATATATATAGAGAGAGAGAGAGAGAGAGAGAGAGTTGTTGGAATTCACGAGGCAGCGCCACCACCTTTCCTCCCTCTTTCTCTCTGACTCCCTTCCCCAAAACGCACCAACGTAACCTTCTCTCCTCCTGCCCTCCATATATGTGCATTGGAGAGATTTCCAGTATCCCCCTCGCCGTTTGGTCTCCCTCTCACGTATCGCCCAGCCTGCTGCCAAAAGCTCTCCATTTCCCAAAGCCTCCCTCATTTCTCTCTTCAAAAAAGAAGCTATCCTATAGATAGATAGCTCCTCTCAGCTGGAAGAACCTATCAGTCACCCATAGGCTAGCTACTAATGAGAGACTGGCCTGTCCTCTTCCTCCCAAGTCCTAGGCCTTATACGTACTAACTCGGCTGCTGACTACCACGAACGCAAACATGCCCTTTTCCGCACTATTTCTTTCATTTCTTTTTTTCTATTTTGCTGGTTTATTTGTTTGCTTTCCTACGAATTCCCACCGAATCTCCACGCTGTGGCTTGGAATAGATTTCGTGCCATTTATGTCCCCGAGCGGAGCGCGCGCGCGGCTTGGAATAGATTTCGTGCCATTTATGTCCCCGAGCGGAGCGTGCAGCGCGCGCGCGTTCCGCCGAGGCGATCCCCTCCGCGGCAATTGAGTGAAACTATGGGGAGTGCAGTGATTAGCGCTCGTGGTTCCAAGAGTAGCCCTGCATAGTTGTCACGCTTGATTTTATTCCGATTATTCGAACGAAATGCTTCACGGGAATAAACCGGGCTTGTTGTTATCCTTTTAGCATCCGTTTTCTGTTCCTATACCTTGTCACCTATCTAGATTAGGGCTGGTTCCAATTTTATTAAAGCTGAGCTGGTCAGGAGCCAAACACATGAGATGCACGTGAGAGAACATGACACGGTGGGTTCACGTGCTGAAGTTGAATACAAAGTTACAGGTGGAAAAAGAAAATAAGATAGATTTTTTTTTTTTTTTAAGGATAGAGTCTAACGCAAATTATAGACTCACGGTTGTTGGCATTGTAAATAGTGTGTTTTTATTATCAGCAACTTAGGTCTAATTATGCAATGCTTGTGTAATTTTATGACAACAAATTCTGGAATGATTCAATGCATCATCAAAGTTTAGAAGCAAAAGGCAGAAAAATATAAAAATATATTTTTAAAAAAATAAAAAGATAACTTTTGATAAATTGGAGCCATGTGAACGTTGGCATTGTAAATAGTATGCTTTTATTATTTCAAGATTAATGCATACAATTCGTGTATAATTTATGGCAAATAAACTCTGAAAGAATCATGTGCATTATTAAAAGTTTAAAATGAAAGCAAAGAAGCATAAAGGAAACAAAAAGACATTATTTAAAAAAAAAAAAGGGTAAAAGGATAGACTCTAAGATATTCGAGCTCCATGAATTTTGGCATTGTAAATAGCATGTTTTTATTATCAATAATATATATAAGTTTGATGCATACAATGCATGTATAATTTTATGGCAAATAAACTCTAAAATAATCTTGTGCATTATAAAAAGTTTAAAAAAAAGTAAGAAAATATTAACAAAATATTTTTTTTAAAAAAAAGGATAGAGCCTAGCCTAACAAATTGGAACCTCATAATAAATGTTGGCATTATAAATAGTATACTTTTATTATTACAATTTTAAGTATAATGTATGCAATACATATATAGCCTTATGGCAAATAAATTCTAGAACAATCACACCATCATTAAAATTTTAAAAGAAAATAAGGAAACACAGAGAAATTATTTTTTTTAAAAAAAAAAAAAAAAGAATAGAGGCTAACAAATTAAAGCTGCATGAATGTTGGCATTATAAATAATATGTTTTTATTATTAACAATTTAAGTATGCAAGTAATTTTATGGTAAACAAACTTTAGAACAATCCCGTGCATCATTAAAAGTTTTAAAAGATAGCAAGAAAACATATAGAAATTATTAATTATTTTTTTAAAAAAGTAAAAGGATAGGGCCTAACAAATTGGAGCCTCATAAATGTTAGTATTATAAATAATATATTTTTTATTAGTAACTTAAACTTAATGCATGCAATACATGCCTAATTTTATGGCAAATGAATTCTAAAACAAATCTTGTGCATTATTATAAGTTTAAAAAGACAAAAAAAGCACAAAGAAAGTTATAATTTTTTTAAAAAATAAGAGGATAGAAACTAACAAATTGGAGCCTCATAAATGTTGGCATTATAAATGGTATGTTCTTAATTATCAGCAATTTAAGTCTAATGCAGGCTATACATGTATAATTTTATGGCAAACAAACTCAGGAACAATCTCATGTATCATTAAAGTTTAAAAAGAAAGCAAAAAAAAAATAGAAAAATTATTTATTTATTTTTTAAAAAAGATTTAGGATAGAGTCTAACAAATGGGACCCTCATGGATGTTGGCGTTGTAAATAAATTATTTTTATTATCAGTAATTTAAGTCCGATGGATGCAATGTACATGTAATTTTATGGCAAATGCAATGAACAAAAAATATATGCACATTACCCAACCATTCATCAACATGTACCTTAGCTTTGTTAGAAAAGTCATCATAAGCTATGCAGTTTTCAACATTGTTTATTAGGGAGCTTAATTTGTGTTTTAAAGTTCTTCGTTTGAACACTTTTTTTAGCTTGTGTTCTTCTATGCATGCATGATCCTGCATTGCACATTGCCTCATGGACAATCATGATTACCAAGCTCTTGAAATGAAATCAATATATTAAATTGCATAATGGCCACGAATATAATATAGTCAGATAAGTCACTTCAAGTACTTTGCGTTTAAAGACAGTCAATATATGCTATATATAGATGAAATGCAATCAAAGCTCTTAACAAATCCAATAACACAAGGAAAGAATATATATCATTCCCGAGGGGGGTGTACCCAGCTCCAATCCAAAAGAAACTTAGCACTCATTGGCCATTGTCCCAAAGCCAAAGCCCAATTCAGTAATCTCCCATGCCATCTGCTGCCACCACCATTCAATGCCCTCCTCCAGGCCAAACAAAGCGACGCAGCCCCTGGCGCCCCTCAGCCGCTCTCCCCCCATGTTTTCAGAGCTGTCCAGCGCCAAAAACCACACGAATGTCAAACCCCGGCCCGCCCCGCCCTCTCCCTCTCACGGTTTTTGACCCCACTAGACGACAAGTAGACACCACACTCCCAACCCCACCCCCACCTTTCCCCGGCCCCATGAACCACCCCCATGCATGTATAAAGCCAGCCCCCGCCCCACAACAAGTGCCAATAAAACAAAACTCTCTCAGTTCTCCATAGCCTTCAACCATGGAGGGACGCAAGGGGTCGGCATCGGCCTCGTCGCCGCCGCCGCCGCCGCAGTTGCTGCCGCCGCCACAGTCGTCGTCGTCGTCGGGCTCTCGGTGGAACCCGACCAAGGAGCAGATTGCCATACTGGAAGGGCTCTACCGCCAGGGGATCCGGACGCCGAGCGCTGAGCAGATACAGCAGATCACCGGCAAGCTGAGGGAGTATGGAAGCATCGAGGGAAGAACGTGTTCTACTGGTTCCAAAACCACAAGGCTCGTCAAAGGCAGAAGCAGAAGCAGGAGAGCTTCGCCTACTATAGCCGACTCCTCCACCACGCCCCGCCGACAGCTGTCCTCTCGCCACCTCCACCAACTTGCACCAATGGTGTTCCACTTGGACCGTCTCTTTTTTTTTTTTTTTTAGTTGGCCGGATTATTATTTTTCGAAGATTTCTTTTCTTTTCTCTGTTTGAGAAAGGGTTTCATGGTTCTTGTTTAAATTTCATACCTTCACATAAAAACTGCAATTAATTTAATGCAGGTCGCTGTTATGGTTTCCTTCATTCATATATTTGTTATATTTCCAACATTTTCTAGACTGCGTACTATTTAATGCATTCTTTCGCTTAAGCTGGAAATAGTTAATGATCTTTTACTTGCGTGCATGCATAAGAGATTGTGCTTGACTGACATTTTTTTTTCCCCCTGCATAATTGCATAAATTTAATTTACCTTTCTGTTTGCTTCTCTGTCGATGATATTTCTTTCTTCTTTGGGGGCTGATGGTTCTCCTGTTCGACCACTTTTGATCATCTTTTTGCTGTCTCTGTACCGTTCTCGTGCTTTTACTTATGTTGTTTTAACTAGCTATCTGCCTCTTCTTTGCATCAGATTGGACAGCTATCCTATTCTCAGCTGTCCATCAGACTTCTCCCTCAGTTCCTCCCACTTCCTCTTTTGTGCATACATATTTTCAGATAACAGCAGATCTCCTCCTATTTCCACCAGCTCTTATGTTAACTTTCAATGCAATTGACCACCATTTTACTTTTACACACTAGAACAAACGCAGTTGATAGTAGTAATCGCCTTTTGGTATTGCTGTCTCACTATCTAATATCATCTTAAATTCACATGTAGAAGAACTACATTATCTCCCTAGCTCCCTCTCTCTCATCATTTTTTTTTCCCCCCTAAAAGAGCTCTCTCTCATCAGTGGATGGCTGCGTGGCCCATATTTCGTGCAGTTGTTCGCAGCCCATATTATTTTCCAGTACCACAGGTTGGTGGTGTTGGCTTCTACCAACCCCAGTTCCCTCAGATGTTCTTACCTGGAGCTGTGAACATGAATCCAAGACCAGAGTTTCAAGTGATCAACCAAGAGGGAAGCCCGCAGCCATACAACAACAGCGCTCCTCATCCAGCCTACCGCTGCGATCATCCTGCCACTGGAACGGACCGCAGCAGCGCTGGTCATGCCAACATGAACGGCGGCCGTCCCATCTCCCATGAGACGCTGCAGCTCTTCCCGTTGCACCCCACTGGGATCTTGGAGGACAGATCCGGCAGCACTCTAACCTCAGCCTCAGCGGAGTCCGAGAGCGCGGACGATGGAGAAGAAGAGGACGTGGGTGGTGAGAACCAACCACCCTTCAATTTCTTTCGTGCTCCATGGAAGCCATTCTAAGAAAAACTGAAAAGAAAAAAAAGAAGAAAGTTGTAGACAGTCGTTCTTATGAACTCATCTAAACTTTACTTCTTTTCCGTTTAGCTACTCTTTTGATGATGGTGGTGATGGCCGGTGATGTTTTAGGCCATGGTGAATAAAAATGGATGTATAAAGAGACAGAAGGGAAGAAGAGATGGTTTGTTTTTAGGATTGTCGGCTTTTTTTTTTTTCCCTGCTTTAATGAATGTGGTCAATGCAAAGGAGTGGTGTGGTTGACCAGCTGGCTTGTTGTCCTTCGTTTGTTTTTTCTACTTTCTCTTTTATTTCCAGCGTCTGTGACTGTGAGCACAGGAATGGGTACAGTGTGGGCCGTGCAACTGAGGTCGCATGTTTCGACTGAAGGTGAAATCGCTTGAAAACGAAGTGGGTTCCTGTACGGCATTATTTATGATTTGGAAGTCCTACGATTCCTATTCATCAGTATGGGCTCTGGATTCTCTGGACCTTTTAAAGTTGCAGCCGGACCCGGATGCATGGCTCCTCCTCCTTCACACCGTTTGCAACCAGGAGTCCCGTTTCAGCGCCTGTCATCGAGCTGTCTGCTGTGTAAACAGGCTGGCATGGCTTTGAAACCACTTTGAATTGTGTCACGAGCAAGAACGTCCAAGTTGTATGTGCATTAAATATTGAATTCTTTAATTAATTAATTGTATCATATTAAAAGTATTTTAGTCCTTCAGTTTTCCATTTTCAGAAAAATATTAATGAGACTATTTTGTTTAAATTTATTTATTTTTATAGGCCACTTCAATTAGATTTCCTTCTTGGAAGACTTAAATCATGTGAAAATCCTATAGATCAGGAAGGGGTTTCTAACATGGCTGGACCTTTAGAATACATAAAACTTGAGTAGGCTCTTTGAGTCAATGTGTAATAAAAAATTTGAATTATCAAAAAAGAAACAGTTCGTTTTTTTTTTTGACAAAAAAAATAGGCTCTAATACTCTGTTTGGATGGAAAGAAAAGTGTGAAAAAAAAAAAAAAAAAAAAAGAAAAGTGAAAGGAAAAATATTAGAAAAAATATTTCTCTTTTTTCTGTTTGAATTAGTGGGAGGAAATAGGAGAAGAGAAAAGTTGATAATTTATAATGACAATAATGCCCTTATTATAAATGATTAACAAAATGCATCAGTTATTTTTTTTGAATGATCAATATTGGAAGAAAAAAAAAAAATGAAAGAGCACTTTTGAGTTTTCTCTCCAAAATCTCTCTCCGGAGAGAACTTTTATGTGGAGCCCATAATTTTTTTCCTCTATTTTTCCTCTGGTTTTCTTTTCTTCCTACTTTTCTTTCCATCCAATAAGGTAATTATATTTTCTCTTCTATTTTTCCCTCCTAGTTTTTTTTTTCTCCCTAGTTTTCTCTCCATCCAAATAAAGGCTAAGAACTTTTAAGGGATGGATCTAAATGACATTTCTAACTAAGAAGCAAGAGTGATATTATTGCATTAGAAAAAAATAATCATGATTGAACTATTATCATATATTTTAAAAATCAAATTTGATTAAATTTTCTTAAACCTTGAATTATTAGAAGTTCCATGTATTTGTACGTACTTTATGATGATGTATTCAAGTAGCTTTTTTTTTCAAACAATTTTCAATTTCTATGATGACCCAACTAATTTCTATATTATTAGTATTTACTAAGCCCTTCTATAAATGCAGAGGGCATGGAATTAATTGTTTAAACCAGAAAATATTAGAGTTAAAAGAGAGTAATAGAAATTTAGGATGAAATGGATTGCAAGTAGACATGTTTGGAGCATTAGTGGACTTCTTAACTTGCAAAATATTTTTTGATTTCAAATCATGTTTTGGTGGAGACATGGGGACTTTCTAAAATTTTTCTAGAGTTTGCCATTTTAATCATACTTTTTGGGTATCACCTCTAATTAACAAAGTTAAGCTCTTAGAAATACAATGGACATAAGACATGATGATATACTTATAATTTTTTTTTCAATGAAATAAAATGAACGTGTATAATAGTGGATTAGAATTTACGAAGTCATTATTATAATTTGCTCGAATATTCGCATAAATTACACTTGTTAAGGTATCGATGATGTTAAACTGATGTGGAATATTTTGTTACATTAATTACTATGATGACAAATGACAAGGACAACTAAAATAAAAGTCCAAATTTATGAGTTAAATC
The DNA here is from genome assembly GCA_900491605.1 of Calamus simplicifolius. Classification (NCBI taxonomy): domain Eukaryota; kingdom Viridiplantae; phylum Streptophyta; class Magnoliopsida; order Arecales; family Arecaceae; genus Calamus; species Calamus simplicifolius. The sequence goes on from UESW01003859.1 coordinate 917,969, forward strand.
TCTATTGGTAGATATCAGTTTATCATAATCACGCCCTAACAACTTGAATCTAATTAAGAAATGCTTGAACCAACTTTAATTAGATAGTTAACCCTAGTGAGATCAAAAACTTGATTTTTTG
>UESW01003859.1:926632-971500 GCA_900491605.1 Calamus simplicifolius
TATATATACACATACAAACACGCTAGTTTTAAGCAGACATATCATTGGCCTACCTATACTTTCTCTCTCCTTTATGCTTTCTCTCTCCTTTGATGGATTAGGCTTTATATATTTTATACTTTGACCCCTACCTATGCTTTCTCTCTCCTTAATGCTTTCTCTACCCGTTGATGGATTAGGCTTTATATATTTTATACTTTGACACCTAAATGAAATGGACTGTTTGATTCAAATCCTAGGGCTGCGACACTTGCCCTCTCTTGTCACCATCTTCCAGCCTCTGTCATATAAATAATATAATGCTTATATAACACCAGCGGAGCTTAAAAATAAATTAAACAAAGGCCAAACGTTGATTTCCCTTTAGAGTGATCTCGTGCTAGCTCTTTACTAGTACCGGAAAATAAATTTTTTTTAAAAAGGGCATTTTACGGACCCATTGATAATTCGCTAAAAGCCTGCTTCCCGAAAAGATAGTTTTTATATGTGAGTTTGTTAGCAAAATTATCTCCCGGTCCCTAAATGCTATCCAAGTTAATTTAAGGTCTGCAGCAAGGATTAAGGAAGGGGAATATATCAAATCCCCAATTCGCTGTCGGCAAAGAAAAAAAAAAAAGGGGAAACAAGGAAGATTAACAACGAGAGATCGAAGAAGCGCTCGCCGCTTTCCTCTAATAATTCTTTTCATCAGATCGATCTAGCGAACAAAGGAGAGAGCGAAAAGAGTACAGATCCAAATTCCTCACGATGAGTTTTCTCTTTGGCAAAAAGAAAACCCCCGCAGGTTCTCTCTCCCTTATCCCGTCCCATGAATTTTTTGAGATTTTTTTTGATCGATTGATCACAATCAAGTGAACATCATGTTATTTCCCTGTTTCTGTTCGAGCAAACTCGTTCTTTTTATTGGACTCGCTTTTCGATTAGGGTTTATTACCGTACCCTTAAAATTAAGTGGATCCATGGTTTTTTTTTTTTTTAAATGCGTTTTACCGTTTTTCAACTTTCTATGGCAAAAAAGGATCTTTCATGTATAATTTGTCTTCAGCTATCGAAAAATCGTTGGATTGCAGAGAATTTAGCTTGGGACATTGATTTTCTCGATGGATTCGATGAATTATTTTGTTAACGCTGGTTCCTGATCGAGGATTTCTGGTTTTATGGTTTGTTCTTTGACTCGGCTAACTTATTGTTGGATAAGTATGCCCGATGATTTCGCCCCGCAATACCCTCGAAAGAGTGGGGATTGTTTGAGAGTTTGATGGATGCTGTGTTTATCTGCAGAGTTACTGAGGGAGAATAAGAGAATGTTGGATAAATCGATACGAGAAATCGAAAGGGAGAGGCAAGGACTGCAAACCCAAGAGAAAAAGCTGATTACAGAGATCAAGAAAACGGCCAAGCAAGGGCAAATGGTGTGCAACTTTCCCAACGCTCTTATTATACAGTGCAGATATTTGAGTTTCATTCTGGTTTAGCTCGGTCTTTAAAAGAGTTTGTTCTTATACTGCTTCAACACTTCCATGTTACCATTAAAATTTGTTCTGCGTCCTCTTTAACTTCATATCTCATATGTCTATACTTCACAGCGATACTTAGTTCCTTTGCGATAGGTAGGCCGATGAGTGATAGCATAATACTTTCTCAAGAGCTGGATTATGGATGAATTAGACTGCAGTGTGAAACATTTAGTTTACCAGATTAAGTGAAGGAGTGTTTCGATAGTATTGTATGATCGGCGCATCCCATTAAAATTGAAAAAAAAAATTATAAAACTGCTATTAGGCCAGCTATATGCTATATAGAACATAGTGTTAGGCAATATTGAAACAACATATGAATAAATTAAGTGTAACAGAAATGCGGATGTTAAGATGGATATATGATAAAACTTTAAAAGATATAATTAGAAATAAACATATAAGAGAACTGATAGAAGTAGCCCCAATTGAAGATAAAATGAGAAAAAATTGATTATGGTAGTTTGGACATATACAATATAGCCGTTTAAATGCTCCAGTTAGAAAGAGTGATATTTTAACAATTCATGGTAAGGATAGAGGTAGAGGTAGACCTAAACTAATATGGACAGAAATAATTAAAAAAGATATAACTATTTATAATTTGAATGTCGACTTGGTCCTAAATAGAGTAGAGTGGAGGAAGCAGATTCATGTAGCCGACCCCATGTAGTTGGGAAAAGACTTAGATGAGTTGAGTTGTATGAAGGGAGGAAGAAGGAGCAAAGAAGTTGAAGGATAGGACAAGCTGGTTGATTTGTCAGATAGGTCATAGGTGTGAATTACACTGCACAATCCCACAGTTATATCTGTTAGAGTGAAATGTTGAAGGAGCAGGGATGTGTAGGTACTGGTCTTCCTTGAGCAGTATTTTTTCATGTTGCCTTCTAATGGTTTTTTGTGCTGTCGTGTGTTTTCAATTTTATTGCAGTTTTCTATGACTATGAATGGTTCATGTTCTTGGTGTATTGTTTCATCCAGGTTTTGGTGGTCCTGATTAAGGTATTGAACTAAGACCCAAGCCCATGTGTTTTACATATTCTTGTGGGCTCTTTGTTATAGCTGATGAGCCTATTGATCCATCAGGTCAGGATTATCATCTTTAGATTAATAGAACCAAATCCAGTTGACTACATTTGTATCTGGGTTGAGATTGGGGTTAATCTGGGGAAGTTGTGTATGTGGTTGGAAGGGGAAGAAAATGATGGTTATGGTTGAGGTTATAGGTAATGGACAATATGTAATATTATTGCTGGTGGTAAGAATCTGAGAGTGGCACACATGTACTGAAGTGAGCGATTATTTGTTATTTATTTAAAGTTGGTGACAATAGGTTAATTGTCACATATATATTCCTATCTTCTATCAGAACTAGTTTTATGTATCTTGCATGTAGTCATACACAATTTAACATCTTAGCTGCATTTTAGTGCTAGAAGACATAGCTAAGACAAACAATGCACTGATTATAACCATGCCAATGACCAAAGGTTTCAAGTTTTGTCATTTGGGTTCAGCTTGGTGAATGCTTGCTTACCTTTGATTTGTGTTAACATCTACCTTTGATGCAACCACAAGCTTTCGCAATTCTTTTCCTGTGATTTTGTATCAACTTAGGTCTTCTTCTCCTCTTCTTCAACTCCAATAAATCTGAGCTTGTCCTTATTAAGCCTTCCACATAATTATGCCATCTCAATCAATTTTCATTGTCTGTCCCCAATAAACCAAACATTCTACACCATATCAAAAGCCCCAGTTCATTAACTAACATCTAACCAATTATCTCAAGGGAAACAAATATTTCAAAAAAATAATATTGGAATTGAACAAATATCTTGTTTCTTGGTGCCTGTCACTCCATAGTGTACATCATCCTATACATTATAATTTTCTGAACTGTACTGAGTAATAATGCCTGTAATCAATCCAGAAACTGTTATCAGTTGCTACAAATTTAACTTCTTATGCACACCAGGAATTTGGACTTTTGCTATATCTTTTTTAAAGTTAAAAATGCAACATCGTTACATGCTGCTGTACTTTTATCAATGGATCGAAGTTGATTCTTCTCTGGTGATTTTCACCATTCTGTCACATGTAAGATGGTTGTAAAAATTATATATTTGGTATTCTCTGGTATTGTTATAAAGTTCTAAGTGTTATTCTGAGTTGCTATGTTTTTCATGTTGATTTTGATTTTCAGAAAGGCTGGGTGAATTCCTTGTCTAACTAAGGATTTAAAGTCCCTTTGTTGCCTTCATTGGCCTGTGTATGGTGACGTAGGTGGGAATGCTTTTTAATTATGTAAAAGATGAAAGCACGAGTTTTGCCATTAGTGATGCTGGACAAGTTACTTAAGACTTTATTTAGTAATAAGTATGCTGGACAAGTTACTTAAGACTTTATTTAGTAATAAGCTAAGGGGGTAACTATATCACACATCTGATATAACAAAGAATTTCAAGGTTCATCATATTTCATTGTATCAGTGTATATCACTCTATATCGGGCATATCGTATCATACCAGTTTTGAACTAAGATTTAGCCTAGAGTGCTACCAAGTTTCGGCATGCCAAACTGATCTCATGCGAAGCTTATCAACACTATACCAATATGATACCAGTATGAGGTATAGTGCTAAGATTGCAAATCTTGAAGATCATGTCTCTATGTTTTACCATACTCAGTAAGACTAAGACATTTGACTAGCTAAACAAATTTATATTTCAAGTTTTCATAAAAAGGGCAAATTGCTTGCTTATCTTATTTCAAGAATATGAATTCTTTTATATTTGTCACTTTAAGAACAGTGAGTTATTTGTATTTGAAAATTTGGAAAATCCTTTAGCTGTGACCTTTTTGGCTTTCCTCTTTCCATTTTTATTCAGGCATTTGCTGTGTGCTTTTTTTGAGAAATGACCTATGAGCATGATTTGTATGTTTATCTTTCACTAAGCTTCATGAGTTGTATCTTTTCTTGTTGTGTGAATGTTTTGTTACAGGGAGCTGTAAAAGTAATGGCCAAAGATCTTATTCGAACAAGACATCAGATCACAAAGTTTTATGCTCTCAAATCACAGCTTCAAGGTGTATCTCTTAGAATTCAGGTAAAGCTAATGTTCTTCACTTGCATTCGATGCAAAAATGGAAATGGAAAAGTCCAGTAATTTCATTGTCTTCATTAAATAGTCTAATAAGATTACCATAATCCTTTAAGATAATATTGGCAGTCCAGTATTCCTTTATGAAATGCCTATTTTTGATGCCAAGAATATAAAAATGCTACAGGCGTGTTCTGTTTTAGGACATTTTTCACGCTTGCTAAAGATTCTTTCTGTTTTGCCATGGCTGGAATTAAAACAGTCTGAGAACTGTAGACATCTTGATTTAATTCATTGATCATGCTATGATTTATACTGAGGCAGTGAATACAGGAAAGACCGTATCAAACTGTAAGGATGCCAATGGCTCCAATTATAAGATTTTTGTGGACTTCAATAAAATTAAAGCTGAAACAACAAATATCATGTGCTGAACAGATCAGACAACCATGTAGGCTCTATGATGATTGATGATGACTTTTGAATTTTTGCAATACATGCATGATGTATGGCAGGCATTGAAGTTTTATGTGGTATAAAAACTTTTGAGCGGTCCACTTCCTAGCGATACAATGATTTATAAGAGAATCATTTGCAATAGTTTGCAGTCCAATTTAGTTGTCATTTTCATTACAGCCAACTCAATGGAAGAAAAGAGGTAGAACCAATTATATTTATTTCCATTGGTGATTCAATTATTAAACCTTTTATGTGGTTGCAAATTAGTTCAAAACCAGATGAGCAGGCTTAGTTAGTTCGGCAGTAAGAATATGCTGATGTTGGAAGACAAAAGATGGCAGGAAAATACCAAATTAAGAATGGAAAAGGAAAAAGGAGATGAGATGTACAAACGACAGAGGAGAATTAGATAAGAACATGGAATAAAGAGATCAGACAACCATGTAGGCTCTATGATGATTGATGATGACTTTTGAATTTTTGCAATACATGCCTGATGTATGGCAGGCATTGAAGTTTTATGTGGTATAAAAACTTTTGAGTGGTCCACTTCCTAGCGATACAATGATTTATAAGAGAATCATTTGCAATAGTTTGCAGTCCAATTTAGCTGTCATTTTCATTACAGCCAACTCAGTGGAAGAAAAGAAGTAGATCCAATTATATTTATTTCCATTGGTGATTCAATTATTAAACCTTTTATATGGTTGCAAATTAGTTCAAAACCAGATGAGCAGGCTTAGTTAGTTCGGCAGTAAGAATATGCTGATGTTGGAAGACAAAAGATGGCAGGAAAATGCCAAATTAAGAATGGAAAAGGAAAAAGGAGATGAGATGTACAAACGACAGAGGAGAATTAAGATAAGAACAGGGAATAAAGAGAGGACGGAACTTAGGTGTGGTTTCCAGCATCTGGACCACCTGGTTCTCTATTTATCAATATACATGCATATGCTTTTTCACAGCCATAAGCCTTTGTCTAAGCATTATGTATTGATAAGTGTACGCAGACACAACTGTAACCAAATGGCTTGGGCATAGAGAACTGCACCTAAGTTTTGTTTATTAATTTTTTTAAAAAAGGAATGGAGAGGTCTTGAGCAAACTGAGAGAGGTATGAACAGAAAAGAAGAGAAATATGAGTAGGGAACCACGAGGTGAGGGGATAGTTGGCCGGGTTGATAGATTCTCAGGCTTTCTAATGGACGTGCCCTTTAGGGTAGCTTTTTTTTGGGATTTGTGGGTGTTGGCAGGGGTGGGGGGGACCTTTAAATCGCTAGCCATGTTTCTCTCTTAGATTGGAACAGTCTAAGATACTTCATTACATTTGTTAGGAAAATAAGATAGCGTACAAGTTGTATTAACTAATATTGTCTCTTCAAAGTTGTCAGAGAGGTATGGAAGGTATATAACACTTAGGTTGCGTATGGATCGTGGTAATATAATATTATCAGAAATCTTACATTTTTTGTAATTTTGCTCCTGGTAATCAGAATACTGGGAATGTAAGATTGCCATGTTTGATTTGCCTTGATATTATTAGCTCGAATTCTTAGGAATATAATTTTTTATTTTTATTTTAAGTGGTTCTTTTTTTTTCTAGTAAAAAGCAAAAAGTCTTTGTGAAATCATTTTAGAAATATTATGTATTTAAATAATATAAATATCTAATATATTGTAGAATATAGTATATATTATAATATTTTATATAATATATTGAATAATAATATATCTAATAACATCTAAACAATATTATTAAAAGTAATATTTATATTATTAAAGTATTTAAACTTATGATATGAATAATATTAAATACATATTAAATTATTTTAATATTTTAATATGCAAGTTCATATATTAATAATTTTAAATTGAATATTTATATATTATATAAAGATATAATAATATTAACATATTAAATAGTATATTATATATGATTTAATTTTACTATTTGTATTATTAATATATATTTATTTTATTTATTATTATCAAGTGTGTATTTAATATATAATCAAATTAAATATTAAATATTTACATAAAAGTTAGAGCATAATTTACGGAGCTTTGGTAATTTTAGATATTCACCTTCAGATGAAAATCAGATTTTCATGATTTATGAAAATCATAGATGACTAGGAATCAAATATTACTATCTAGATTAACATATCTAATTATCAATATATTAATCTGCATTGTAATTTTAGATTACTAAGGTGGACTACCACCAACCAAACACCCCGTAAATAAAGAAGTCTCACATTGAATGTGCAAGCACCCTATTGACAGAATTATATATCGTTATTGTGTCATTAAGGACCATCCCTTTGCCATTTCCTTTGAGAATTAAATGTTGGAATGCAGAGTGAGGTTCTCTAATCCATTGTAAGTTGGTTGAATTTGTAGATGCATTTTGTATGTTAATTTTTTTATTAGGAGTATTAATAGAATTTAAAGCAGTTAATGTTATGGTTCGGTTGATCACTAGCATCAGCTTTCAATCATTTGTGATTCTTGCAGACATTGAAATCAACCCAAGCAATGGGCGAGGCTATGAAGGGTGTTACTAAGGCAATGGGACAGATGAACAGGCAGATGAACCTACCAGCCTTGCAGAAGATAATGCAAGAATTTGAGCGGCAAAATGAGAGGATGGAAATGGTCAGTGAGGTGATGGGAGATGCTATTGATGATGCCTTGGAAGGTGATGAGGAAGAAGAAGAAACAGAAGAACTTGTGAGCCAGGTCCTTGATGAAATTGGGATCGACATTAATGCAGAGGTATACGTTTTTAGATCTGTTAGCTCTCTCTTCCTTCAAACCAGAGGATTTCCTTGTTCTTGCTTCATAGAGAATGCACTGAAATCCGTTGGTTTTTGTAATTTGCACGCAGCTTGTCAAAGCACCAACATCTGTGGTGGCTCAACCAGTGGCTGCTAGCAAGGTTGCTCAAGCGGAAACAGCTGGGGCCGATAACAGCGGAATAGATGATGAACTTCAGGCAAGATTAGATAATCTTAGAAAAATGTAAATAATCTTAATTGCATGTATTATATAGTATTGTGAAAGACTTCCTCCTTACAATAGTTATTACTGGTGTGCTGGGTGTTTTGAACTCATCTAATTAATAAATTCTTGCTTGTAAGCCTATCGATCGGCTCCATTATTATTTTGTCAGAGAAGCGCTTTTAAGATTCTATGAATCAACTGTTGGATGAAAATTTGTCATTTTAGCATGTTACCATGCATGCCACTTTATAACTTGATTTAAACTACTACTGCATATCCTCAGAATTTATGGACATGCTTCTGAAAATTCATGGAATTCAAGTCATCTGTATCATGAAGACATACCAGAGATTGAGGCTTACACAGGTTCCCCCAACCTCAAAAAAAAAAAAAAAATAATAAATAATAATAATAATAATAAATGAGAATGGGAGGAGAGGGATTTTTCTTTTGTACGATACAATCAAGCCGCTGCCCATGCCACGATGCTACACCAGAGCACCAACCACAGTAACCATGTCACCCTGTTCCCTGGGACGTTGTGGTCCGAAATCCACCCCAGCTGCAGCAGCCGGGCGTTGGGGAGGCTGCACCGGAACGACGCTGGCACGGCAAAGGGGACAGCTGGAGTGGGAGTAGAGCCACATATCTATGCATGGTGCATGGAAGGTGTGGTTGCATGGTGGCAGCCGCCGGATGTACTCTCCATCCAAGAAAGGTGAGAGGCACACCGAGCACCCACCGCCATTAAATGCATTCTCTTCATCCTGCTCACTGTGATACTTGAATGCTGGAATGACTTTAAGAACCACGGCATTAATGTTGGTTTCACTGATCAAGGCCTCAGGACGTCGCCTGAAGAACCTCCGATTCCGAAGGGCTTCAAACCAGTTAACTGGGGGGCAGCAGGCAAAGGCTACCACGTTTGATAGTATTAGCATGACGGCAATCATAACGACGGTGATGGCAAAGTAGTGGAAATTCGTGGGGTAATCGCCTTCGGGTTGAGGGGAAGGTAGTGAAGGAGGTGGTGGTGGAGATGCCATGGGGGAGGCGTGTTTTGATGGCTGTTGGAATTCATCCGACTCCCGGATATATATATATATATATATATATATATATATATATATATATATATATATATATATATATATATATATCAGGCCGGGGAGGATGGCGAAGTACGTGAAACTCACGCTGCCGACAAACAAATGCTCTTAACTGGGGTTTGGGACAAATTAGTAGCCAGCTTTCGAAGGCTGCTTTACGGAACCTCATAGAATTCGTCTGATAATAAAAAAGAAACATTTAGTGCCGGTGGAGCTCCTCCCGGACCTGGGTACTAGATGTCACGGGGGTCGGCCTCAGCCGATGGATGTTGTTCCGGCCGTGGCTCAACTTTGCGTCGTGGTCAAGTCGTGGCAACAGTGGCAGCACTCATCAGTTCACGCTCTTCGTGATTTCGGTACGACGTCTCGCCGTAGTTGGAGCTATGCGGCGCTCAAATTGACTTATATTTTGAGCCCGGCTCCCTTTTTCAATTCTCAAAATCTTCCATCGCCGAGAGATCTGAAACGAAGGGGTTTACCTGCGGATGGACGGTGATTTGGGGTTCTGTTCCTTGCTTAGAAAATATAATTAAGCCTACCAATAGATCGGATGAACCTATATAACCCAATCCAGTACCAATACAATTGGATCCAATCTAATCCATAGGTTAGATTGGATTTAAAAATTACACTCGATCTAAATTTTAGATTAGATCTAAATCTTGTATTTTTCAACCGGACCTATATGCCACCAAGGTCTAATTTATTAATCCGATCCAATCAAAACCTAATCTGTCTCGGCCTATAAACCTCAACAATATAAATTTTATATTTCTCCACTCTAATTATTTTTATCAATTTATTAGACAAACTCATTTAAACTAATTCTTCTTTTCTATTTTAACAACCAAATCTCTCGTCATCTAATATCATGAAATTATATTTAAACATTTATATTTTATTATTTATTTTGATGAATTCTTATTTACAATAACTTTAAGTATATCGATAAATATTTTAGAAATTATAATTCATAAACTTAAGGATAATCATTTATTTGAATAGAATTAAAAGTTGGCTTACTTGACTCCTCGGTGCCTCTTGCTGAGCTATACGCGGCATGGGTAGATATATCATATGCTGTTCGGATCCTAAGCGCCCATAGTCTTATCATAGAAGGTGATTCTATTACTGTTATTCGCTGGATCCGACAGGAGTCCAGTACCCTCTTGTCTTTTATCCCCTTAATGTGCGATATCCACTCTATTCTTTTGGAAGTTCGTAACGTCCAAATTCGGCATGTCTTCCGTGAAGCCAATGCTGTTGTTGATTGGATTACTGCTCGAGTGGCCTCTCATTTTGATTTTTGAAGCTGGAAGCAGGGCAACCCTTGCTCGATTATCCTTTCTCAGTTATTGTACTATGATATATCGGGTGTGACCCATCATAAAGTAGTGTAATTATCCGTATGTACCAATATATATATATATATATATATATATATATATATATATATATATATATATATATATATATATATATATATATATATATAAAGTTTTTGAATAAAAATTTAAATTTAAATTTAATTTTTTAATCTTGTTTAAATTTTTTAATGAATTTATGTTTTAATGATAATTATTAGATTTTGTTTGACTCAAATGTAAACATAATTCAATCCAATCCTATCTCAAACCTAAAATATATAACTACAAGAAAATTTAGCTTTAGCGATGCCAAATTGCGTCGCTAAATAGATTTAACGACGCATTAGCGATGCAATTTGGGCATCGCTGTGAACCTCGTCACAATTGCATCGCTCAATAGCAACGCCCAACGATGCAAAAAATTGCGTCACTAATTTACGATGAAATTACAGTCGTCACAATTTAGCGACTAATTAGCAACGCATAGTTGCGTCGCACAATTGCAATAAAATTTGGCATTACAATTTTGCGACGTCAGGTCTGGCATCGCAAAATTAATTTTAATTTAATTTATTAATAATATTTTAAAAATAATTATGATGAAAAAATTTTATTATAAATTAAAAATATTATAAATTAAATTAAAATTAATTTTTTGTCGCAATTATTTAAATTAAAAATATTATAAATTAAACCCACTAATATAATTTCATTTAATTTAAATATTGACCGAAACATTCATCACTCAATTTTTAAAAATATATAAAAATTTAATATTTTAATATTTTAAATTTTGATATACAAAACATAAAAAGTAAAGAAAAAAATACATTAAGAATCTACAGTATCACGATCACGTGAAGGTTGTGGATCATGTGAAGGCTTCGGAGGCTGGAATGAACCCTGCGATATGAGGCGAATCAAATCCTGCATATGATGCATCTACGCTCTCATGTCTGCAAGCTCATGCTAAAGGCCTTCCATGCGCTGGTCAAGCTCATGCTGATACTCCTGCTGAAGCTCTCTCGTGCTCTACTTAAACTCCTACCGAACCTCCTGCCGAACCTCCTCTGTAATAGATCTCCAAATGTCGTCTAAATGCTCGGTAAAATATCGCCAGGAGCCCTGATGGAGAAAATATCTAGAAGCTTTAGTGCCCAAACTATAGACCCTACGGTCTCGCGGATGGGCACCAATAACTTTCAAAAACACACGTCGACTCTCTTGTGGTGAGAGTTCGATGGATGGCCCCCTATCAGTAGAGTCGACCTGCGATGCCTGGGACTGAAGCTCCTCGACTCGTGCCTTTGAATTATAAAATCAACGATAAATGAATCAATATATGAACCTGAATAAAATTTTAGAAATTAAACATATACAATATAAAGCTAATTTCTTACCCCAACCTCCTATGATCATGGATCAACCCAGGAACCGTCCTTCCTGGTGTGTGTCGCCCTGAATAGACGAAACTCACCATGATCTGTGCCCTCCTTCTCAGACTACAAAAGCAGAAGAAATGATATAAATTTAAATATTTGTAAATGATTAAATTAGTAATTAAATTATTTATTTTCTTACCATACGGCGTTTTGCTCCTGAATTGAAATGGACCTCACAGTATGGTAGGAGAGACCCGTGCCATGACCGCCCTTCTCGGATTGACGGTTCATGCTGGCTGATGCGGACCTCCTGTGCTAGGCCTCAGACTGCCACACCTGTTGTCAGGTGTGCCAAATACCCTCCGGCATATGCACAGGACGCTCATCTAATCTCCTCAAGCGATAAAGCATGTCGGAGTATCGGCGTGCCGCAAGAGCATTCCATGCTACCCTAATGGCATCATGGATGACAGGGTCCCACGTAAACTTTTTTTGCATTGAAATAAATAGTTAGTTTCAAAATATATTAAGATTAAAAAATTTATATCAGTGATAAATTGTATTAATAAATTTACCTGAATCTCTAAAAATAAAACTCCCTCGTGGTTGCAGATACATGGTGCCAATCGTGGCCACTGGGATTATCACGACTCTGAAATATGGAGCTGATTTGGCTCGATACAGTATGCTTCTCAATAAAGTTGTTTAAAAAATACATGTTTATAAGTTATTGACTTCAAAACATAAGCATATATTTACAATTAGCATATATTTACAGCCCATCAACATCCAGTCCAAGTACGGTGCGACTGACGTAGGAAGAACTCTCAGAGGACTGTGTCGATCGGCTATGACTCTCCAAGGCTAGAGAGATTGAAGGCTGTGCGATGTATGGAGATCTGAACTCTCCATCTCCAATGCTCATGTGATCTGATGTGGCAGGGCTACGTCCCTGCTCACCCTGCATGTCGACAGTAGATCTACCTTGGCCCGTCATACTGAAAATACTAAAGATTCATGCAATATAATTATGAATAATAATTAAATATGTAAAAATTTAACACTTATAAAAATATATTTAAATTGAATAAACCTCTATGTTTAATCAGTGTCACTTGTTTCGTCAAATGTTGGTTCAACATTCGATGTCGTATCGGACTGTGATTCAGTTTTATTATCATCAGGAGGAAACCAAACATTTGCATTCTCAATTTCTTGGACATCACCATTGGATCTCTAACTGATGTTTCAGGAGCCCTTATGTCATCCTCAATTGTATGCATTTCTATCTCATCCTCTTGAAATGCAGGGCACTAAGTTAATTGACTTGATAAACTCTCATCTAATATGATTGTTGAACGTGAAACGATTTTAGAAACAGCCCACCAATCTTGCTTGTCATTGCGCACACTTGGATATCCACAGTAAAACACTTGCTGAGCTTAGGATGCAAGAATGAATGGTTCATATTTCTGCAATCTTCATCGATGGTTCACTTCAACTAGATTGTAATCGTTATAAACCCTTTTACCTATAGGAATTGTCGGATCAAACCAATCGCAACGAAATAATATGGTTCGTTTCATAGGCCAACCGGGATATTCAACTTCAATCACACTAACTTTCTGTAATAATCCTGCATATTTACTTCAATACTTTCTCCTTACACATGCCCTAGTTCTGCGTGCCTCTTGAAGATGCTAGTCGTTCAATCTGAAATTTGTACCATTAACAAAATAGCAAGTAGAGGTTGTTACGCTCTTCAATGGCCATTGCACTAGACATTTAATGAAAATATTGTCCGTTGTGAATCATGGACCGTTTACCTATAAATTAATAAGCTATTCACAACCAATTCGAAAAATAAAAGCCATTATTGAAATTGATTGAGTGATACTACTCACAAATTAAGTGAACTCCGTTTCTAACATCTGCCCAATGGCAATTTGATTGATGTTGGGATTCATCTGTCTAGGGGTGCAACTTGGGCCGGGTTCAACCCGAACCCAGCCCGCCGAACCCAAATTTCAATAGTGCTCAAACTCACCTTTGCCCAACCCAAACCCGAAATATCCGGGTTTAATCCAGACCGATTTAAAATCGGTCCGGGTTCGGGTTGCAGTCAACCCGACCCGGGATAACCCAAACCCGTTATAACTTATTCTCTCCGCTCGTCGCCTCGAATCGCTCCGCTCGCCCCCTTGCTCTCTTTCTAGTTTCTCAGCCCTAGCTTCCGAGTCCTGCCTCCCATTCATCGCTGCCGCTCGCCTTCGTGACTTCGTCGGACCTAGAAGCTACCAGATCTTTCTGATAGTCACCGGCGAGCAACAAAATCCCAGGTATTTTTTTATTTTTATTTATTTACTTTTTATTTCCTTCCCTTATTATTTCATCGTCAATCCGTGAGACCGTGATGCTCTGCTCATGAGCGCGGTGCCAGGAATTTTTGCTGTTCCCCGCTTGTTAACCGTAGCACCACTGCACCAGTACCCTAGTCCCCTCTTTGTCGGGCCTAAATCCAATCTCCCACTCCGTGAGGCGCCGCCTCCGGGCCCGGGCCAGCCCCGCTATGCTCCAATGGATGGCTGACCACTTCTCCGGCCTCGTCGAGCTCGACCTCTCCCAGTCCGTCTCCCGGTCCTTCTACCCTGGCGTCACCGACTCCGATCTCTTGGTTATTGCCACCAGCTTCCGGGGCTTGCAAGTTCTTAATCTCCAGAACTATAAAGGTGAGATCTTTACAACTTTGGAGAGGGGAATTTCAATATTGCCTTTTTTTTCCCTTCAATTTTGCATTGTTTCTATGTTTTGTTGTGATGCTTCGTGGATAATTTTGATTGAATTCAGGAAAAAAGAAAAGTTTAGACTTTTGTGCTGATATATGGTCTGTTACCTGCTTTTAGGCTTTGGACTATTGCCTTTAATTTTTGATTTATTTTGGAGGTTTCGTAACAGTTGTTGGTGATGATAGTGATATGATTGGGTAGAATTTTACTTTTTATATTTTTGGCCATGACTCAAAATCGTTGTTAAAATAATGGTTGTTAGTTTTTAGTATTTTATTTTTATTTTATTTAGTCTGAGTTGGGCTTTTAAATAATGAGCCTATCTTTTTATCTTTTGGTGGGATAGCCTTAGATGGATAAGATCATAAGAAGATTATGCTTATCCGTAGAAACAAGAAATAATTTATATGGTGATGTGCTTAATGAAACGTAATAGATCAATTTTTCTTCTTTAGAGAAAACCCTTCTTCTACCTTGATTTCTCTTCCCAAAATAATCTGAGTTGGAAACAATTCCAACAAAAATTGGTATCAGAGCCTAGTTCCCCGATTCTATCAGATTCAAAGCAAAATCGAAGAAACAAGAAAGAAAGAAAAGAAATCTTGCTTTTTTGATTTTGTTGATGGTGACGAAGGAGAAGGAAGCTGGTGAAGGCAAGGAGGACGAGAAGACCGAAGCCAGCAGTCTTTCCCTTCCACGCGTAACTTACGAGTTTTTTCCACATAAACAAGAAGGCTCGTTTTTCTTCTGTTCGGGCCATGAACGTGAAATTGCTGTGGTAGGTGATGTGTTTCTTCCTAAGCTGCCCGTTTGACTTCATTGCGTCAGGTTTCAAAAAAAAAAAACTTTGGCATTAGGGAACAGCCGAGTCTTTTCAACTTCTTAATCCGTGGTTACTTTTGGCAAGAGATTCCTCTTCAAAGAAAAAAAAAAAGAGGGCCACTATTTTGCAGCCATGTTTGGAAGTTTTTCTTTCTTGCCGGCAGCCATTAGAATTTTTTCTTGTTCTTGAAGCAAAAGGAAAGCCCTTTGGTAGGTGGACGTTAAGGCCAAAGATCTGTTGCCTATTCGTGAAGAAAAAAATTACTATAAAAAAGATTCATGGCAACCTCAAGCAATATTGGAATGAATATCCACCAACCTTCTATCCCTATTTTTGATGGAGAAAATTATGATTATTGGAGCATCAAGATGAAGACCCTTTTTATTTCACAAGAAGTATGGGATCTAGTTGAGAACGGGTACGAAGACCCAGTTAATCTAACAAATAATCAGAAGGAGCAACTGAAGGACTACAAAAAGAAGGATGCCGAAGCCCTGTTCTTTATCCAACAAGCTGTATCTGAGAAAATTTTTCCCAGAATTATTAGAGCCACCAAATCAAAGGAGGCATGGGATATCTTGCAGGAGGAATTTCAAGGCAACATAAAGGTAAGAGCTATCAAACTTCAAACTCTAAGAAGAGAGTTAGATAATTTAACAATTAAAGAAAATAGAAAATTGAAGGATTACTTCTTCAAAATTACGGAGACTGTTAATCAAATAAAGAGCTATGGTGAAACCATCACCGAGCGAAGAATATGTGAGAAAATCTTGGCTAGTTTATTTCTAAAATTTGATACAATAGTTGCAATTATTAAAGAATCTAAAGATCTTTCTGAATTAAGTATTCATGAATTGATGGGATCTCTTGAAGCTCATGAGCAAAGATTGTTTAGGCATAAAGAATCATCAATTGAAAGTGCCTTTCAATCTAAACTCAAAGTAGTTGATAAAATTCTCAAAAAAGAGAGTCATTCAGAGGTGAAAACCAAAATAGAGGAAGAGGAAGAAATATGAAAGGAAGAGATAGAGAAATGCAAAGAAATAATTTTTCAAAAAGGCAATATGATGAGAGCACTCAACAAAGGTGCAATATATGTAAAAGGTCTTCTCATGCTGAAAAAGATTGCTGGTTTAGGGGAAAACCCCAATGTTATAATTGCAAAAAGTTTGGACATGTTCAAAAAGATTTCAGATACAAAGCAAATGAACAAGCACACTTCTCAAAAAAAAATGAAGGTCAATAAAGCACACTATATGCATGTCAAATTGCAGAAGAGCAAAGTAATAATATGTGGTATCTTGACAGTGGTTGCAGCAATCACATGACAGAAGATAAGTCTATTTTTGTGGACATTGACAGTTCTTCAATTTCACAAGTGAAGATGGGAAATGGTGCAATAGTCCAAGCAAGAGGCAAATGCACAATTGAAATCAATACCAAGAAAGGAAGAAAATTCATTCATGATGTTTTACTTGTTCCAGATTTGAAGCAAAATCTCTTGAGTGTTGGACATCTGATTGAGCATGGGCATATGGTACACTTTGAAGATAATGTTTGCAAGTTATATGAAAGAGGGATGAAAAAACAACTTATGGCAAAAATCAAGATGGAGAAAAATAGAAGTTTTCCTCTTATTTTGCACTATGCAAAGGATGCTGCATGGAAGATGAAGGTAAATGATGAGTCATGGTTATGGCACAAAAGGTTTGGGTACTTAAATTTTCAAAGCTTGAGAAGTCTATATCAAAAGAATATGGTGTATGGTCTACCAGTAATACATGACAAGGAAGAACTTTGTGACGGATGTGCACTTGGAAAACAACATAAAGAGGCATTTCCAAAAGAGCATGTATGGAGAGCCAAAGCACCATTGGAGCCTATTCATACTGACATATGTGGACCTATGAAAACTCCTTCTCATGCATGTAACATCTACTTCATTATTTTTATTGATGACTATTCAAGGATGATATGGGTATATTTTATGAGACATAAATCAGAGGCATTTCTTATCTTTAAGAATTTTAAAAATCTTGTGGAAAGATAAAGTGAGCATTATATCAAAGTGCTGAGAAGTGATAGAGGTGGTGAATACAATTCAAATGAATTTGAGAAATTTTGTGAAGATGATGGTATACCAAGACAATTGACTGTTGGCTATGCACCAGAGCAAAATGGTGTTGCAGAAAGAAAGAATCGTACTATTGTTGAGATGTCTAGATCTATGCTCAAAGACAAAGGCCTTCCAAATTTTTATTGGGCAGAAGCAGTAAATACAACAGTTTATCTGATGAATAGATGTCCAACAAAAGCTCTTCAAAATAAGACACCATTTGAAGCCTGGTATGGTAGAAAGCCTTCAGTGAAGCATTTCAAAATCTTTGGATGTGTGTGCTATGCACATATTCCAAAGGAAAGGAGGCATAAACTTGATGAAGTAAGTGAAAAATGTATCTTTGTTGGATACAGTTCTAAATCAAAAGGTTACAAACTTTTCAGTTTGAAGCAAAATCAAGTGATCATAAGAAGAGATGTTATTTTCAATGAGAAAGTTGCTTGGGATTGGAAGAAAAAGAAAGTTGAAGAAAATATTATTCCTCTTGATGAAAAATTCATGATGCTCAAAATGAAGAAAATAAGGTTGAAGGTTCACCACAAACTACTTCAAGTTCAAGTCCATCTTCAAGTTCTACTCCTATAAAAATGAGAAGGTTAAATGACATTTATGCTTCTTGTAATTTTTGCATGATTGAGCCTGAATCTTATGAAAATGCTATGCATGAAGAAGTGTGGAACAAAGCAATGCAGAAAGAAATCAATATGATTGAGAAGAACAAAACTTGGGAATTAGTGAAGAAACCAAGTGATAAGGAAGTTATTTGCTTGATGTGGATCTACAAAACAAAACACAATCCAGATGGCACTATTCAAAGACACAAAGCAAGATTAGTAGCAAAGGAATACTCTCAATTACCTGATATTGATTATCAAGAAACTTTTGCACCTGTTGCTAGACATGATACAATTAAAACTCTTATTTCTATAGCAGCTCATAAAAGTTGGAAACTACATCAACTAGATGTAAAGTCTGCATTCTTGAATGGAGTATTGAAAGAAGAAATTTATGTTGAACAACCTCAAGGCTTTATTATCAAAGGTCAAGAAAACAAGGTATACAAGTTGAAGAAAGCATTATATGGGTTGAAGCAAGCACCCAGAACATGGTACTCTCAAATTAACACACTTCAATGAAAAAGGTTTTCTAAAAAGTTCAAGTGAACCAACACTTTATGTGAAGAAGCAAAGTAACAATATTCTCATTGTCTCTCTTTATGTTGATGATTTAATTATTACTGGTAACAATGAGAATATGATCTTGACTTTTAAAAATGATATGATGAGAAGATATGAAATGAATGATATGGGTTTGCTTCATTATTTTTTGGGAATTGAAATAAGTCAAAGAAAAGATGGTATATTTATCAGTCAAAAGAAGTATATAGAAGGCATTCTCAAGAAATTTAACATGAAAAATTGCAATAGTATGGAAACACCTTTTGTGGCAAATGATAAGTTGATGAAAGAAGATGAAAGTGGTGAAGCCAATGCACAATTATACAGAAGCATTATTGGAAGTTTATTATATCTAACAATTACAAGACCAGATATTATGTTTGCATCAAGTTTACTTTCCAGATTTATGCAAAAGCCAAGTAATATTCACTTTGGACAAGCAAAAAGAGTCTTGAGATACATCAAAGGTACTAAAGATTATGGGATCACGTATGACAGAAACAAGGATGATATTATGAAGTTATTTGGGTTTTGTGATAGTGATTGGGCTGGAAGTATTGATGACATGAAAAGCACATCAGGATATGCATTCTTTTATGGATCATGTATCATATCTTGGGCATCTAAGAAGCAAGATACAGTAGCATTATCTTCTTCTGAAGCAGAATATGTTTCAACAACTTTGGCAGCATAACAAATAATTTGGTTGAGAAGAATACTTGAAGATATGGGTGAAAAGCAAGAAGAAGCTACTACTCTGCTATGTGACAACAAATCTACTATTTCTATGATAAAGAATCCTATATATCAAAGCCGCACCAAGCATATCAAAATCAAGTATCATTTCATTAGAGATGTGGTAGAAGACAAAGAAATTGAAGTCAAGTATGTGAAGATTGAAGACCAAATTGCAGATATCTTCACCAAGGCACTACCCAAGGAGAAATTCATACACTTTAGAGATCTCATGGGTATCCAAGAACAACCATTAAAGGAAAGTGTTAAAATATAATGGTTGCTAGTTTTTAGTATTTTATTTTATTTTATTTAGTCTGAGTTGGGCTTTTAAATAATGAACCTATCTTTTTATCTTTTGGTAGGATAGCCTTAGATGGATAAAATCATAAGAGGATTATGCTTATCCGTAGAAACAAGAAATAATATTTATATGGTGATGTGCTTAATGAAACGTAATAGATCAATTTTTCTTCTTGAGAGAAAACCCTTCTTCTACCTTGATTTGTCTTCCCAAAATAATCTGAGTTGGAAACAATCCCAACAATCGAAACACTTTATTAAGAAAGATTATAGCATTTTTTTTTTCAAAGTTACTCTACTTTATTATCATATTATCTTGTTAGGAAGGATGATGCTTTCATTTGATTGTCGTTATGGTTGGAATATTTGTTGTTGTTCATTGTTGATTTATTTAAATATAAATGATGCGGTTGTTGGTTAGAATGAGATGATAATTTTTTTCATTGCTTTCTGCGCTTAGCTGTTTGTATGGAAATTATAATGTTTTTTTTTGTTACGCTCTGTAATCTTGTTGGCGATTGCATTCTTTTTAGGTTGTTGATGTAATTTAGTAGAAAAATACATTTCACATAATGAGATTTTTGAACTGGATGAATAGAATATGTGTAAAGGAAGGGTTTTGCTCTTCTTGTTTCATGAAATCATTTATCATTTTCTAAGATCACTTTGCTTCATTGAACAATTTGAGAAGCATCTCTCTCTCTCCCTAACACACACATACATTTTCATTTTATATATTTGTTTGATAGTGGTATGGAACTAAACAAGTTAACCAGAATCACAACCGTCTTATATTAATTGTGAATGAGCAAAACCTCTGTGAGGCAACATGTAATATTATAGCCAAAAATTTAACCCAAAACTTATCAGAATAAATTCCTCATAGAGGTCGAACATTATTTATATTCTTGAATTGGTCTTCTCATAGTTTTGAGGAACTAGCTATCATGCATTGCTTCTGTCTCTAATAGATTTTTTTTTTTCACCAACCCGAATTTCAACCCGAAACTCAATCCGAACCCGATTTTTAAAAATAGGATTAGGGTTGAGGTTTTACAAATAGGGTTAGGGTTAGGGTTAGAGTTGAGGTTTTACAAATAGGGTTAGGGTTAGGGTTGAGAAAAACCCGAGTTTCATGGGCCCGAGTTGCACCCCTACATCTGTCATTGTCTATCACAATATATCCTTAAGGGATGATAACAATTAAAACTTATATTAGCAATTAAATAGTGTGGTATATTACAATTTAAAGTAGAAGTTCTAATTAAGCATTGAAGTATATACTTAATCAATGCATGGATCAACTTCTCTACAGTTCATTAGGATGTAACAATGTGCTGCATTATACTCCGTATTGCTCAAATCTCTTGACTTTTGCCTTCCAAATGAATGGCCGATACCTTTAAAAATTGATCTTCTGTCGTCATTAGGTTCTCCTTCGTCCACACATACGTCATCGTTATGCCCAAGATTTTGGGTCCTCATGTGGATGTGACCCTCAAAGTAATGCGAAGCAAAAGCTGAAACTTCTTCAACCAAGTGTGCATTGCATATAGAAATGTCGTAGGCTATGACTCCTATTTTTCACAATATTTTCAATTCGGCCACCAATGGTTGCAAGAAGATATCAATCTTTTCCTTTGAATTTGATGGTTCTGGAACCAAAACTATAAAAAACTTTGTAGTATCTTTCATGCACTTCCATGGAGGAAGGTTATATACAGTAAGTATCACAGGTCAACATGAATATTATTGCCCTGCTTGATCAAATGGTTGGAAGCCATCGGTACAAAGACCTAATCTCACATTCCTTATATCTTCAGTGAAATCAGGATGATTTTCATTGAAATGCTTTCAAGCTTTTGAATCTGATGGATGTCGCATTTCATCTTCTTTAGATTCATGTTCGGCATACCATCTCATATCAGCAGCTGTAGCCTCAGATCTGTATAATCTCTGCAGGCATGGAGTAAGAGGGAAGTAATGCATCCTCTTATAAGGCATACTTTTTTTCCTACTTGTACTAGCTCCCTCTTCATCGTTTTTGTACCTCGATTGCCCATAAATTATACACCATCTCAGCTTTGAGTCTTCACCCCAATATATCATATATTTGTTCAAGCAACAATCGATCTTATTAACTGGGAGCCCAAGGCCACGCAATAACTTCTTCGTTGAGTAAAAACTATCTGCTACAACATTATGATTTAGCAAAACTTCCTTTATTAACCCAGCTATAGCATTGAACACATTTTCTAATAATCAATGTTGTGCCTTAATATTCAACAACCGAGTAGCCATAGACAACTGGGAATGACTCACAACCATGATACAATTCTTGATGTGCAGCATGCAATATATCATAAAATTGTTGTGCATCTAGATTTGATTATTCCATAAATATATTCTGATTGAATTCATTACCCGATGCATTCATCACTATTTCTTCATATGTGTTTAAATTCACAAATGGTTCATCAACGAAAATTGACACTTGTTGGCTTGTGACAGGTGCAAACATTTCCTCTATTTCACCATGACAGTTCTAAATATCGTACCCAGGAACAAATTCCTTTTTACACAAATACACCCTCACAGTTTCAACATCTTTGTAGGCTTTATTCTGACACATGTATTTAAGTTGCAGGGGAACCTAATCCTAGGCCCATCCATCCATTCAGGTTGGCTACATGCAAATGCAATAATTTTTTCCAATTCATTTAGAAAATCTGGATTATGCAAGTCATCTTTTATCCTTACATACATCCACGAGTGAGCCCCTCTCATTTTTGACCGACTTATACAATTTTTGATAAACCATTAAAGGAGACCACAATATAAAACTATATTAGCATTAGTAAATATATAACTAAATTATTTCTTTTACACATCTAAGGTAAATAATAATAATTTAAATCATTTATAACGATAAATCAATTTATTATTAATAATTGCAACAATTAATTAGGCCAGGCCAGGGCTAAGGTCCCTGCCCTGCAAGGCTGGGCCACGACTACGATCCTTGTCGTGCTAGCTAAGACCGAGGCACAGGTTCATGCCAGGCAATGCTAGGGCTTGGGTTAGGGCCAAATCGCATGGGGTCCGTTCAATCATAAGACTTCACAAGTATGCAAGTGTCCTAAATTAATTCCACCTTCACTCCATATCTAAAAGGTAAGGCCCTATCCCATTCAAGATTATTTTCTGTGATATGTTATTCTGCTATTAATTATCATTGATTACGTTGAAATTTTAGCAGCATTTCCCTATATGTTCTCCTAAATGTGTAGCATATATGCCATACTAGGAGAATGTATGAGAAAATAAAAACCACAATCTCAACTAATGATGACTAATAGCAGACTAACATATCGCAAAAAATAATCTCAAACTGTCCACTAGGACAATTTGAGAATTTGCAAGTTTTCTTGTTTGCAAATCCAAAGATAATCGAACTTATGCTTGTGATAAAGTTTTCTTGTTTATTATAATTCTTAGGTATTGCAGCACAACTAAGCATGATTGGTTTTACACTGGCTCTCACGGCCTTCAAGCCTTACTTAGCCTTCAACTCTCTCCTTATGTCATCTGTCTAGGCCAATCTTGCCAGAACTAGCACTATTTATCAAGAGTAAATAGCAAATGCATAATTTCAACCATTTATGGCATTGGATTAAATCACTTTCATGCTCACATCATAACAACATACATCTATTAAAGCCATAGCGATATCATTAACCAAAATAACATATCTCAATGTATCATGTTCTTGTATCTTAAATCAAAGTCAAAACCATTTCATAACAAAAATAATATGCAACAATATATGTAAGAACTTCACCAATAAACTATCATGCATAGTTTAACATGCTGAGAAATTCAACAATAAATATACAAGATATAAAATATATTGCATAATGATATATGTGAAAATCCTATCTCGATCACTAATCCCAATTAATCTCTTCAACAAAATCAATCAATCATTGATTACCTATAATTAAACATAAATAATAATTAATTCACTAAAATTCATAATTGTAAAAAATATCATTTTACCCTTCTGGCCTACATTTTAAAAATTACCATTTGACCCCTTCTACCTCAACTTAAGAAGGTTAATTATGGCTTAATTAATTTACTATAAAAACCACTAATTAATCATTTAGAAATTTATTTAAAAATGCTCTGGCCAATTCTAGTACCATCTTATTTTTAAAAAAAAAAATTAAAGGAAACGGCCCATCGCGGCCACGGCCGTTGCTGGTCATGGCCGCGAGGCCGCCGGATAGAGAGAGAGTGGGGGCGGGGGTTCACCGAAAGGAGGAGGGAGGGTCTGGCACCACCCGGGGAGGGCTGCATCGGGAGGGGGGGCCTGCACCGCCGATGGAGGGGAGAGGATTAGGGCCAGAGCAGAGAGAGAGAGGGGGGGGTGGGGGTTTTTATAAAACGGGATTAGCCACTATGGTGTCGTTAATCAGTCGCTAAATAGCGATTCCTAAGTGGCTTCGCTAATTTGGCGGGATAACATGGCGGAAATTTAGCAACGCAAAAATATGCATTGCTAAATAGTGACGCATCACAAAATTTGCATAGATAAAATTAGTAAATATTATTTATTATTTATATATTTATGCGTCGCTAAATAATATTTAGCGACGCAAATATTGCATCGCTATTTAGCGACGCCAATTTTGCATCGCTAAAATTAATAAAAAAATTATTTGTTAATTTTTGCATTGCTAATGCGTCGCTATTTAGCGACGTAAAATTTGCGTCGCTAAAATTAACAAATAATATTTATTATTTACATATTTATGCATCATTAATGCATAAATATTGTGTCGCGAAGCCAATTTTGCATCATCGCTAAAATTAATAAAAATTATTTATTATGTAAAAAATTTTGCATCACTAATGCATCGCTAAAATTAATAAATAATATTTAATATTTACATATTTATGCATCGCTAATATTAACAAAAATTATTTATTATGTACATATTTTTGCATCGCTAATGCATCGCTATGTAGCAACGCAAAATTTGCATCGCTAAAATTAACAAATAATATTTATTATTTATTTATTTATGCATCGCTAAGCGTTGCTAATTTTGTGTTGCTAAAATTAATGAAAAATTATTTATTATGTACATATTTTTTCGTTGCTAAATAGCGACGCAAAAAATTTGCGTCGCTATTTCGCAATTTTTTGCATTGCTAAAATTAACAAAATTTATTTATTATATATATATATATTGCGTCGCTATTTAGCGCTGTAATATTTTACATCATTAAATACGTCGCTATTTTTTTGTTTATTGATTTGGTCTCTATTTAGCGACACAAAATTTATGTCGCAAAGTGTCGTCACTATTTTAGCATTTTCTTGTAGTGTTCAACCCAAGTTATACTTAACTTGAATTGACCTAAGTAATCCTTTAAATCTAATACTTTTTCATAAACCTAACATAATTCAATCGGTAAATGAGTTTAGTCTAAATTCAAAATTATGATCCAAATATAAAATTGATTTGCACACCCTGACTCTGCTTGACTCATTTGTAGATCTAATTATGCGTGATGCATGAGATGTGTAGCATCATAAATGCATACAAGTGTCATTTCTGTGTTATTGTATTCGCTACAAATAGAAGTTTGATATTATTTTTTTTTTTATTTTAAAATAAAACTATAAATTTGATTAAAAAGATATATTTCATAATATTATTTACTAAAAATTTATTCTCATTATTTTTAGAAAAATAAAAGTAAAATATTTACTTTTATATTTTAAAAAATAAAAAAATATTTTTTTTTACCATTACCATCACTATTGCTATTGCATGTATAATTACTTTAGTCGTTGCTACTACCATAGTCATTCTGTCTAATATCATCACTATTGTTGTATCTAATTTTATCATTATTGCTATCTTTATCACATCGCTGTTACCTTTTTCACATCACCGGTATCTCTATCACTATCGTTGATGCTCCACCGAATTGTTATTAACTTTGCTACATAATTAGCATTCTCATCAACAACATATCGTCTTCCTCACATCATCGCTATTGTTATTGTCATCTCCATTATACTATCTATGCTTCTACTACCATTACTACTATATAGTGACATCATATTTGCTATATCGTCACCTCACGGTCAACACTTGCACGGCATTAGTTGTTATTATTATTATATTTATTACTATCCTCATATTATATTTTAAAATTTAATTGATTGTATTAAATATATTAATATTTTTGAAAGTTTACAAAAGTAAAAAAAAATCCTTATTTTAAAAAATATAAAAGTGGAAGCATTGCCAAACAAGCTCTTAGGTTTGCATATTTACCATTCACTTTTCATTGCTTGTGCAAGTTATCATTGGCATTGATATGACTGATCCCGCATCGTCAGAATAAAAGGTAACAGCATCTAACGAAGATCATCATCTCCCGACCCCGAGACCCCCTTCGGTCTCGGGATGCACCAGCATCATCCCACCCCCGGGACCCCTTTCGGTCTCGGGGTGGGATCATCATCTCTCGACCCCGAGACCCCCTTCGGTCTCGGGTGCACCAGCATCATCCCACCCCTGGGACCCCTTCCGATCTCGGGGTGGGATCATCATCTCTCGACCCCGAGACCCCCTTCGGTCTCGGGGTGCACCAGCACCATCCCACCCCTGGGACCCCTTTCGGTCTCGGGGTAGGATCATCATCTCTCGACCCCGAGACCCCCTTCGGTCTCGGGGTGCACCGGCATCATCCCACCCCCGGGACCCCTTTCGGTCTCGGGGTGGGATCATCATCTCTCGACCCCGAGACCCCCTTCGGTCTCGGGGTGCACCAGCATCATCCCACCCCCGGGACCCCTTTCGGTCTCGGGGTGGGATCATCATCTCTCGACCCCGAGACCCCCTTCAGTCTCGGGGTGCACCAGCATCATCCCACCCCCGGGACCCCTTCCGGTCTCGGGGTGGGATCATCATCTCTCGACCCCGAGACCCCCTCCGGTCTCGGGGTGCACCAGCACCATCCCACCCCCGGGACCCCTTCCAGTCTCGGGGTGGGATCGTCATCTCTCGACCCTGAGACCCCCTCCGGTCTCGGGGTGCACCAGCATCATCCCACCCCCGGGACCCCTTCCGGTCTCGGGGTGGGATCGTCATCTCTCGACCCCGAGACCCCCTCCGGTCTCGGGGTGCACCAGCATCATCCCACCCCCGGGACCCCTTCCGGTCTCGGGTGGGATCGTCATCTCTCGACCCCGAGACCCCCTCCGGTCTTGGGGTGCACCAGCATCATCCCACCCCCGGGACCCCTTCCGGTCTCGTGGTGGGATCATCATCTCTCGACCCCGAGACCCCCTCCGGTCTCGGGGTGCACCAGCATCATCCCACCCTCGGGACCCCTTCCGATCTCGGGATGGGATCATCATCTCTCGACCCCGAGACCCCCTCCGGTCTTGGGGTGCACCAGCATCGTCCCACCCCCGGGACCCCTTTCGGTCTCGGGGTGGGATCATCATCTGTCGACCCCGAGACCCCCTCCGGTCTCGGTGTGCGCCAGCATCGTCCCACCCCCGGGACCCCTTTCGGTCTCGGGGTGGGACCACCATATCTCTACCCCGAGACCCCCCTCCGGTCTTGGGGTACGTGGGTACATCAGCGATCAGCACGCAGTCCAACCTTCGAGCCAAATGATGGCTCTGGGCCACATGACGCCCCCACGTGATTCTCCGTACGCCCGTGATTGCGCCCGTTATGGAGGGCCATGCCTCATAACGGCGTATGGTGCGCTGCATGTTCCTGTGTGTGACCGTGCTCCGTTATGGCGTACGATTCGCTACCATTTGCAACTGTGCACGGTCATATCAAGCAACGGCGCGCACCAAATACAACCGCGGCTGTTAGACACATGTGATATCATGTTGACAGGTAGCGCGGGATACCTCCGGTGCGCACAGTGATTGTACGACGGTGATCTTCCGAAACAGTAAGATGGGATATTCGGACAGGTATAAAAACTCGCGCCCGCACTGTGAGTAAGGATCCGAACTCTGGTTTTCTAGCTTTCTTCCTCCTAGCAAAACCCTAACTGTCTCAGCTCCCTTCCGCTGAGCGGTTCTTGTCTGATCCCAAGTGACTGACTTGATCATCGGAGGGTCCCCACCGGAACA
Organism: Calamus simplicifolius; assembly: GCA_900491605.1. NCBI lineage: Eukaryota > Viridiplantae > Streptophyta > Magnoliopsida > Arecales > Arecaceae > Calamus > Calamus simplicifolius. The sequence continues at coordinate 954,707 of UESW01003859.1, forward strand.
ACTGGTCTCCGGGGACTTTTCTTGCAGGGGTCTGAGGAGAAGGACGTCCGTCTGTCCCGACGTTTGAAGAAGGTGACTTGGCGTCATCAGATTGGCGCGCCAGGAAGGGGGGAAGAAAAAGAAAAATATCGAACCAGCAGCTTACTTTCCCTCTCTTCAAGCTCTTGAAGTCATGGTGATGACCCGAACGAAGGGAGTTTCAGCCGGTCGTGCTGGGGGGCAGCACCGCAGGGCCGGTCCACCTGTGGAGGCCCTCCCGGCTCTTGCAGCCAGTATTCCAGAGCCGCTGCACCCCCGGGGGGCTGGGCCTTCTGCTCCTTAGGTCGATGCTCCCGCGCCTGCTTCGCAACAGCTACAGAAAGATCGATTCACTGCCCTGGCCATGCAAGTCTAGTCTTTAGCGGTGGTGGTTCAGGGCCTGCAGCACCAGCAGGCGGCCGCGCAGCAGTCGGAGCCGAATCCATCTGTCTCGGGGGTAGTGCAACCTAGCCAGCATTCCTTCCGGCGAAGATCGCCAGTTCTTGTGGATCGCCACCATCGATCTCCGACCAAGCCTCACCACCGCGAAGCCTCTAAGAGACATCGGTCTCCTTCCCGCCACGCTAGTGTCTCTCCTAAGCGGTGGCATGGGAAGAAGGCGAAGCGCCCCCGCCGGCATCGCCGTCCCCGTTCTTTGTCTTTCGAATCTTCGAGGGAGGGTTCCTTTGATGGCTGGATGCCTCGTCAAGCTGAGCATCGACTCGATGAGTATAATCAGAGGCTGGAGGAGCTTAGCCGTCGGATCACCTACCTTCCAGAAACAGACTACGATAGTCGGCCTCCCTTGTCTCGCCGCATCATGGAGGAGCCCATCTCCACCAGGTTCCGCCTTCCCTAGCTAGATCCATACGACGAGACCACAGACCCCCTGGACCATTTGGAAAGCTATAAGGCACTCATGCAAGTCCAGGGGGCCACTGACTCGCTTATGTGCATTGCCTTCCCGGCCACCCTGAAGAAGGATGCTCGAGCTTGGTACTCCCGTCTGTCGCCACGAAGCATCGATTCCTTCCGCCAGTTGGAGAGGGCTTTCTTGGCCCATTTTGACGCATGCCGGAAGATTCCAAGGGTGGCGGACAGTCTCTTTGCCGTCCAGCAGAAGAACGGTGAGTCCCTGCGGGACTACGTCGCTCGGTTTAAAGAAGCAGCTCTGGAGGTCTACAACCTGGAAGACTCGGTGGCTACCTTGGCCTTGAAGCGGAGGCTCCGCCCGTCTCGCTTCGCATACTCACTTGACAAGAAGCCGCCGGGCTCTTACTCTGAGCTTCTGATCCGGGCCCAGAAGTACATCCGGGCAGACGAGGCCGACTTTTCCCGGCACGAGGCTGGTAAGAATGTCCCCAAAAAGCCGGCCCGGCCGGAGCCTGCAGAAGTTCGCCCCAGGAGACCTGAGCCTCCTCGCCGGCCAGACAACCACCCCCGAGCCCCTGCACCAAGAGATGGACCCTACACCCCATTGCTCACCCCGATATCTCAGATCCTGCTCGAGATTGAAGCGAAGTCTTATCTGCAGTGCCCTCCTCCCATAAACCCGAAGATCCCCCAGAATAAGAACCTCTACTGCTGCTACCACCGGGACCACGGCCACGACACCGACGATTGCTGCCAGTTGAAGAAGGCTATTGAAGACCTTATCTAGCGGGGCCACCTGGGAAAATTCGTTCAGAGGAACAACCCGGGAGCTCCTGGCCCGTCAGCGCCCCCACCGCCGGTGATCGACAATGCCCCGACGGAGAAGACGGTAGCGATGATTTCCTGGGGGGCAGGAGGCCCGTCAAAGAGGCCAAGAGGGGAGGGGGAGTCAGAGTCTGTAATTCCTTTCTTTGAAAAGGACTTAGATGGGGTAGTGAACAAAAATGATGATAGCGTCGTCGTGTCTATGACAATCGCTAAGCATCCTATAAAAAGAATTCTAGTTGACAGTAAGAGTTCCGTGGATGTTTTGAACTACGATGCCTTTGTTCACATGAACTTGTCACCTGATTGCTCTGGCCTGTCGCCATGCCTCTTATGGGATTCATAGGAGATTCTGTAAAAGTTGAGGGGGAGGTCACTCTCCCTGTGACGGCTGGTACAGCCCCGTGTCAGAGCACTGTTTTCATGAAGTTCTTAGTGGTTCGCATGCCCCTCGCATACAACGCGATCCTCGGAAGGCCCGGGCTCAACCTCTTGGATGCTGTCATATCCACTAAGAGGCTCCTCGTGAGGTTCCCCACCAGCAGAGGAGTCGGGGAGATGCGGGGAGAGCAGAATCCGCCAACACTTTGCTATCACTTGGCCCCTAGTCCGCAGGGGACGGCACCCACACCGACACCTGAGATGCTTGACCCCCGAGACCTAGAGAAAAGAGGTGAGCCAGCCGAGCGGCTGCTTACTTTCCCTCTCGGGGAGGACTCAGCAAGAGCAGTCCGGATTGGAGCCTTACTTCCGGAGGAGGCTCGTGACCGACTCCTCACCTTTCTACGGGCTAACGCAGATGTCTTCGCATGGTCGGCGTCCGACATGCCGGGGATTCTGGAGGAGGTGATCACACACCAGCTTAACATTCGGTCGGGGTGCCGGCCTATCCGGCAGAAGAAAAGGAGTTTCGCCCCCGACCGACAAAAGGCCGTGGATGAGGAGGTGCAGAAGCTGCTGGCGGCCGGTCACATCCGCGAGGTGCATTACCCAGACTGGCTGGCGAATGTCGTAATGGTTCGCAAGGCCAGCGGGAGTTGGAGGATGTGCGTGGACTTCACCGACCTCAACAAGGCGTGCCCTAAAGACAGCTTCCCGCTGCCCCGAATCGACCAGCTTGTGGACGCCACGTCCGGGCATGAAACCCTTAGTTTCATGGATGCGTTCTCGGGGTATAATCAAATCAAGATGAACTCGGCGGATGAAGAAGCAACTTCCTTTATCATAGAAAAGGGGATTTATTGTTATAGGGTGATGCCTTTTGGGTTAAAAAATGCCGGGGCCACCTATCAAAGATTGATGAATAAGGTCTTTGAGGACCAGATAGGGCGCAACATGAAGGTGTATGTGGATGACATGCTGACCAAGAGCATCAGAGCAGCTGACCATGTCGCCGACCTCAAGGAGACCTTCAATAACTTGCGCCGGTATCGGATGAGGCTTAACCCCCACAAATACACCTTTGGAGTGGCAGCAGGCAAGTTTCTGGGTTTTATGGTGACCCAGCGAGGGATCGAAGCCAACCCTGACAAGATCAGGGCTATCTTGGAGATGAGGCCCACAGCCAATAAGAAGGAGGTACAACGCCTGACGGGAAGGGTAGCGGCTTTGAGTTGTTTCATGTCAAGATTGGCAGAAAGGTGCCTGCCCTTCTTTAAGGCGCTGCGTAAGGTCAACGGCTTCGAATGGACAAAGGAGTGTTAGGGTGCCTTTGAGGAGTTGAAGCAGTTTCTATCCACTCCCCCACTGTTGTCCAAGCCTAAGAATGGAGAGGAGCTCTTCCTATATCTTGCAGCCTCCCCCGAGGCTGTCAGCTCTGTGCTCGTACGCATGGATGCCGATGGGGTTCAGAAGCTAATCTATTACACCAGCAAGGTACTCCATGATGCCAAGACCAGGTATGCTAGAACCGAGAAGATTATTTTGCCTTGGTGGTCTCTGCTCAACGCTTTCGACCTTATTTTCAAGCTCATCCCATCGTGGTGCTCACAGACCAGCCTCTTTGAACCATCTTATCTCGCCCCGACACCTTCGGTCAGCTAGCCAAATGGGCCATTAAACTAAGTGAGTTTGACCTGTCCATCCGGCCAAGGTCAGCCATGAAGTCTCAGGTGTTGGCTGATTTCTTGGTCGAGTGTTCCTGGACCGAGAGAGATATGGAGGAGGTGCGCCCGGAGGAGTGTGTAGACCCTCCCTCGACCGAGGAGACGGAGGACTGGATCTTGCATGTGGATGGAGCCGCAAATTCTTAAGGAAGCGGAGCCAAACTCATTCTCGAGAGCCCGGAGGGAGACGCAGTGGAGTATGCTCTCAGATTCCAGTTCCCGGCAACTAATAACCAGGCGGAGTATGAAGCCTTGTTAGCGGGGATGAGGTTGGCCGAGGAGTTAGGCGCTGGGCGTTTGAGGGCCTTCACGGACTCTCAGCTTGTTTCTGGGCAGATCACCAGGGAGTACGAGGCTAGGGACCCAACCATGTCCTGATATTTGAGCAAGGTGCAGTCCCAAGCCTCTCGTTTCTCTTAATTCCGCGTCAGCTATATCCCCAGAGCAGAGAACGCCAGGGCCGATGCATTATCCCACTTAGCCACTTTGGCCGATGGGATGCTGGGAAGAACATATGTGGAGCACCTACAAGCCCCGAGCATCGAAGTTGCGGATGAAGCGTTGCCGGTGGAGCAAGAGCCCTCCTGGATGGACGCCTACATCCGATATTTGACCGGCGACACTCTCCCAGAGAACCCCGCTGAGGCCAAGCTACTCAGGCGGAGGGCCCCGAGATTTTTGATGATGGACGGGAAGCTTTATCGAAGATCCTTCTCATACCCAGTCCTCAGGTGCGTGGTGCCGGCTGAATCAGATTACATCCTCCGAGAGATCCATGAGGGCATCTGTGGGAGTCACCTGGGGGCAGAGCCCTAGCCTACAAGGCCTTGCGACATTCGCCTTCTGGCTGACAATGAAGGAGGACGCGGCCAAGCTTGTTAAGAGATGTGATAGCTGTTAGCGTCATGCTAATATCCAGCGATAGCCAACATCTCACCTAACCCCCTTAGTAGCACCCTGGCCCTTCACCCAGTGGGGCATGGATATCCTGGGACCATTTCCCCCGGCCTCCGGACAGCGAAAATTCCTCTTGGTGGCGGTGGATCACTTCACCAAGTGGGTTGAAGCCGAGGCCTTTGCCAAGATCACAGAAAGCAAAGTAGGATCCTTCTTTTGGAAGTCCATCATATGTCGGTTTGGGCTACCACACACCCTGGTCACTGATAACGGCCGGCAATTCGACAATGCGCCCTTCTGGGAGTTCTGCTCTGAGATGGGCATCCATCAGAGGTTCACTTCCGTCGGGCACCCTCAGACCAACGGGGCAGCCGAGGTGACTAATCGGATCATTCTCTAGGGGCTGAGATCTCGGCTAGATGACTACAAGGGGCGATGGGTGGAGGAGCTCCCCAACGTGCTATGGGCCTACCACACAACGCCGCGAGCCCCCACCGGCGAGACGCCATTCAGCTTAGTCTTTGGATCCGAAGCCGTCATCCCGGTGGAGGTTGGCTCACCGAGCCCTCGGGTGGAATCATACAGCGAGGAAGGCAACCCAGACTAGCTACGAGCCAACCTCGACCTGGTGGAGGAAGTGCGAGACCGAGCGCGACTTTGGATGGCGGTCTACCGGCAACGGGCCGCTAAATATTACAACGCCCATGTGCGCCCCAGGACTTTCCTGCCAGGAGACCTGATCCTTCGACGGGCTGAGGTCTCGAAGCCAGCAGAGGGAGACAAGCTAGCTCCAAATTGGGAAGGACCTTATCGAATCGCCGAGACACTTTACCACAGAGCTTACAAGATTGAGGAGCTCGATGGGAAGCCACTCCCTAGGACATGGAATGCAGATAACCTTTGCCGGTACTATCAGTAACGAATTCCTCCTCTCACATCAAGTATCATGCCTGTATTCATGTGGGTTTTCACCCCTCGTTTTATATTAACAAATTTCGATTTTAGCTCCTGAGATCTTTTCACCTAAAGTCCTGGACCAGCCAGGCATGAAGCCTAACACCCGTCGGCACCTAAAGCCCTGGGCCAGCCAGGCATAAAGCCCGACCCCAGTCGGCACAAAAAGCCCTGGACCAGCCAGGCATAAAGCCTGACACCCATCGGCATCTAAAGCCCTGGGCCAGCCAGGCATGAAGCCCGATACTCGTCGGCACCTAAAGCCCTGCACCAGCCAGGCATGAAGCCCAACACCCGTCGACACCTAAAGCCCTGCACCAGCCAGGCATGAAGCCCGACACCCGTCGGCACCTAAAGCCCTGGGCCAGCCAGGCATGAAGCCCGACACCCGTCGGCACCTAATGCCCTGGGCCAGCTAGGCATGAAGCCTGACACCCATCGGCACCTAAAGCCCTGGACCAGTCAGGCATAAAGCCCGACCCTGGTCGGCACAAAAAGCCCTGGGCCAGCCGGCATAAAGCCCGACCCCGGTCGGCATAAAAAGCCCTGGGCTAGCCAGGCATAAAGCTCGACACCCGTCGGCACCTAAAGCCCTGGGCCAGCCAGGCATCAAGCCCGACACCCGTCGGCACCTAAAGCCCTAGGCCAGCCAGGCATGAAGCCCGACACCCGTCGGCACCTAAAGCCCTGCACCAGCCAGGCATGAAGCCCAACACCCGTCGGCACCTAAAGCCCTGGGCCAGCCAGGCATGAAGCTCGACACCCGTCGGCACCTAAAGCCCTGGGCCCATCGGGCGTAAAGCCCGACACCCGTCGACGAATAAAGCCCGACACCCGTCGGCACCTAAAGCCCTGGGCCAGCCAGGCATGAAGCCCGACACCCATCGGCACCTAAAGCCCTGCACCAGCCAGGCATAAAGCCCGACACCCGACGGCACAAAGTCCCGCCGGTCAGATAAAGACCAACCCCCATCGGCACCAAAAGCCACATGCCTACTTAGCACAAGGCCTGACATACTCCTGGCAAAGCGTTGCGCCGATGGTCTTGAGGAACCCGCCTACCTCAACCTCCAACTACCGGTATTTCAACCCCAAGAAACCTATCCTCCCTGGTCCCAATTTTTGGTCCTAGATGGCTAAGGAGGAATAGCTCATATGAGTTGAGAGTTATCCCCTGGCACTATCGGGACTAATGGGACCATGGTGCCGCATGTTGTCAACCAACGAATTCAGGGTAAGTCACAAATAGACAATGTATTTTGAAGAAGATTATCTCATTAATTAGAAGGGATTACAAAATGCCGACATCGTTGGACTTGCAAAAAACAAAAATACAAGCTCACGGTTCTGCTGGCGCGGGCTCATCGTCGGAGGGGGCCGAATCTGAGAAGCGGTTTAGCTCAACTTCCAGGGCCTGGGGGATGTTCAAATCCCTGGCCACTTTCTCCTTCCCATGCTGGAATCCTTCGAGGAACACTACAGCCGAGGCTTCTGCCAAATCATCTGCAAAGCGCTCGGACGCCTTGTACTCTTCTATGATCCCAGTGGTCCTAGCCGCGATGGCAGCTTCCACTTTTGCGGCCCGAGCCTTCTCCTCCGCGGCGAGGGCTGCCACTGCAACCCTCTCGGCCTCCCGGGCGCGGCACGCCTCCTCCCCGGATTGGCTTGCTTCCTCCTTCGCCGCCTGCGCCTCTTCCTCCGTGGCCTTCGTTTCTTCCTCCGCGGCCTTCACTTTCTCCTCCGCCGCAACCGCTCGACCCTCGGCCTCCTGGAGGGCTAAGGTTAGCTCAAAGATGTGTAGATCTCTAGCCATCATAGCGTTCTCGGCCTCCGTCATTTGGTGGAGTGCCGTGCGCACACGATTGACGTCGGCCTCCACCCGGTTCTCAGCGGCCTTTGTTTCACTTTCCCAGGTGCTTTTGGCCAACTCCAGCGCCTCTTTGGCCGCCTCCGTGTGGCGCTGAGCGTCCTCAGCCTCCTTCTGCGCCTCCCGCAGGATGGCCTTCCCACCATGGATTGCATCCCTTGCGGCCCTTAGGGAGTGTGTGAGCTGCATGCGTAAGCTCCATGTTAGAAAAAAGAAAAAAGATATGAAGGCAAAGGGCGAAAAGACCGCTTACCCTGATGATAGCCACGTAGAAATCCTGGAAGAATGCGCTCGCCTTTTGGTGGCTAAGGTCCTCCAGGATCTTGGGCACAAAAACCGGGGCAAGGACCCGCTCAGCCCAGCGACCATCGTTCAAGGAGTCCCGGGGTGGCCCGGGCTTGACCCCACTCCGTTTGGCCATCTCGGCAGTCTCTGGCTTGGTGCGCGGGCTGTTCCTAGGCAACCTAACGGGGGGTGGGCTCACGGCTCCTGATGGCCCCTCGCCCCTATCCATGGCAGCCTCTGGCAGGGTCGGTTCGCCAGGGGCAGGAAGCTCTTCAGCCACTATGGGCTCCGCCGCCACCGGCTCCTCCGCGATTGGCTCCTCAATTGGGACTCTCGCGGTCGCCGCCATCTCTGGCGGGTGTCGGCTGTGAGATCGACTTCTGGAGCAGCCGGGGGATCTTGCGGTGCCGGTGGTTGGGAAGCCCGGGCTGTCGGGCGTTTTGGAGCTAGAGCTCGCTGGCCTCCAGGTGGTCCCTCCCGGGCCCTCTTTTTAGAGGCGGCCCTCAGGAGCTTCTCTGCCGGTATCTTCATAGCTGCGTAATATCAGTCAGTCAAAAAAAAAAGAGAAGCAAAATTTTTGGCTAAGGGTAGAGATGGCCTACCTCGGTGGGAGATAAGACCCGCCGACTCGAGATTATCTTCCGTCAAGAGCAAGGTGTACCGAGGGATTTTGGCAGCCAGCAATTGACCCAACGCCTCCCGATCCCCAGGGTGAATGCGGAGTTCGCGTTCCCTCGGAGGTCGGGATCTCCCCACCGGGGCCTAACTTGGTCAATATTTGCGAAAAAGAATCGGGATTTCCATCCCTTGATTGAAGAGGAAAGAAAAAGTTTGAGGACCCGATTGGGTCGGGGCTGGAATAGCCACCAACCCTTCTGGGACCGAAGGATGTAGAAGGATTGGAAAAGAGTGATTCGAGGGGTAATACCCAGATGATGGCAGAGGATGACAAAGGCGCTGACGACGCGGTAGGAGTTCGGGACCAGTTGAGATGGGGTCAAGGAGTAGTAGTCAAGAAGGTTGATGAAAAAGGGCGGAAAAGGTGGACGGAGACCTGCCTTCAGGCAAATCTCATAAAGGGCCACCTGACCGGATCGGGAGGAGATGACCCTATCATCGGGAGTTGGCAGAAAAAGCTCAACGTCCCGGGGAATCTGGTAACGGGCCCGGATTTTTGCCAAATCCAGACCTATTATCGTGGAGGCAATCCCCTCCGGGGACCCCTCCACCCTCGAGGAGGTGCCGGCCTTCGACCGGCGGCCCCTCGATGGGGCTCCACCGGCGACCCGTCGCTGGGCCAGGGGGACGCGGTCCTCTGAATTAGTGGACCACTCAAGTGGAAGAGAAGGAGAAGGTGCGGGAGAGGTACAGTGCCTCTCAGAGGGAGGACGGTTCTCCGAACCGTCCTCCGAGGTCCAAGATGGCGAGCTCATGAGCAAAGGAAGGGATGGAGAAGTCTGGAATGGGCAAAGAACTGACCTGGAAGAAAGAAAACCAAGCATGAGCTCTCGGGTTGCGGGGGAGATCAGAGTACATGCACAGAGGAAGACGACGACAGTGGAAGCGATATGGCCAGATTCAACCCCTCATTTGGGTTTATTGGGTTTTCAAATCATCCCGCCTTATCTCGTCAGCCACATGGCCCCCTACCATAGGCTGGCTCGCCTCGAGGGATGCCCAGCGCGTGGTGCGGCACGCCTCCGGCCAATGATGAGACCCCGCTGACGTCGCTATTATGAGAGGTAATGATGATACAACTTTTTGCGCAGACTTCGAAGGTATTGGCCCAGATGGCAACCCAAGAGGGGAGGGTGAATTGGGTTCTTTAAAAATTAAGCCTTTTAAGACAATTTAAACTATTGATGAGAGGATATAAACAATTAATTCAAGTTAAACCACGATAGCAAGAGAGAGAGATAAATAAGCACGGCAAACACAGAGATTTTATAGTGGTTCGGTGTATCCAACACCTATGTTCACTCCCAAGCTCCACTTGGGTCAACACTATAATCTCCTCGATTACAGTCGAGTTATTTTACAAGCTTACAACCTAAACTTGTTGTTTTCTCAGGATCACAACGAACCCAGCCGGTTTTACACGGGCTCACCAGCACAAAACCCAACACACAAGCTATCCTTAGCTTGTGACGAGGTAAACTACCTCCACTAATTCAACCCTCTGATTGAATTAGCAAACTACAAGATAAAATATGAGTTTAATACAAAACAGCTCCTTTAGAGCAGATATTTCAAAATAAAAGCAAGGTTTAGAAGGGCCTGTTTAGATCCGATTTGAGTGCAGGCTTTTCTTCTTTTCTTCTTTTCCTCAACTCCTTTGAAGTGTGGAATCGGGCCTCAGCTCAGATTCTTCACGGATTGAATGTTGGAGTTGATTTGAGCTTTCTCTCCCTTTCTTTGAATGTGAAAAATCTCTTGATTTGATCTTGAGTGGCTCTTGGATTTTTTTCTAAAACTTTCTTGGATTGATGAACTTGAACACAGATGAAGTCTCCTTTGATTTCACACCTTTTCTTTCACTCTATTTTTGAATCTCGGATTTTTTCAAATGACGCTCTGTTTTTCCTCTTTTTCTGAAAGATTTTTTCTTTTTCTCTCTTGATTTGTATGTCTCATATTTGATTTGAAAACGGCCTATCTATTTATAGACTCTGCAAAAATATAGTCGTTAGAAAAAAAGAAATCTAGCCGTTATTGAAAAATCTTACCGTTGACGCTGAGTTGGCATTCAAAAAAAATCACGCCCAGATTTGTTGGAGTCGGCTCCAACTTTAGGCGAGTCGGCTCGAAGATGCGATGCCAAAAATAGAAACATTCAGAAAGTTAAGGGGTCGACTCAATGAAAATAAGGTGTCGACTCCTGACAGTCGGGGGTCGACTCATGAAAAGCAAGGGGTCGACTCGAGAAGTGCTCAGAAAAATAACTCTCTGGTGTCTGAGCGGAGTCGACTCCCATAGTCATGGAGTCGGCTCGACAAAATCGGGGGTCGACTCGAGACAAACAGACATCTCTGTATACTGAGTGGAGTCGACTCTGAAACTCTAGAGTCGGCTCCGGAACGTATAAAAAATCAGAGAATTTTCTGATTGACTTAGAAATTCATTCCAGATTAATTTAAATTAATTTTTGACTTGAATATAATAAATTTGATATTAGGAATCAATTCAAGATATGTTCCAAAAACTCATTGATTGAGATATGAAGTATAAAAATTTCTTTTTGAAAGCTTAAACATGGAGCTTGAAGCTACTTTCCAATTGATTAAAGTCATACTTAATATACTCATTGATTATGATAATAAATTCATTGCTCATGTAAATAAATTCATTGCATCTTTTAATATACTCATGGCTTTCGGTAATCATCAAAATCAATAAGATTGGGGCAACAATTTCTCAACAATCTCCCCAACAATCTCCCCCTTTTTGATGATGACAAAATATTGAGTATATGCATGATTAATTAAAGAATTTATTTTATTTTCATAGTTAGGCTCCCCTGAATAAGGTAGCTTTCCCTATGAAACTCAAATAAATATCTCATTCATTCAATTTAAGCTTATACACAATTTAATGTCAAAATTCAGCATTTTCATCTAAATTGCTTTTTCATTCATTCACTGTATGTGTAATGTTTAGTTATTACTCCCTTTTCTCCCATTCAATTATTTATATGCATATATAATAACATTCGTTTTAATTTCTCCCATGCATATACAGTTATGTATATAAAACTCTCCCTTTTTTGTTATCAACAAAAAGGTAGAGAAGTATCAAACACAATTACATTCACGATTTAAGATATGCTTTAACATGAACTGAGATTCATTGATAAATAGGAGAAGTACATTCAAACTCAGACTACATTGAACATTCAAAACTGACTTTTCATTACATCATTGTATCAAAATGTAAAACATAATATAGATTTCATTACATTGCAAAGACTAAACATCTATTACATCAAAAATGTGTCCTTACAATTCTTGTTAAGTGATCTATAATGTTCTTCATTCCATCAGTTTGAAGCTTAACATAATCTTTCAGTCTTTCATCCACAAAAGTACAAGCAGTTAAAATCTTGTCTTGAAGCTCGGCATTGCACTTTGCATAAGTCTCACCATCTCCACAAATGTCTTTAAGTTCTTCAAAAATATTCTTTAAATCATCACTTAAAGACTCAGTAGAGGAGCTAAGAGTAGATTCAATCTTGGTGATCCGATCATCTAATGAATAGAGAGTTTCTTTAAGATTCATAAATTTATTGTCAAACTCAGTCTTCATTCTATCCTGTTGAGCATCAAGAAGACTCTTGAGCTGCATTAACTGAAGATCCGAAAAACAAACTGATGAAGAAGATGACTGATCAAATCAGAGCAGGAAAAGGGGCCGGAACTGGAACAGAAGAGCTAGGAGGCACAGGTGATGAATGTCTAACTGAAGGTCCAGGTGCCTCAACATCAGCGGCTCTATCTTCCAACTGACTTTTCCTTTCCCATCTACCATCTTTCTTCACAAATCCCATCCTATGAATAGTAGCCAAGCTATAGTAATCAGTGTGTCTCAAATTTCTCATTGGCTCACTATCGGAAATGATTATCCCTTGGCTTTGAAAAATCTTAGTTAATATCATGCCATAGGGTAGACTAGATTTCCTCTTGCTCCCACAGTCAGCAATGTACCAAATTATCATATTTGGAAGATTTATAGGTCTCCCAGCCACTATAGCATCCATAACAAAAATGTCTCTCTCAGATACATAATCAAATCTCCCAGTCTTAGGGAATAGAATCCTACTACAATGTTATGGAGAAGCCTTAATCCAAGGATAGTTGATTTGCATGGACTTCTTCAAAACCAACAATTTCTTTATTTAACAATCTCGACAAAGCCGGGCTCGTATCATCAGGTGAAAATGTAGAAGGACCAGACACTGGAAGATTCAAAAGTCTTGAGGGTAAATCCACTGTCACATTTATCCTACTTCCTCTAATCACGCTAACCATCCATTATCTCCTCTTGACAGATTTTTATAAAATTCTTTAACCAAGGCTGGGTAGGTTGAGCAATCTAAAGAACATATTTTCTCCCATCCCATTTCAATTAACTATCTTCCTACAAGAAACCTTCTGCCTCAAATAATTCCAAATCAACCTTTCTCCCGGTTGTAATCACTCTATCGGCTAGACGGTCTACCTGAGATGTGGCCGCAGTAAGAGAAGCACTAGGAGTTGAAGAGGATGAGGTGGAATCCATGCTCGAAGATGGTTCGCGAGCGGGACGCCTCACTGTCTTCTTCACCGCCTTCTTCCTTTTCATCCCGGCTGCTCCAAGGCTAGAACCACGGTTTTAGGTGCCATTTGATTTAGTGGAAAGGTTAATCAAGGATTTCTAAGGATTTGGTAGGTTGGGAAAAACTTTGGAGAGAGTATTTGATTGATTTGAGAAGATAGAAGTGAACGAGGAGTCGACTCTGCCCTAGATAAATCGACTTGGGACCACTTCGAGTCGGCTCCCGCAAAGTGTGGGGTCGACTCCAGGTAGTCACAGAATTCTATCCCGAAGTGGAGTCGACTCGCACAGAGATGGGGTCAGCTCCAGAGTTTCAGCAGAAACATGGAGTCGACTCCGATACTGACCGAGTCGGCTCCGAGACCATTTTAGAGCAAAAACATAAAGTTTCAGAGAATCTAAAATGTGTCCGGATATTGATCATAAAAATTGATAAAAAATTATTGGATTTTAATAGATCAATTAGATATGAATTCTAGATAAGATTTCCTTGAAGATCAAAGAGTAGAAAGAGTTCTAGATAATTTTTCTTAGGGGTTTCAAATCATTCTAATGGATCACAAATCCCTAACTATCCTCTAAGATAACAGAATCTTTCTTCACTCAAGGGTTTTGTAAATATATCAGCTAATTGATCTTCAGTATTAACATAATCAAGACATATTTCTCCATTCGTTACATGTTCTCTAATAAAATGATATCTAATTTCTATGTGTTTTGTCCTAGAATGTTGAATTAGATTTTTTGTTAGATTAATTGCACTTGTATTGTCACATTTTATAGGTGTTTTGTCAAGTGTGATACCATAGTCTTCAAGTTGTCGCTTAATCCATAGGATTTGAGCACAGCAACTTCCAGCTGCAACATATTCAGCTTCAGTAGTTGATAATGCAACTGAATTTTGCTTTTTGCTAAACCATGAGATTAAGTTACTTCCTAAGAATTGGCATGCACCACTTGTGCTTTTCCTATCTAACTTACATCCAGCATAATCAGAATCAGAATATGCAATTAAGTTCAATGTTGAGTCTCTAGAATACCATAAGCCTACATTTTTTGTTCCATTTAAGTATCTTAGTATTCTTTTACAGCAATTAAGTGAGATTCTTTAGGTTCTGATTGAAATCTAGCACATAGACAAACAGAGAACATTATATCAGGTCTACTAGCAGTTAAGTAGAGTAGAGATCCGATTAACCTCGATAGTACTTTTGATCAACTTTCTTACCTTCCTCATCTTTGTCTAATTTGCATGAAGGACTCATTGGAGTTCCAAGGGGTTTCATTGAATCCATACCAAACTTTTTGAGTAGTTCCTTGTGTACTTGGTTTGGTTGATGAAAATCCCTTCCTTTTCTTGTTTGATTTGGAGTCCAAGGAAGAAGTTGAGTTCTCCCATCATGCTCATTTCAAACTCACCCTGCATCAACTTAGCAAATTCTTGGCATAGAAGATTGTTAGTAGCACCAAAAATAATATCATCAACATATATTTGAACTACTAATAAATCTTTACTTTTTCTTTTCAAAAATAATGTTTTATCTACATTTCCTCTTATAAAATCATTTTCAATTAAGAATTTACTTAATCTATCATACCATGCTCTAGGTGCTTGTTTCAAACCATATAATGCTTTGTGCAATTTAAAACGTGATTTGAAAATTCATGATCTTCAAAGCCTGGTGGTTGTTCTACATACACTTCTTCATTTATAAATCCATTTAAAAAAGCACTTTTACATCCATTTGAAATAAGTTGAAATTCATGTGACATGCAAATGCAAGTAATAGTCTAATGGCTTCTAATTTAGCTACTGGTGCAAAGGTTTCATCAAAATCAATACCTTCTTCTTGATTATATCCTTTTGCAACTAATCTAGCTTTGTTTCTAATTACTATGCCATTTTCATCTAGTTTATTTCTAAATACCCATTTTGATCCTATAACAGAATGATCTTTAGGTCTTTCTACTAATGTCCATACATTATTTCTAGTAAATTGATTTAATTCTTCTTGCATAGCTAACATCCAATTATTATCTTTTTCAGCTTCTTCAATAGTTTTAGGTTCAATTTGTGATACAAATGCAAGATGATTACTAATATTTCTCATAGATGATCTAGTTCTTATTCCTTGAGATGGATCACCTATAATCAATTCCTTAGGGTGACTATAAGCGTATCTCCAATCTCTAGGAAGATCCATATCATTATGATTAGTGTTAGTATCATCATCCTTAGGTGAATCATTATCTTTAGCCTCTTTCTCATGATCTGAAGATACATCAATATTTAATTTTTCAAGATCTTTCTCAATTATGTTTGTATCTTCCTCATCATCAAACTTTTCGGAACGAGTTGCTAAAGATTCATCAAAAACTACATGAATGGATTCTTCAACAACTAAAGTTTTCTTGTTAAATACTCTATATGCTTTACTAGTTGTTGAATATCCTAAGAATATTCCTTCATCAGATTTAGCATCAAATTTGCCTAAATTATTTTTACCATTATTATGAACAAAGCATTTACAACCAAATGCATGAAAATATCTAATATTAGGTTTTCTATTTTGCCATAGTTCATAAGGTATTTTCTTAAGCATTGGTCTTATTAGAGCTCTATTTAAAATGTAACATGCCGTGTTTATAGCTTCCGCCCAAAAGTACTTTGGTAGGTTGCTTTCACATAGCATGGTACGGGCCATGTCTTCTAAAGTTCTGTTTTTCCTTTCTACAACACCATTTTGTTGTGGGGTCCTAGGTGCAGAAAAATTATGATTAATACCATTTTCAGCACAAAAATTTTTAAATAGATGATTTTCAAATTCAGTTCCATGATCACTTCTTAGAGACACTATGGTAGTGTTTTTCTCATTTGTGACTTTCTTAAAGAATTTCAGGAATATCGAGAAAGTCTCATCTTTGTGAGCTAAAAATAATACCCAAGTGTATCTAGAGTAATCATCTACAATCACAAGACCATATTTCTTTCCTCCTAGACTTGTGGTTCTAGTTGGTCCAAAAAGGTCCATGTGAAGTAGCTCTAATGGCCTAGAAGTTGAAACAACATTTTTAGATTTGAAAGAACTTCTTTGTTTGTTTTCCAAATTGACATGCATCACATATTTTGTTATTTTCAAAATCTATTTTAGGTAGCCCTTTAACTAAGTCCATTTTAATTAGTTTTGAAATTAGGTGTGTGCTTGCATGACCTAATCTACGATGTCATAACCATCCAATTTCATTCATATTAGCATTATCAGCAATTAAGCAATGATCACTCATAGATAATTTATCTAGATCAACTAAGTAAACATTGCCATGTCTATAACCAGTAAATACAATGCTATTATCAATGGAATTAGATACTGTGCAGAGAGAGGTTCAAATGATACTTTAAAATCTTTATCCCACAATTGGCTTATACTAATTAAGTTATGCTTCAAACCATCAACATAAAGTACATTATCTAAAAAGTGGATGGAGTTATACGGATTTTACCAAGGCCCATAATCTGACCTTTATCATTATCACCGAACGTAACAACTCCTCCTTCTTTTCTTCAAGGGTGATGAATTCTTCTTTGTCACCCGTCATATGTCTTGAGCAGCCACTATCAAGATACCACTTTCTCTTTGATCTTTTGGCCACAAGACATTT